>JASVEL010004994.1:0-532322 GCA_032618575.1 Nicotiana noctiflora
GTGCCCTTCTTGGACCCGGACCCATCAGACGAGTCTAAAGATACCACGTTCATTGCCTTCTTGGAGGTGGCAGCAGTGGCTTGATCTGGAGACGGGGAGTCATGGAGGCCTATTGATACCGACATATGCGTGGGGGCACACTCTAAAGTTGCACTCCTGGAGGGTGAATACTCACTCCCCGTAAAGTGGGAGGCAGCCTTGTTAGCAGCTTGGATCATCTTTCGGGTTTTCTTAATGTTTGCTCTTGTCTTGGGAGTGAGTTTATGCACCTTTTTTCCTTTTTGCCCCTCGGGAGGAACCACCTCTCCTGGGTTGTTTATCATTTCCCCTACGTTGAGATTTCCCACTTCCGCGATGTTTTACCATTTTCTGCAAAAATGTACAAGTCTAGAAGTGTTAGTAAAAGCACAGCAGAAGTGGGCAATGAAACAGTGAAGTCACACAGTGGTTTAGTTAGAAGTCATGCGGACCGCAAAAAAATGCCACATGGTTCGCATAGGCTAATTGATTAATAAGAAATTATGTGTGGATGACCTACGCGGACCGCACATTTTTGGTATGCGGCCGCGTGGATTCAAATTCAAAAGACTGGAACACTCTGAAGATAGGCCACGTGATCCACACTGTTTTGGACCGCGGCGGCATTAAAGTCACGCGGACCGCACAAAAAAGTCATGAGGACCGCGCTGAGGTTGTACATTATTATGATCAAATTCACGCGGACCACACAAAAATGTTGTGCGGCCGCGTAGGGCAAATGTTCCTGAGCAGGTCAATTTTGTTATTTTTGGTATAATTTTGGTCAATGTAATTGTCCCTACTCAGTACTTTTAACAAGAAGATTAAGCCCTAATGTACATGCATATGTCAATCCTAATCTAACAGTTAATGAAAGTAAAAGAAATTAAGAGAGGAAGAAATTAAGAAGTTATTCTATTAAGAATTAACTAACATGAAAATAACTTGAATTAATAGATGCAGTAGGGGTGAAATATTACTAATAATTAGTTGACTTTCGGAGTGTGTGCAACTTTGTGGATGAACTGTAAAAAATGAGCCTCGGATGTAAAATGAGCGAAAAATATTAAAGTTGGCCCTAGGTCTCTATTTATAGAGAACCATGTGGCCCTTTACTTACCCACCTGCGAGCCGCATAGAAATGGCACACGGACCGCGCATGATTTTCCTCATTTTTCCCTTAAGGAAGACCACTCGGATCGCACTGTTTTGAAGTGCGGCCGCAGGGGAACTTCAGCAAGTTCTTCTTCTGCCACTATTTCCACGCGGACCACACTGATTTGGTGTACGGCCGCGTGGGAAACTTCAGAAAGTTGGCTTATTCCACAATTTCCATGCGGACTGCACTATTTTAGTGTGCGGCCGCATGAGATAACTTCAGAGAACCTGTTGCTTGAGTCCAAACTCACGCGGATCGCATTAAAATGGTCATGCGGCTACGTAGTAACTGGTGAGATACTGGCCAATTTTTATTTTAGCCTGCACTGTTTCAACATCATCCTTGCAGCACTTCACAAACCATCAGTTCAAAAATCCTACTCTACAATGAAAAAATAAAGAAACATAAAAGACATGGGTTGCCTCCCACGAAGCGCCTGATTTAACATCGCGGCACGACGCGGGTTACCATCATCTTTACTTCAAGTGAATAAGTGCCACCACGTGGCTATCATCAACCTTTCCCAAGTAATGCTTAACTCGATGCCCGTTAACCCGAAATACTTCGCCATTTTTGTTCTTAAGATCATGGGCACCGAAAGGAGTTACACAAACTACTTTAAATGGCCCACTCCATTTGGATTTGAGCTTTCCCGGGAATAACCTTAGCCTTGAGTTGAAAAGAAGGACCATATCACCAACCTTGAATTCCTTTGCCCCTAGCATATTTATCATGTAAGTACTTCATCTTGTCCTTGTACAAGGATGAGCTGGAGTAAGTATGAAAACGAAATTCATCAAGCTCATTAAATTGGTCTACTCGGAGGTTGGCCACAACATCCCATTCCAAATTCAACTTTTTTAAAGCCCACATCGCCTTGTGCTCTAGTTCTACCGGAAGATGACAAGCTTTACCAAATACCAACCGATATGGAGACATACCAATTGGAGTTTTGTATGCGGTCCTATAGGCCCAAAGAGCATCGTCCAACTTCTTTGACCAATCGATCCTATTTGCATTTACTGTTTTGGACAAAATACTCTTAATTTCTCTGTTAGAAACCTTCACTTGACCACTTGCTTGGGGATGGTATAGAGTAGTCACTTTGTGGTTAACTCCATATTTGGTGAGCAAAGAGTCGAATGCTTTGTTGCAAAAATGGGATCCCCATCACTAATGATAGCACGAGGGGTTCCACATCTAGTAAAAATCAGCTTCTTTAAGAATGCCACGACACTCCGGGCTTCATTGTTGGGTAGAGCTACGGCTTCCATCTATTTAGAGACATAATCTACCGCCACAAGAATGTACGTGTTCTTACAAGAGCTAACAAACTGGCCCATGAAGTCAATGCCACAAACGTCGAAAATATCCAACTCTAAAATGGTGTTAAGAGGCATCTCATCTTTTTTAGAAATCCCGCTAGCTCGTTGACATGCGTCACACCTTTTTACCAAATCACTTTCATTTTGAAACAAGGTAGGCCAATAGAAACGACAACTTAGAACATTAGATGTCGTTCTCACCCCCCCCCCCTATGATGACCACCATAAGGGGAAGTGTGGCGCGCTTCCAATATGCTCAATTGTTCTTCTTCCTGGACACAATGACGAATCACCCCATCGGTGCAAATTTTGAACAAATACGGCTCGTCCCAATAGAAATCCAAACTATCTGGCTTGAGCTTCTTCCTTTGTTTAGAAGAGAGCTCATATGGGATATTGCCAGTGTCACAACCCAAACCCCGGTCGTGATGGCGCCCAACACATTGCTAGGCAAGCCCGACCATCTTATCCATTTAAACCAGCCAGTTATAAATCAATACTGATTAATTAGCTTGTCTTTACAACAAATCAAGAAGTGTAGAAATGAAATACACGAATACAGTCCCACTAAATCGTGGTGTCATAAGTGTGAGCCTTTACAAATAAGATCTACTACACAACCAAGTCTAAGCAGAATGGAGACAACAGAATGATAAAAAGGAAGAGGTCAGGTACTGCGGACGTTGGCAGCTACCTCGAAGTCTCCACAGATGGGGATAATAAAGCAGTTGCGATAGCTCAACTGCCCTCCTGAACCTGTATATCTTCACAAAAAGTGCAGGGAGTGGGGTGAGTATATTTCAACTCAGTGAGTAACAATAATAAAACATAACTGAAAATAAGAACTCATGTACCATCACTAAACAGTTCTAAGGCAACCCCCACAGGTTAGTCATCATTACGGTGAATACTCTCATCTCGAGTCCACATCTATCCCAACAAGGTCCCACACTGACCAAATCCTCACTCGTACCGCTACGGTGTACCGTCAACTCAATGTATGTAAATATGTACATATGTCTATAATGTATAAGTATTTGAGTATGTATATGGATATGAATAAGTATAATGCTGCGGCGTGCAGCCCGCTCCAATACATATATCGCTGCGGTGCTCAGCCCGCTCCATTTAACGTTGACGACGCTCACTGGGGGTGTATACAGACTTCGGAGGGGCTCCCTAGGCCCAAGCGCTATGATACTGCGGCGTGTAGCCCGATCCACACATATATTACTGCGGTGTGCAGTCCGATCCAATATATATATACATATATAACTATACTGTTGTGGCGTGCAGCCCGATCCCATAATATACTCCAGCGCTCACTGAGAATGTGTGCAGAGTCAGACTCCGAAGGGGCTCCTACAGCCCAAGTGCAATAATACTGGGGCGTGCAGTCCGATCCAACATATATACTGCTGTGGCGTGCAGTCCGATCCAACATATATACTGCTGCGGCGTGCAGCCCGATCCCATAATATACTGCTGCGGCGTGCAACCCGATCCAATATAAATACTGTTGCGGCGTGCAGCCCGATCCAATATAAATACTGCTGCGACGTGCAGTCCGATCCAATATAGGTATATATATATATAAATAATACCTCATAACGGGTCCTCGACCGTGTCCCCATTAGTATAAGATTGGCCTTTCAGGCCCACTCAGCTAAATCAGGGAATTTCCACCCTAAGTAAGCTATCTCTCACAGTACACATCAAGTACTGGCTCTTAATATTCCATTCAGCTAGTTTTACGGCTGAGTGTAAGTTTCCAACATGATATATAGGGGTCGCCTAGCTCTACAGGTCCCGTAATGCTCTACAGATCGGCACAAGGCCCCAAACATGACTATTAGCCCAATTACACGGTTATAATCTCATTCTTAGTCACAATACATAATACACTAATAGCCAGGAAGGACCAAGTCCGATTCCCCAATCACAATGTCACCACGCCCGTCACAAGACGCGTGTCTCATCTCAACATAGCACTGTGAAGTGCAAGTACGGGGTTTCAAACCCTCAGTACATTATTTACTATCACCACTCACCTCGATCCGGTAGAAGAATTAGTCCGCCTTGCGTTTTCCTCGCAATTCAACGGCCTCGGATGTCGAATCTGTTCAAATTCATAGAGAATACATCAATATATGCTAATTACACACAACCCATTCGAAATAACTCAAATTGCACCAAAACCCACAAAGTTGCCAAAACCCGACTTTCGGTACACTTCTCGAAAAATTACAAAAGTTAGATTTTCGGAATCCTCGTCTCTCCATGAGTCCGTACATATCAAGAACTCCCAAATCGGACCACAAATGACCATTCAAATCCTAAATTTTCTTTTTTGAAAAGTTTACAAATTTTCTCCAATTTCTTCCATTTGATTCACTAATACTTGATGAAACATAACCATGGAATCATTGAATATAATCACTTTTGGATATAGAACACTTACCCCCATCCATATGGTGAAAATCTCTTCGAAAATCGCTTCAATCCGAGCTCCCTAGCTCCAAAAATGAAGAAACTCTCGGATTGCCCCAATTAAAAGCCCAGTGATTTTCGCATCTGCGGTTACTGTTCACCGCAGGTGCGATTTCAATGTTCACCGCTTCTGCGGAACTGTTCATCGCAGAAGCAAAAAATCACTGTTCACCCGCTTTTGCGGGTATTGTTCATCCCAGAAGCGAAAATACCAGATTTGCCCCAGAAAATTGCAGCAGCTTTTTATTTTACTAAAAATGCTATAACTCAATCATACGAACTCTGGATTTGACGATTCTTTTTCCTATGGTTCCGTAATTGCGATACGGATCCAGTGGTTCAAAAAAACTGAATTTGGATCTCATTGGCTCAGTGCAACATCAATTTCGCTCGTTAAACAATTAACTCATGTTTCGCGTCAAAAACCCAATCGCGACTTGATGAAATTAAACCAAAATTTCCGGATCAGTCCTATAATTCATTATTTAAATTCTCAAAGTCTCGAAATCAAATTTGGATCTCTAGAACTAAAAATAGACCTTTGGATCGTTACATTTAATCTCAAAACGGCAAAAATCTTCCAAAAATGACCCGTTGGGCATCCGAATTTACCCCGAAGCCTCCGGGACCTCAACCAAAAGTACTAACATCTCTTATAACATCATTCAAACTTGTTCCAATCATTAAAACTCTATCGTTGACATCAAAATCGCCCTTTTTCAACAAATTCAAGCTTAAGTTTAACTTTAACTTCAAGAATTCACATTCGGTCAAAAACCCGACCAAATGATGTCCGAATGACCTGAAAATTTGCAGCCATATCCAAAATAACCTAACGGAGCTACTACAACTATCGGAATTCCATTCCGACTATCGGGTCAAAATCTCACCTACCGTTCGGATTTCGCCAAAATTCAACCTTAGCCAATTCAAGCCTAAAACTACATCGGGCCTCCAAATTCACTTCCGATCGCTTTCCTAGCTCATAAATGACCTCCCAGAGCTGACCGAATCATTAGAATTCAATTCCGAGCTCTCTAACTCACAAGTCAATGTCCAGTTGACTTTTCCTAACTATTCCTTCTTCTAAGAGACTTTTTGTCTCATTTCCAACTAAACTCAATCCGAATTGACTCAAACTCGCCAAACATGCATATTGAAACATTAACAAGCAGTTAACGGGGATAACGAGGTGATAACTCACATGATGACGGGCCGGGTCATCACATTCTCCCCAACGTAAGCAAGCGCTCGTCCTCGAGCGGACCAAGAGGTTTACTGGAAGTAACCCAATAGCTGAATGACCCTACCAAGCATATATTCGGGGCGATCCCACGTCACCCTATCTCATACAAGTCCGGTACACACTATAGATGGAAATCTCACAGCCCATCCGCATCATAGACCACATTGCACTTTTCGAAATCACATACCAAATCTGAATCTCATGCCTATACTTAAAATACACACGATCCATCTGTACTAGCCAACTCGCCACTCCGGGTGAGATCACATGATGTATCAAACAACCCAATCACTCGATACGATAACCTCTAATTACGACAACTGGCCACAATAACCAAATACTAGCAGAAAGAACCCTTCTCATTAGATAGAGTCTTATTCCAACACCTTCATACCCTGCCCACGGCAACTGAAGCACGCGATATACCGAACCTATCTCTCGGGTCAACCATTCGTGAATCTATTTCCCTTTTAAAACTTATACCACAATAGGTTCGGAGCCAAACTTTGATATTACCTTTCTAACAAGCTAAGATCAAATATGCTCGTACTCATTAATGACTCCAACGATCATTTCGATCATAACACACCACACTGGTGACATGACACCTCAGCATCGGCCTATGCCACAACGAGTACAACACAGGCTCCAATAAGAACGATCTGAACACACTCGAATCATGACAACCGACTCACACAAAAGAGCTATAATTCAAACTCCTCAATACCATCACAACACATAACTGAGACCTCGTCTCATATCATAGAATTAGGTTACCTGAATCCTCCTCGAAAGGTCATAACATCACGTAGCCTTGCCACAACTCATGATTCTATCCAAACACTATTACTCATGGAGCACCTCAAGTCACCATGCTCAAAACGGTCAGCCACACACATACCTAGGTCTAAACTCAAGAAATCAATCACACCTACGGTGATACAATTGATATACGCTATCAAATCCTTAAAGGACACAACTGATGTGCTATTCCCCGAGCGATACCCAATACGGACTATTCCTCATAAGCTAGGAAGTATTGTATACAAAGTAACATATAGGAAGCTATATTTTCCACATCACACTGTTGCGGAGCGCAACCCGTTCCAATAACATACCCGTGGCGGTGTGCCACCCGATCCAGATACCATACCTGTGGCGGCGTGCCACCCGATCCTGATACCATACATATGGCGGCGTGCCACCCGATCCAAATAATATACCTGTGGCGGCGTGCCACCCGATCCACGAATACATCTAGCAAAGGGAACGCACATCGAGTCAAGTCGCTCATTGCAACAAACATATACATAGCCTCAAGCTCGGCCACATGAAATGCATTAGACAAAGTTCCTCAATACCAGAACTAAATCAATGGTAGATACCTCTACACTGACATCCGCCACGAAGGCCCAATTAACAAAGCAATACCTTCTAGCCATTCGCTGGTCCTTGGGATACAAAACTTCCATGTTAGAACATAATCCGATGCACCTTACCACGCAACCTATGACATTTTCCCGACATAGTCCATATCACATTAGTCTAGACAACCTGACTTAAGACAACCAGTCTGCAATCATATATCATTATTCCAATTCATCATATCAAGTAACGAGATAACCACTAGGGCTTCCAATTTCCAATAACCGCTAAACGGTGCCGATACACACGATACACCACCACTGCATAGGCGGATTACGAGAACTTCTAGTCTCCAACACATACATAACACATGAGTCACTATGCCTGATTCCACACTCCACCGCACGAACACATAACACACATCAAGCATTTATTCGTACCATGATAGCCAGTCAAAAATTTTCATATACCATCAACAACTCAATCATCACCGTCAACCCTATAAGGGGATACCACAATACCTTTAGATATTAACAATTTACATTACCTTGCCCTTTTTGACCATATACTCTGCCAAATCACTAGAATGGCAGTACCATTTTCCTTAATCACTAGAAAGATTGATTCTCAGATTATCTGCAGCTGCCCACACTGCTTGAGAATTTTAATAATTTCCCATATAATATGAACTGATCTCCAAACCTTGAACATGCCGTTATCATCTTTCCATAACGCATCGTATATACCATACTGCACCAAGATACATGGAGAATTTCAATCCCTCTCCTACGCTGCAAACATCGACGCACTCAGCTAGTCAAGGACCTTCATGATCCCATATAGAAGAAAGTCATTACACATTCCATGATTTGCATAACGATAGGAAATATACTTATTTTCAAACCATGATAAAACACATCACAACTCCTTCTTCCCATTCATTGCATAAGTTTAACTGCCAGGACTAAGTCTTTTTACCCACACCGAGCTACACAAGTGCTAGCACTCAAGAGCTTTGTTGCACTATTTCTACAAGACTCATTACTCCGAAGACATACCAAGAGTTAATCGTATCCTTATCATACCATTCCGGTTTATTAACAAGTTGCTCCATTTAACCAATTTCCTTTCTGATTCATCTTAAGTTTAATATTCTCTTTACTGTAGCACTACAATATTTCAACTCATGTTACCACACGAGACTCATACACAAGCCTACACAGTCTAAGGCTCACAGGCCGCTGAATACTCTTTCAATGTTTCCCAGAAGTACCACATTCTACAATACTTTGATTTGAAGAACTTCCTGCGATTTTGAATTCGTTATCATTACTCCCCAACACAGATACATAGAATCCCCCCATTCACATAACATACACAAGTCTTGATTCCTTCTAACGAAATCACCGTCTTTAGCCATATACACGATATTAAGATACCTTACTTTTACAAGCAAAGTCTTGAACACCGCAAGGCCATTCTCGGGCGTCATTCACACTTATTCAATTATAATTCAACTGTCTTATTGGACAGGACCACTCGTGCCCTGTTAGAACTCTAGCACCGCAGAACATGATTTTATACAAATGCATTTAGCTAATCTTTCCTTCCTATACACCGAACATTCTTACCAGCAGCAATTCAAATGATCCTATTATTTCTTCATATCTACGAAGCACCATAACCTTTATCAGAATTTCCCAACATACTTAGAGAAAGAACCAACATAGCACACAACAGTGCAATCAGTTAATCAATAACAACCTCCCCATCTTGGCTCGGAGCCATACATCAAAGCACTTTTAGCCACTCATAGCATTCTTACTCAAATTATGTCACAAAGTTCTAGTTAGATTAAACTCAAGTCATTTACAAGCTTCGGCGAAGATTCGAATCATCAGAAATATTAACTCTTTTGCAATTCTTGTATTCATTCACACACAACAGTTAAGCCCACTCTTTAGGTGACAAAAATCTTTTCTAAGTCCCAAATTTTCCAAAAATTTTGACAAAGTTTCCCTTGTAATTTGGCGTATCCACCTGCCAGAGAATCACCAAAACCATCCCAACAATATGTTCACAACTCGACAAGATATCACAATGCATAACAACAACATAAATCTCAATACTACACAATTATATCATCAGCATTAGTACATGAACATGCGCTGCACCTGCTCAAATCATAACACATATACCTTTCACCATGATACACCTAGCACAACCAATTTGGTCTTCCTGCGTCTGAACTCATACTACCACACGTAATGCACTTTACCTTCCCACTAAGGAACTTGAACATACTCACCACGCCCATAGCTAGGGCTACGTAACAGATCACAATAAGGATTGAATACCTTGCAGCTCACCCATTATCAAACTGCCATTTTCACAATTAAGATCAATACTGATCGCATGAATTTCATAATACCGGCTCGCAAAATTAGCACCTCGGTGCTCAAGCCATAGACAAGGATCCGGCCTCAAGTCCTCCAGACTGGCCCAACATGAACTCACATAGATTATATCTCGTCCCTCGATTGGGGAATAATAAGCCATCAAGGCAAATTTATCACTAAGCACTCGAGTGCACTTACAGACGTGTAGAAGGAATTTCAAGAATTACATCTCAAGCTGAATCAAGTACGCACGATAAGAATTTTAAGAATTTGAAGCTTTCCTAAAAGGTTTGCAGCCTTCTGAGGATAAGTACAGGCGTCCCCGTACCGATCCACAAGACTCTACTAAACCGGCTCATGACTCGCGAGACCTGTTAACCTAGGCTCCGATACCAACTTGTCAATACCCAAACCCTGGTCGTGATGGCGCCCAACACATTGCTAGGCAAGCCCGACCATCTTATCCATTTAAACCAGCCAGTTATAAATCAATACTGATTAATTAGCTTGTCTTTACAACAAATCAAGAAGTGTAGAAATGAAATACACGAATACAGTCCCACTAAATCGTAGTGTTACAAGTCTGAGCCTTTACAAATAAGATCTACTACTCAACCAAGTCTAAGCAGAACGGAGACAACAGAATGATAAAAAGGAAGAGGTCAGGTACTGCGGACGTTGGCAGCTACCTCGAAGTCTCCACAGAATGGGAATAATAAAGCAGTTACGACAGCTCAACTGCCCTCCTGAACCTGTATATCCTCACAAAAAGTGCAGGGGAGTGGGGTGAGTATATTTCAACTCAGTGAATAATAATAATAAACAATAACTGAAAGTAAGAACACCTGTACTATCACTAAACAGTTCTAAGGCAACCTCACAGGTAAGTCATCACTACAGTGAATACTCTCATCTCCAGTCCACAACTATCCCAACAAGTTCCCACACTGACCAAATCCTCACTCGTACAGCTACGGTGTACCGTCAACTCAATGTATGTAAATATGTATATATGTCTATAATGTATAAGTATTTGAGTATGTATATGGATATAAATAAGTATAATGCTGCGGCATGCAGCCCACTCCAATACATATATCGCTGCGGCGCTTAGCCCGCTCCATTTAACGTCGACGACGCTCACTGGGGGTGTATACAGACTTCGGAGGGGCTCCCTAGGCCCAAACGCTATGATACTGCGGCGTGCAGCCCGATCTACATATATATTACTGCGGCGTGCAGTCCGATCCAATATATATATACATATATAACTATACTGCTGCGGCGTGCAGCCCGATCCCATAATATACTCCCGTGCTCAGTGTGGGGGTTCAGACTCCGGAGGGGCTCCTACAGCCCAAGCACATCTCATAGAGATTTACTGCGGCGTGCAGCCCGATCCAACATATATATCGCTGCGGCGCGCAGCCCGATCCACTACTAGTCAGTTAATATGCAGATACAGCCTCGCAGGCTCAAAAGTAGTTTCGGCGTGCAGCCCGATCCAATATAAATACTGCTGTAGCGTGCAGCCCGATCCAATATAGGTATATATATATATAAATAATACCTCATAACGGGTCCTCGACCATGTCCCAATTAGCATAAGATTGGCCTTTCAGACCCACTCAGCTAAATTAGGGAATTTCCACGCTAAGTAATCTATCTCTCACAGTACACATCAAGTATTGGCTCTTAATATGCCATTCAGCTAATTTTAGGGCTGAGTGTAAGTTTCGAACATGATATATAGGGGTCGCCTAGCTCTACAGGTCCCTTAATGCTCTACAGATCGGCACAAGGCCCCAAACATGACTATTATCCCAATTACACGGTTATAATCTCATTCTCAGTCATAATACATAATACACTACTAGCCGGGAAGGACCAAGTCCAATTCCCTAATCACAATGTCACCACGCCCGTCACAAGACGCGTGTCTCATCTCAACATAGCACTGTGAAGTGCAAGTACGGGGTTTCAAACCCTCAGTACATTATTTACTATCACCACTCACCTCGATCTGGTAGAAGCCTTAGTTCGCCTTGCACTTTCCTCACAATTCAACCGCCTTGGATGTCGAATCTGTTCAAATTCATAGAGAATACATCAATATATGCTAATTACACACAACCCATTCGAAATAACTCAAATTGCACCAAAACCCACAAAGTTGCCAAAACCTGACTTTCGGTACACTTCTCGAAAAATTACAAAAGTTATATTTTCGGAATCCTCGTCTCTCCATGAGTCCGTACATATCAAGAACTCCCAAATCGGACCACAAATGACCCTTCAAATCCTAAATTTTCGTTTTTGAAAAGTTTACAAATTTTCTCCAATTTCTTCCATTTGATTCACTAATACTTGATGAAAAATAACCATGGAATCATTGAATATAATCACTTTTGGATATAGAACACTTACCCCCATCCATATGGTGAAAATCGCTTCGAACATCGCTTCAATCCGAGCTCCCTAGCTCCAAAAATGAAGAAACTCTCGGACTGCCCCAATTAAAAGCCCAGCGATTTTCGCATCTGCGGTTACTGTTCACCGCGGGTGCGATTTCACTATTCACCGCTTCTGCGGCACTGTTCATCGCAGAAGCAAAAAATCACTGTTCACCCGCTTCTGCGGGTACTGTTCATCGCAGAAGCGAAAATACCAGATTTGCCCCAGAAAATTGCAGCAGCTTTGTATTTTACTAAAAATGCTATAACTCAATCATACGAACTCTGAATTTGACGATTCTTTTTCGTATGGTTCCGTAATTTCGATACGGATCCAGTGGTTCAAAAAAATTGAATTTGGATCTCATTGGCTCAGTGCAACATCAATTTCGCTCGTTAAACAATTAACTCATGTTTCGCGTCAAAAACCCAATCGCGACTTGATGAAATTAAACCAAAATTTTCGGATCAGTCCTATAATTCATTATTTAAATTCTCAAAGTCTCAAAATCAAATTTGGATCTCTAGAACTAAAATAGACCTTTGGATCATTACATTTATGCTCAAAACGGCAAAAATCTTCCAAAAATGACCCGTTGGGCATCCGAATTTACCCCGAAGCCTCCGGGACCTCAACCAAAAGTACTAACACCTCTTATAACATCATTCAAACTTGTTCCAATCATCAAAACTCTATCGTTAACAACAAAATCGTAATTTTTCAACAAATTCAAGCTTAAGTTTAACTTTAACTTCAAAAATTCACATTCGGTCAAAAACCCGACCAAACGATGTCCGAATGACCTGAAAATTTGCACCCATATCCAAAATCACCTAATGGAGCTACTGCAACTATCAGAATTCCATTCCGACTCTCGGGTCAAAATCTCACCTACCGTTCGGATTTCGCCAAAATTCAATCTTAGCCAATTGAAGCCTAAAACTACACCGGGCCTCCAAATTCACTTCCGATCGCTTTCCTAGCTCATAAATGACCTCCCGGAGCTGAACGAATCATTAGAATTCAATTTCGAGCTCTCTAACTCACAAGTCAATGTCGAGTTGACTTTTCCCAACTATTCCTTCTTCTAAGAGACTTTTTGTCTCATTTCCAACTAAACTCAATCCGAATTGACTCAAACTCGCCAAACATGCATATTGAAACATTAACAAGCAGTTAACGGGGATAACAAGGTGATAACTCACATGATGACGGGCCGGGTCATCACAGCCAGTCACAAGATAATTGGCTACATCAGCAAACCATGGCATATCATGCATAGACACCGCAAAGAGTTGTTCATCTGGAAAAGCATCGTTAATCTCAACACCATGGATTGGTCTTCCTTCTTTCTCTAGCCGGGACAAGTGATCCGTGACTTTATTTTTGCGTCCTTTTCTATCAATAATCTCAAGATCAAGTTCTTGCAATAGTAACACCCATCTCATCAATCTCTTCTTTAAGTCTTTTTTTGTCATCAAGTACCTAAGGGCCGCATGATCGGTATGAATAATCACTTTGGCTCCCATAAGGTATGGGCGAAACTTCTCCATGGAAAAAACAATAGCTAGCAACTCCTTCTCAGTGACCGTATAATTCCTTTGAGCCTCATTCATTGTCTTACTTGCATAGTACACCAGATGGACATTTTGTTAATTCTTTGACCTAACACCACACCAACCGTTACATCGCTAGCGTCACACATTAACTCAAATGGCAAATCCCAATTTGGTGCCGTGATAATGGGAGTGGTAGTCAACTTATGCTTCAACAGTTCAAAAGATTCCACATATTTTTCATCGAACACAAACTTCACATCCTTCTCTAACAACTTGCACACCGGGTTCATGGCCTTTGAGAAATCCTTGATGAAACGCTGGTAGAATACGGCATGACCTAAGAAACTCCTTATCCCCTTGACAGAGGTGGGGGGAGGTAGCCTTGAGATGACCTCTATCTTTGCTTTGTCAACTTCAATGCCATTCTTTGAAATTTTATGCTCCAAAACAATTCCTTCTTACACCATAAAATGACATTTCTCCCAATTTAGCACAAGATTAGTCTCCTCGCATCTCTTCAACACTTTATCCAAATTTCCCAAGCATTCATCAAAGGAGTCCCCCACTACGATGAAATCATCCATGAGCACTTCCAAAATATCCTCTACCATGTCGGTGAAGATGGGCATCATGCATCTCTGGAAGGTTGTCGGCGCATTACAAAGTTCGAATGGCATCTTTCAGAAAGCGAAGATGCCATATGGACAAGTAAATGTTGTCTTTTCTTGGTCTTCCGGGGCAATGAGAATTTGGTTATACCCCGAATAGCCATCAAGGAAGCAATAGTAAGCCTGGCCTGCTAAACGATCAAGCATTTGGTCCAAAAATGGTAGAGGGAAATGATCCTTCCTAGTGACCTTGTTGACCTTTCTATAGTCTATGCACACTCTCCATCCTGTGATCGTGCGGGTCATAATCAACTCATTGTTTGCATTTGTGACCACCACTATGTCACCCTTCTTTGGAACATATTGGACCGGGGATGTCCATGAACTATCCGATATTGGGTAGACTACACCGGCATCCAACTACTTGATAACCTCCTTCTTGACCACCTCTTGCATAGCTTCATTTAATCTTCTTTGGTGTCTAAGTGACGGCCTTGAATCATCCTCCAAAATGATCTTGTGCATGCAAAAGGCGGGGATTATGCCCCGAATATCTGCCAAGGTCCATCCAGTCGCCCGCTTTCGCTTTTGTAAAACCACCAAAGTGGTATCCACCTGCAAGTTAGTTAAGCAAGACGAAAGAATAATAGGTAAAGTGAAATTGGGTCCCAAGTACTCATACCTGAGGTGAGGAGGAAGTGGTTTCAACTCTAACACCGGTGGCTCCTCAATAGATGGCTTTGTTGGAGGGTTCTTGCGATTCTCAAGGTCCAATGACAACTTTCTCAGCTCATAAGAGTACGAGCCCATACCATGCAAAGCATTAACACACTCGATTCTTCCGGCATCATTATTAGCTTCCATGTTCAAAAGTACCGCTTCAAGTGGGTCTTCAACATTGATCATTGCGCTTGTGTCATCCACTATCACCGTCGTGATAATGTCGACAAATGAACAAACTTTGGTACTATTAGATTACCTCATCGATTTGTACACATGGAAAACTACTTTTTCATCACCAACCCGGAAAGTCAACTTTCCCTGCTCGACGTCCACCAAAGCTTTCCCAGTTGCTAAGAAAGGCCTTCCAAGAATGATAGGGACTTCAAAGTCAAATTCACAATCAAGAATCATGAAATCGGTCGGCAAAATGAACTTGTCAACTCGAACAAGCACATCGTCGATGATACCCAAAGGCCGCTTTATTGACCTATCTGCCATTTACAACCGCATTGATGTCGGGCGAGGTTTCCCAATCCCCAAGGTTTTGAACACTGAATATGGCATTAGATTGATGATTGCCCCCAAATCACATAGGGCTTTTGCAAAATCGGCGCTTCCAATAGGGCATGGGATGGTGAATGCTCTAGGATCTTCAAGCTTTGGAGCCATGGAGTGCACTATCGCACTCACTTGATGTATCATTTTGATCGTTTCACATTCCATCAATCTCTTAGTGACCAACTCCTTCATGAATTTCGCATACCCGAGCATTTGTTCTAACGCCTCCACCAAGGTCACATTTATGGTCAAGCTCTTCATCATGTCAATGAATTTTTTAAACTGGTTATCACTATTTTGTTTCGCCAAACGTTGAAGGTAAGGTGGAGGAGGCCTAGGCAATGGTGCTTTGGCCTTTTGCACTTCTGGCTCGGGAATATCTATAACACGTTCCCTAGACGGGTTCACGTTATCTTAAGTCTCTTCTTCAATTTCTTGAATGTCAATTCTCAACTCATCTCCTGCACTTGTCTCCACAGCATCATCAACCCCCGTAGGCATGTCAAAATTGGGCAACTCATCTTCCTCCACTATGGCTTGATTCTTTCTTGAGGCATTCACTTCACCGCCTCGTCCACTCCTTGTGGTCACCGCCATTACGTGGTTGTTTTGCCCACGCTTAGGATTCACTACCGTGTCACTAAGTAATGCACCCTTTTGGCGAGTATTTAGGGATTATGAAATTTGTCCAAGTTGTACTTCCAAGTTACAGATGGAAGTATTATGTGAAGCTAATTGCGCATCCGAATTTTGATTCCTTTTCATCATTTGTTCAAACATCAATTTGATCCTGCCAAATTCATTACCCGATGGACTTTGCCCTTGTTGTTGATAAGGTGGCGGGTTGTTTGGTTGTTGAAACATCAAGGGCCTTTGAAATCCTTGCCCCCGATTACCTTGGCCTCCATTGTTATTGTTCCAATTGTTGTTCCAATTATTGTTATTTCCACTCCAGGTGCCACTATTATTGCCTTGATTTCCCCAATTGCTTTGGTTCCCCCATTCTAATTTACGCCGCCTTGGGGTTGATTATTATTGTTCCAATTGTTTCCACCTTGTTGATTATTCCAATTCCCTTGAGACCACCATTGTTGGTTGTTTTGATTTTCTCTATTACCTTGAAAATTGTTCACATATTGGCAATCTTCGTATTGCTCACCATAACATTCATTTGAATAGCCACTACCATCATCATAATTTTCACAAGCTCCTTATTGTTGTGGCCCCATTTGCCTTCTCTTCATCATGTTTACCCCTTCCATTGCATTGACTTGTCTTGGATTTTGCACTTGTTGCAATTGTTCTTTTGCTAATTGATTCATGGTGGTAGTAAGTTCGGCTATGGCTTGACCGTTGTCATGTAACTTGTTGTGCATATGTATAATATTTGGATCGCCTTGAGGAACATTCGCCCGACTTTTCCATGCCGATGAAGTATCGGCCATATCATCAAGCACGTCACATGCTTTATTATATGGGAGCTTCATAAAATTTCCTCCCGCCAATTGGTTAACAATGCATTGGTTTGTTGTGTTGATACCTCTATAGAATGTCTGTTGGATCATAACATCATTCATGTCATTTTTCGGACACTCCTTTACCATGGTTCTAAACCTCTCCCACATTTCATGCAATGGCTCTGTCGTATCTTGTTTGAAGGCTAAAATCTCATCACGGAGCGCCGCCATATGACTCAGGGAGAAGAACTTGGCAATGAATTTGTCCGCCAATTCGTCCCATGTAGTAATTGAATGATTTGGTAGCCTCTCCAACCAATCGAGAGCTTCCCGAACAGAGAATGGGAAAAGCCTCAACCTTAGAGCATCTTCGGAAACATTGGTTTGCTTACTTCCCCAACAAGTATCCACAAATCCCTTCAAGTTCTTATATGTATTTTGATTGGAGGCACCCGTGAAATACCCTCGTTGTTCAAGAAGCGTCAACATCACATTTGTAATTTGAAAGTTCCCTGCCCGGATTCGGGGAGGAACTATTGCACTAGCATAACCTTGGTTACAAAGAACCCATGGTGCAACTCTTAGTGGAGGTGGGGGGGGGGGGTCTGGGATTGCATCATTAGGATTAGCGTTTGCGTTTCTACCTCTCCTTGGTATTTGTGGTACATGGAGTTCATCTTGTTCTACATCATCAACCTCCTCCCCCGCGACCACATTGTCAAGAGGGATATTCCCGTTCAAAGCCATTTGTACATGATGGATTAGCACTAATAAAGTTAGTATAAAGAAGGAAAGAGAAGCTAAACACTAAACTAGCTACACAAATAGTTGAAAACCGTAAGCTCCCCGGCAATGGCGCCAAAAAGTGATCGTCGCAAACTCGACCCTTAGGAAGAGTGGGCGCTAATTACTTTTACCCGATAGTGGTTTTTCGAGGTCAATTCCTCAGAGAGCTTGATATTGGAGTCAAGTATTTGTGGAGACTAATCAAGCGTTGTAGCTCCTAATTTGACTTCTAACATTTTTGGTTTTTCTTCAATTATCAACTAATGATTTTAACTACAATTATAACTAGATTTGCTAAATTACAACTCTAAGATGTATGCAATAAGGAGAGAACACTAGGGTCGTAGCACTTGCCTAGGTGACTAATTAATGGGTAACTAATTTCCATGCAAGGATCACAATATGGGATATATGATTAACCGTTGCACTTAGCACTCACTCTCACACCTCTTGGTAGAGAGAGTGATTTTGTCACGACCCAAACCCGGTCGTGATGGCGCCTAGCACACTGCTAGGCCAGCCAGACCAATTAACATCATTTACGGAGCTATGAGCTCACTTTATACAATTTATGCATAACACAAATAAAGTCAATAGTGATAAAAATACCAACACGGGAACCAAGTCCCAAAACAGTACAACTCCCCATAGACCGAGGGGTCAAGAGTCAAGAACCTCTAAAGAGAACATAAGTGCAATAGTGTTTACAAGATACGCAGTGCGGAAAGAAATAGCAATACGAAAAGAAAAGACAGCTAGAAGGGAAGTCAGGTCCTGCGGACGCTGCAGCTACCACGACTATCCCACAAATGCCTCTGAACGGCTACCGGATCAGGTCTGCTGAGAGGTACCTGGATCTGCACAAAAGGTGCAGGGAGTAAAGTGAGTACTTCCAGACTCAGTGGTAATGAACAGGGGTAAGACAGTGTAGATAAGAAATCACAATATAGCACTATGAAAAGTTGTAATGAAATACCCTATAACAGTTTTAATATCAGCAGTAAATGTACCAAAAGTATCAACAACACAGTATACAGCTATCAGGTGTAGCTAAATGCAATGCAAGGCATGAAATGGCCGCTACGGCACGTAGCCCAATCCAATATAGGTACCCGTGCTCACTGTGGGGGTTCAGACTCTGGAGGGGCTCCTACAACCCAAACATGAATATACGCTGCGGCGTGCAGCGCGATCCACTACCAGTCAGCTAATATGCAAATGCAGCCTCGCGAGCTCAAAAGTAGTTTTGAAAACTCTTTTATCATTTTTTTTCCATTTGAAAACAGTAATATCAAAGTTCCAAAGATTGGAAAATCATAATAACAGTAATAGCTCTGGACTGGTAGTAAAACTAGCATGTCAATATCATCAAAACAATGATAACGATACTCGCAGGATCTTAATAATTGGCTCACAACCCATAATGTACACAACCATCCGAGAAGGAGGTTTACCGGCTCAAGAGTAGCCAATATCACAACATAATACGCAACCATCCGAGAATGAGTTTCACCGGCTCAAGAATAGCCAATATCATAATATAATATCAACAGGTCGGACTAAGCCATAGTCCCCAAATCACAATCGACCCCGCACTCACAGGAGCGTACGTGTCTCACCGCTATATAGTGTCACAAAGTGGTGTACCGGGGTTTCGAACCCGCTGGTCATCACCCACATCCATTACTCACCTCAATTCGGCTCGATGACTAATCCGCGATGCCCTTTCCACGAGAATCAAGCTCCACGGGCATAAAATCTGATCAAATATAGTGGAAATACATCAAATTAGGCCAATGGGATGATACCCAGTCAAAACAACTCAATTTACACCAAAAACTACAAAGTTGCCAAATCCCGACTTTCGGTACGCTTCTCGAAAAATTACGAAAGTCACATATTCGGAACCCTCGTCTCAACACGAGTCTAGGCATATAAAATTTACCAAAATTGGACTCTATTTTCCCACTCAAATCAGTGATTTTCCATAATTTAGGCCTAGGGCTAAAAACCCCCTTTAATCATCCATTAACAGTGAAATACCCAAAGATTTCATGATAAAATACTGTAATTAGGCCATAAAACTTACCTCCGATGAATACCCGATGAATTCCCAGCAATCTCCCGTGAGTTTCTCTTTCTAGAACTCAAAAATGGAGGTTTTAAGTTTAAACCCACGACTAGTATGTGTTTTGTAATTTAATTCACTGACTGACCCAGTACCCTATGCGTTCGCGTAACACTCCACGCGTCCGCGATGCACAACCCGTCTAACCCTTCGCGAACGAGACTTTGCCTCACGCGTTCGCGATGACCAATTCCTCAGCCGCCAATTTATACTCTTCGCGAACGCGGCATTCCGGGATGCGAACGCGATGCTTACTAAAATTCTCCTACGCGAACGCGACGCCCAGCATTGTGAACGCGATGCTCAACTTTCCTCTGCCTACGCGAACGCGACTCAAGCCTCGTGAACGCGAAGGCCAAATTCTGTGAACAGTTTCTGCAATTTTCTGCCGATTTCCAAAGCCTCAAAATGCCCAGATGGTGGTCCAAATTCACCCCGAGGCCCCCGCGACCCCCACGAAAACAACCAACATACTCCAAAACACAATACGAACTTGTTCCAATCATAAAAACACATCCTTAAACACAGAAATCATCGAATTATAACGGATTTATGCCTAGGATTCAACTCAAACTTCCGAAACTAACATTCAATCAAAAACCCGACCAAACGACGTCCGAATGACCTGAAAATTTGCAGACATATCCAAAATTGCATGACGAAGCTATAGAAATTGTCGGAATTCCATTCCGACCCCCGGATCAAAATCTCACCTACCATTCCGATTTCGCCAAAATTTAACCTTAGCCAATTCAAGCCTATTTCTACACCGGACCTCCGAATTCAATTCCAATCGCTTCCCTAAGTCAAAAAATCACCTCCCGGAACTAACCAAATCATCAGAATTCGATTCCGAGCACTCTAACTAAATAGTCAACTATAGGTTGACTTTCCATATTCAAGCTTCCTTCAAAAAGGTTTTATGCCTCATTTTCAATCCAAATCACTCCTAACTCATCCGATAGACTCTAACACTGATATAAAAGCATAAAACACATAAATGCAAGGTAACGGGGTGGTAATTCCCGTGACGACGGGCCGGGTCATCACATTATCCCCCACTTAAGCAAACGCTCATCCTCGAGCGGGTCAAGAAACATACCTGAAGACTCAAACAAGTGAGGATATCTGCTCCGCATCTCCCGCTCGATCTCCCAAGTGGCCTCTTCCACGGGTCGGCCTCTCCACTGAACTTTAATTGATGCAATGTCCTTGGACCTCAATCTTCTCACCTCACGACCTAATATAGCTATAGGCTCCATATCATAGGTCAAGTCATCATCATGCTAAATAGTGCTAAAGTCCAACACATGCGATGGGTCGCCAACATACTTCCGGAGCATGGACACATAGAACACTGGATGAACTCCTGATAGACTGGGTGGCAAAGCAAGCATATACGCCACCTATCCAATCCTCTTGAGGATCTCAAAAGGGCCAATAAATCTCGGACTGAGCTTTCCTTTCTTACCAAATTTCATGACGCCCTTCATCGGCAAAACCTCCAGTAAGACTTTCTCACCCACTAAGTAAGATACGTCCCGAACCTTCCGGTCCGCATATCTCTTCTGGCATGACTAAGTTGTACGAAGTCTTTCCTGAATAACCTTCACTCTGTCCAAAGCATCCTGGACTAACTCTGTCCCCAATAACCTTGCCTCACCGGGCTCAAACCAACCAACTGGTGATCTACATCGTCTCCCATATAAAGCCTCATACGGCGCCATCTGAATACTGGACTGGTAGCTGTTGTTATAGACAAACTCAGCAAAAGGAAAGTAATCGGCCCACGAACCACCAAATTCAATAACACAAGCTCTCAACATATCCTCCAAGATCTGATTAGTACGCTCGGACTGTCCGTCCGTCTGAGGATGGAATGCAGTACTCAACTCCACCTGGGAGCCCAACTCACGCTGAAATGTCCTCCAGAACTGTGAAGTAAACTGAGTACCTCTGTCTAATATAATAGAAATTGGGACTCCATGCAACCTAATGATCTCCCGAATGAATATCTCAGCTAACCGCTCCGAGGAGTACGTAGTACACACAGGAATGAAGTGAGCTGACTTGGTCAGCCTATCCACAATCACCCAAACAGAATCAAACTTCCTCGCTGTCCGAGGGAGTCCAATAACAAAGTCCATAGTGATGCTTTCCCACTTCCAATCGGGAATATCAATGGCTGAAATACGCCATCGGGCCTCTGATGCTCGTACTTAACCTGCTGACAGTTGAGGCACCGTGCTACATGTCTAACAATGTCCATCTTCATCTTTCGCCACCAGTAATGTTGTTTCAAGTCTTGGTACATCTTCGCGGCTCCTGGATGGATAGAATACCGCGAGCTATGGGCCTCCTCCAGAATCAACTCACGAAGGCCGTCAACATTGGGCACACATACCCGGCCCTGCATCCTCAATACGCCGTCACTATCAATGGTGACATCTCTAGCATCATCATGCTGTACTCTGTCCCTAAGGACAACCAAGTGTGGATCATCATACTGGCGCTCACGAATACGATCATATAGAGAAGATCGAGATACAACACAACCCAACACCCTGCTAGACTCTGAAATGTCTAACCTCACAAGCCGATTGGCTAGCACCTGAACATCATAAGCAAATGATCTCTCCTCAGCTGGAATATATGCTAAGCTCCCCATACTGACCGCCTTCGGGCTCAAAGCATCGGCCACCACATTGGCCTTCCCCGGATGATATAGAATAGTAATGTCATAATCCTTAAGCAACTTAAGCCATCTCCACTGTCTCAAATTAAGATCCTTCTGTTTGAACAAGTGCTGGAGACTACGATGATCGGTGTACACCTCACATGACACGCCGTCCAAATAGTGCCTCCAAATCTTCAAGGCATGAACTATGGTAGCTAGCTCCAAATTATGAACGGGGTAGTTCTTCTCATGTGGCTTCAACTGCCGAGAAGCATAAGCAATCACCTTACCTTCCTGCATTAACACACAACCTATCCCCACTCTCGAGGCATCACAATAAACAGTATATGAACCTAAAGCTGATGGCAACACTAATACTGGAGCTGTGGTCAAAGCTGTCTTGAGCTTCTGAAAGCTCTCCTCGCACTCATCCGACCACACGAATTGTGCACCCTTCTGAGTCAACTTAGTCAAAGAAGAAGCAATGGATGAAAATCCCTGAACAAACCGGCGATAATATCCCGCCAAGCCAAGAAAGCTCCTGATCTCTGTAGCCGAGGACGGTCTAGGCCAACTCTGCACCACCTCTATCTTCTTCGGATCAACCTGAATACCATCATGAGACACCACATGACCCAGAAATGCTACCGACTCGAGCCAAAACTCGCACTTGGAGAATTTAGCATACAACTTCTCCTCCCTCAATCTCTGCAACACAACACTCAAATGCTGAGCATGCTCCTCCTGACTACGAGAGTAGACTAGAATGTCATCAATGAACACAATCACAAATGTATCTAAATAGGGCCTGAACACACTGTTCATCAGATGCATGAATGCTGCTGGGGCGCCGGTCAGCCGAAAAGACATCACAAGGAACTCATAGTGGCCATATCTGGTCCTGAATGCAGTCTTCATAATATCAGAGTCCCTGATCTTCAGCTGATGATAGCCTGAACGAAGATCAATCTTAGAAAACACTCTCACACCCTGTAACTGATCAAACAAATCATCAATGCACGGTAGAGGGTACTTGTTCTTCATTGTTACCTTGTTCAATTGTCTATAATCACATGGAACCATCTTTATTCTTAACAAATAGCACTGGTGCACCCCACGAGGAAACACTAGGGTGAATAAATCCCTTATCCAGAAGCTCCTGAAGCTGTTCTTTCAGTTCTTTCAACTCAGCTGGTTTCATCTGATAAGGAGGAATGGAAATGGGCTGAGTGCCCGGCACCAAGTCAATGCCAAATCAATATCCCTGTCCGGCGGCATGCCCGGCAGGTCTAAGGGGAATACATCTAGAAAGTCCCTCACAACAGGTACAGAATCAATGCTAGGAGACTCAGCTCCCACATCTCGCACAAATGCTAAGTATGAGAAACACCCCTTTTCAACCATTTTCTGAGCCTTTAAAAATTAAATAACACGGCTAGGGACGAAATCAGTCAAACCCCGCCACTCAATCTGGGAAATACCAAGAATAGCCAATGTAACTGTCTTAGCATGATAGTCCAATATAGCATGGTACGGAGACAACCAGTCCATACCCAATATCACATCAAAGTCCACCATCCCTAACAATAACAGATCCGCCTGGGTCTTCAGACCCCCAATAGAAATAACACAGGATCTATAGACGTGATCCACAATAATCGTATTACCCACGGGGGTGGATACATGAACAGGTAAATCAAGACTACCACGAGTCGCACCCAAATGATGTGCAAAATAAGAGGACACGTATGAATATGTGGACCCTAGATCAAATAGAACAGAGGCATCTCTGTGACAGACAGAAATGATACCTGTAATCACTGCATCGGAGGCAACTGCATCACGCCTGTTAGGGAGTGCATAGAATCGTGCCTGGCCTCCATTGGATCTCTCCTCGACTCTGGGGAGACTACGAGAAGACTGACCTCCACTAGCCTGAGATGGTGCTGAAGAGGAGGGATGATCCCTCCGCTGAGCCCTATCCCTACGAAGTCGATGGCACTGCCTCCTCATATGGCCAAACTCACCACACTCAAAATAGCTACCTGGTGCTGGAGAAGGGGACTGAAAGGAACCCCTCGCCGCAGAAGAACCCTGGGCTGAAGAAGTAGGTGTTGCACTCTGGGCTGGGAGGGCACTAAGTAAAGACTGGCCCTGCTGGAATCCCTGTCGACCACGACCAGAAGAAGCTCCGCTCTGCTCAGGGCGGCCTGAATGAGAAGGTCTAGATGAGCGACCTCTGCCCTGCTGAAAATGCCCTCTAGATGGAGCACCACTGAAGCTACCAGAACCACGAGGCCTCTTGGCCTCTCGCTCCTCCCTCTCTCGGCGACGATCCGCCTAAATTTAGCATGCCATATCCACAACCTGCTCAAAAGATGACGATAGAACTATCTCTCTGGTCATAAGAATGCGAATGGAGTAGTTGAGGCCATCAATGAACCTCCTAATCCTCTCCCTATCAGTAGGGATCATCCATGTGGCATGCCTAGCCAACTATGTGAATCTCAACTCATACTAGGTCACTGACTTGTCGCCCTGAACCAACCACTCAAACTGGCGATGAAGCTCCTCACGACCGGACTGAGGTACATACTTCTCTAGGAAGAGAGTAGAAAACTGCTGCCAGGTGAGTGGTGCTGCTCCCGCAGGCCTACTCCTCTGAAACACCTCCCACCAATCAAATGCTGGACCAGTAAACTGAAAGGTAGTGAATGAAACTCCGCTGAACTCAAGAATACTAGCTGGACGTAGCATCCTCTGGCACTTATCTAAGAAACCCTGGGCATCCTCGCCCTCAGCGCCACTGAAATAGGGTGGCTGGAGTCTACCAAATCTCTCTAGATGACGTTGCTCGTCATCGGGCATAACCTAAACCATATGCTCTAGAGCTGGTGTAGCTAGAGGAATAACTGGTGCAACCACCCGAGTGGGGACCGCCTCCGGAGTCTGAAGTCCCTGAACCACCTACTCAGGTGTGCGAGCTGTAGGGGTCTGCTGGCCACCCCCTATCTGAGACGTCGCTACAGTAGCGGTAGCTGATACTACCTGAGCCAAACCGGAACACACCGATAATATCTGGGCCACAGTCTACTGAAGGCCAGGAATAGCAATAGATACAGTCTGGGCCTGAACTGGTGTCAGTGGAGCATCAACTACTGGGGGCTGCTCCTGGACAAGTACAACGGGCAGGTCAGATGGCACTGCCTCAGCTGCCCTACCTCTACCTCTACCATGACCGCGCTCACGACCTCTAACAGGTGGCAAAGGAGGTCGTCCACCTCGTCCTGATGCTTGCGTTCTCACCATCTGCGAGAGAATAGAATATAGAAGTTCAGTTCTCATAACAACAAGATCGCACGATAGAGTTCAAGAAATGTGAAGTGTTTCCTAAAGGTTCGCAGCCTCCCGAGGATAAGTACAGGCGTCCCCATACCGATCCACAAGACTCTACTAACCGGCTCAAGAATCGTGAGGCCTAGTAAACCTAGGCTCTGATACCAACTTGTCACGAACCCAAACCCGATCGTGATGATGCCCAGCACACTGCTAAACTAGCCCGACCAATTAACAATATTCACGGAGCTTTGAGCTCACTTTATACAATTTAGGCATAATAGAAATAAAGTCAATAGTGATAAAAATACCAACACGGAAACCAAGTCCCAAAATAGTACAACTCCCCATAGACCGAGGGGTCAAGAGTCTAGAGCCTCTAAAGAGAACATAAGTGCAATAATATTTACAAGATACTCAGTGCAGAAAGAAATAGCAATACGAAAAGAAAAGACAACTAGAAGGGAAGTGAGGTCCTGCGGACGCTGCAGCTACCTCGACTATCCCGCAAATGCCTCTGAACAGCTACCGGATCAGGTCTGTTGAGAGGTACCTGGATCTGCACACAAGGTGCAAGGAGTAAAGTGAGTACTTCCAGACTCAGTGGTAATGAACAGGGGTAAGACAACATAGATAAGAAATCACAATATAGCACTATGTAAAGATGTAATAAAATACCTTGTAACTGTTTCAATATCAACAGTAAATGTACCAACAAGTATCAACAACACAGTATACAGCTATCAGGTGTAGCTAAATGCAATGCAATGCATGAAATGACCGCTACGGCATGTAGCCCGATCCAATTTGGGTACCCGTGCTCACTGTGGGGGTTTAGACTCCGAAAGGGCTCCTACAGCCCAAGCAAATTATCATGAATATACGTTGCGGCGCGCAGCTCGATCCACTACCAATCAACTAATATGCAAATGCAGCCTCGCAGGCTCAAAAGTAGTTTTGAAAACTCTTTTATCATTTTTCAGTTGAAAACAATATGTCAAAGTTCCAAAGATTGGAAAATCATAATAATAGTAATAGCTCCGGACTGGTAGTAAAACTAGCATGTCAATATCATAGAAACAATGATAATGATCCTCACAGGATCCCAATAACCTGCTCACATCCCATAATGTACACAACCATTCGGGAAGGAGGTTTACCGGCTCAAGAGTAGCCAATATCACAACATAATACGCAACCATCCGAGAAGGAGGTTCACCGGCTCAAGAATAGCCAATATCATAATATAATATCAACAGGTCGGACTAAGCCATAGTCCCCAAATCACAATTGACCCCGCACTCATAGGAGAGTACGTGTTTCGCCGCTATACAGCGTAACAAAGTGTTGTACTGGGGTTTCGAACCCGCAGGTCATCACCCACATCCATTACTTACCTCAAATCGGCTCGACGACTAATCCGCGATGCCCTTGCCACAAGAATCAAGCTCCGCAGGCGTAGAATCTGATCAAATATAGTGGAAATACATCTAATTAGGCCAATGGGATGATACCCAGTCAAAACAACTCAATTTACACCAAAAACTACAAAGTTGCCAAAACCCGACTTTCGGTACGCTTCTCGAAAAATTATGAAAGTTAACTATTCGGAACCCTCGTCTCAACACGAGTCTAGGCATATAAAATTTACCAAAATCGGACTCCATTTGGCCACTCAAATTAGTGATTTTCAATAATTTAGGCCTAGGGCTAAAAACTCCATTTAATCTTCCATTAACAGTGAAATACCCAAAGATTTCATGATAAAATATTGTAATTAGGCCACAAAACTTACCTCCGACGAATACCCGATGAATTCCCAACAATCTCCCTTGAGTTTCTCTCTCTAGAACTCAAAAATGGAGGTTTTAAGTCTAAACCCGCGACTGGTCTGTGTTCTGTAATTTAATTCACTGACTGACTGAATACCCTACGCATTCGCGTAACACTCCACGCGTCCATGATGCACAGCCCGTCTAACCCTTTGCGAAGGCGACATTGCCTCACGCGTTCGCTATGACCAATTCCTCAGCCGCCAATTTATACTCTTCGCGAACGCGGCATTCCGGGACGCGAACGCGATGCTTACCAAAATTCTCCTACGCGAACGCGATGCCCAGCATCGCGAACGCGATGCTCAACTTTCCTCTACCTACGCGAACGCGGCTCAAGCCTCGCGAACGCAAAGGCCAAATTCCCTGAACAGTTTCTGCAATTTTCTGCAGATTTCCAAAACCTCAAAATGCCCGGATGGTGGTCCGAATTCACCCCGAGGCCCCCTGGACCCCAACGTAAACCACCAACATACTCAAAAACATGATACAAACTTTTTCCAATCATAAAAACATGTCCTTAAACACAGAAATCATCGAATTATAGCGGATTCAACTCAAACTTCTGAAACTAACATTCAATCAAAAACCCGACCAAACAACGTCCGAATGACCTGAAAATTTGCAGACATATCCAAAATCGCATGACGAAGCAACAGAAATTGTCGGAATTCCATTCTGACTCCCGGATCAAAATCTCACCTATCGTTCGATTTCGCCAAAATTCAACCTTAGATAATTCAAGTCTATTTCTACGTCGGACTTCCGAATTCAATTTTGATCACTTCCCTAAGTCACAAATCACCTTCCGGAACTAACCAAATAATCAGAATTCGATTCTGAACACTCTAACTAAATAGTCAACTCCAGGTTGACTTTCGATATTCAAGCTTCCTTAAAAAAGGCTATATGCCTCATTTCAATCCAAATCACTCCTAACTCACCCGATAGACTCTAACACTGATATAAAAGCATAAAACACATAAATACAAGGTAACGGGGGGGGGTAATTCACGTGACGACGGGCCGGGTCGTCACAGATTTTTCCCAATTGACTCTCTCGAGACCAATCGGGTAGGCTAATTTGCCCAAGCAACTAATTGCTCAAGTATGGTAATTACTCTCTCAAGGTTTAACCCATTACTTGGGACTACCATTCTTATTAGTCCATCCCAAATCCCTGTTGGGTTGATTGAGAGGTCATAGACTCTCTTTCTCAAGCAAAGTCATAACACACTAAGCTAGACTTAGTGTTTGCAACCACCAAATCCAAGTGAAAACTTACAATCAACGCAAATAGCAAACACCTAATATCATCCAAGCATTAAAAAACACCCATTAATTACCCACACTAGGGTTAAAACACAACCATAGTTAATGGGTTTAGCTAGATATGGAATCAATAGAAAAAGAAGAAATAGTAGTAGAAATTGACATAATATTGAACTATAAATATAGTACAACTAAATCCGCGTTCAAAACCAAGTAAAATAACTTAAATAGGCACACATATGTTGCCTCGTTCTCAGCTGCTCGTACAGTGCATGAAAACTTAACCTAAGAAAGTAAAATATTCTATTTATACTACCTAGGAAAATCTGGACAAAAATTCCCCTGAGGGTTTGTCGCGGACCGCATGAAAATGACATGCGGCAGCATAGAATAAAAGGTCTGCCAAATTTGAGCTTCTGGAACTTGGACGCGGACCGCCTAGAAATGCCATTCGGCCGCTTAGGTTGAGTCACGCGGAACACGTGGAAATGTTGTGCGGCCGCACTATTGTTTGTCCTTCAATGCTGGCTCTCTGATCATGCTTCCACGCGGACCGCACTGTTGTGGAGTGCGGCCACGTAGGATTTCTGCCTTAGAATTTATCTTTTGTTTCTTCATCATTGCGGACCGCGTAGATATGGATGTGATCCGCTTGGAATTGTATCTAAATTTCATGTTCTATGATCCTCACCTGTGCGTCTGCGCGGCAAAACAGTACGAACCGCATAGGTTCCTTGACTTGAGTATTTTCAGGATCTTCTTGTGCGGCCACGTGACAAAAGGTTGCGGTCCGCACAAGTCTTTCAATTCACACTTTAACTTATCTCTTGATGTTTGGAAAATTTCACTCCTTTCTGAGCCGATTTGTGATATTTAACATCTGATCGCTCAAATCTGCAGTCAAGCATAACTTGTAAGCAATTCAAGACTAATTTATATCGATTCATGCATAAAACTTAGGCAAGAAGGGGTATAAATTATGTAAAAATCACAATTATCAAAAGGCAGCACAACTCCAAGGTCATAATACACTAGGTCGGGTTGTCTTCGAGTCCATAACTCATATGGGGTAGTGCATATGTCGAAGTACGCAACACATCGCCCTAACTAATTGTGATTTTATCTTGTGCCATCATTAACCTAACCATTTCTTGGAGCGTTCTATTTCTCTCTCTGTAACACTATTTTGTTGCGGAATATTTGGGATAGTCAACTAATGAACTATTCTTTTGTATGACATAATTTATTAAACTGGATTGATAAGTATTCATGACCATGGTTAGTTCAAAGAGCTTTTATCTTCTTGTCTAATTGATTTCCACTAAGCTCATATAGCATTTGAAGCAACTTATTGCTTCTGATTTATGGAAAATTAAATAGACATAACTGAAACGGGTAAATTAATTAACAAATGTGATGAATAACTTGATCCATGCCTAGCCCTAACATTTATAGGCCCAAAGATGTCTGAATGGACTAATGACAAAGGATATTCAACTCTAGTCTCCTGACCAAAAGATTTTCTTGTAGATTTTTCAGCTAGACAATTTTTACAAGTGGACAAGTGTTCGAAAGAAAAATTTGGTTTTCTAACCTTTGAATTCTTTGTTGGCCAATATGACCAAGTCTAGCATGCCATATGTTTACTTCACTATCATATTTATGTGAAGAAACAAACACAGAAAAACTGTCATTAGTATTAACTGAATGATAATTCAAATCCATAATAATTAAACCTCTGGTAACATGACTAAAACAAAACAAAGTTGAACCAAAACTCTACTTGGCAGAATTGCCATTACAAAACAAGTCAAATCCTAGATTAAGCAAAACTGAAACTGAAATAACATTTCGACGAATTGTTGGAACAAAGAGAACATCATGTAGTATTAGATCTCGACTACCATGCAGGACTAACTTGCATGTACTGATCCCTTCAGCAACAATTTTATTGTTCTTGCCCACATATATCCACGTTGCTCCACATAGAACTCGCCAAAATTCAATTAAGGCATTGCATTCCCAGGCTGTGTAGTTCGATTCTCCTGAGTTTACAATCCACAAAGGACTAGATTCGATTAGAAAATAGAACTAGAAACACAAAATTCACTAATTCGAGCATTATGAAATTCTTTTCAGGTGGCTCAAAGCAAACTCTGTCTTAGTGACCATTTTTAACGTAATTATAACATTTCACTTTAGCAATTTTGACAAGTTTGGGGCATCTATTTTTGCCTTTTTCAGTCTTTTCCCTTTAGCAGGCTGAACTAACTAAGCTTGAGGTGGCATTCTCTTATTTCCCTAGTACTTTTATTTTAATCACTCTTGGTTTTGGAGGTTTTTTCCATACGCAACTCAGTTATTGGATTTGCAGCCTCAAGTCGTTCCTCCTTTAACTCCAGATGCCTCCGGACATCTTCTAGAGTTGTGGTTCGCTCATTATGGGTCAAATGAATTTTCATATGATCCCAAGAACTAGGTAAAGAGTGTATGATATCTTGAATTTTTTGTTCATTAGTCAACACGTGAAAAGAATCTTTCAGCTCCCAGGTCATATTTGTCATTTGCCTCGGATGTGTTTTCGTTGAATGTTTTGGGTGTTTCTTGTATGAAGCAAATTTAATCGTTAAGGATCGCAACCTTGTAGTGGAACATGTACCAAACATTTTCCTTAAACTATTCCAATGATCTATAGCTCTTTAGTCATCATTAAAGTCCCTTAGGATGTCCTCATCCAAGGTGCTGAACAATGTAATGCGAGCAACTGAGTTATTTTTCTTCCAACTGTCATAGGCTTCACGTTCATGCCTATGTTGCACCGTGTTACCTTTCTCGGGATCATTGATGACATTGTTAATGGCCTCCAGAGCCTCTTGCTCTTCTAGCACATACTGGACTTTCAAGCTCCAGGTTTTATAGTTATTGTCATTGACTTTTAACTCTTTGTTGAGCTCAACAATAATATTTTTCGAACAACAGTTACTCTTTAACAAAATAAAAATATTATGAAGATCATGGAAGAAATATAAAAACAATAATGCGAGGCACGATGTTCAACATACATACATACATACATACATACATACATACATACATACATACATACATACATATATATTATGACACTAATCATTAATTGATTAAGTTAATAAATACATATATTAACCATGGAGTCAAAATTTCACTATATTCCCAATCATTTTCCAAGAATTAAAATATTATGAAAATTAATTAATTCAATTTTCTAGCTAAGAATCTTAATCATTTTTAAGATAACATAATTATCTTTCATGATTTTATAATTCCATGTGGATCATAAGTTAACAAATAACTTATATTTACCGTGCAAATAAAATTGATGTCAAACTAATTAATATTTATTACAAGTTATATAAATTTACATAAATTTTACTTTAATATTAAACTAATTAACGTATTATAGATGTTAAAAAAATTAACAAGTAATGTTATATTAAACTAACTAATATTGATTTCATGCTAAATAAATTAATATAAAGCATGTGTTAAACTAATTAACCAATGCAATATTAAAACAATTAAAATTATAAGCATGTTAAACATATTAAAAAATAAATATAATATTAAATAAAATAACATTTTAAAGCATGTTATACAACTTAATAAAGAAATATATTGTTAAATTAAATTAACAAATAAATTAATATCAAACAAATTAACATTTTGCGCATGTTAAACAAATTAATAAAGTTTTCAAGTAATTGTGATAATAAAACAATTATAATTTCTGAAAATTAAGTTCATATGACTAATTTTTAAAATATGATGCGATATTGTGGTCACAATGATAGAACTATCCCATCAGAAAATCAATGAATAGATTAGCAGGCTCAAAGACGGATACGATTGAATTAGCTTCTGATTACGAGAGAGCAAGACAGCAGAGATGAAATGTTTGCGAGGAAGAATCAATGGTCAATGATTCTACAACTACAACAACACTTACTGAAAAGACTATTCTACGACCAACCACCTAATTAATTACACTTCCGGCATTAAGCAAGTGCCTTCTTCAGTGAATATGAGATATGTCACACCTCCTTTCGGCGCGCTTACCCCGAAGGATAAACGTACAAGGGAGTTTTTCCAATTTAAGTGACAATATTCGAAATGAGATTATTTATTTATTTCAGAGTCGCCACTTGGAATAAATTATGGTGTCCCAAGTCACCAATTTATTTAAATCCCAAATCGAGGAAATTTTCGACTTTCCAAATGAAGTCTACGAACCAGAAATTCTAAGTAAGGAATTCTGTTGACCCGAGGGAAGGTGTTAGGCATCCCCGGATCCCGTGGTTCTAGCACGGTCGCTTAAATTATTGTAATGGCTAAATATGCTGATTTTAAAAAAAATGTTCAATACTATAATGCAATTTTAAACATTTACCGCGTTTGGTTATTTTTAAGAAAGAAAAAAAATGAACATTGTTATTGAGGGGCCCCGCAATTTTATTTCTTCTATTTAGCTAGGCTCGTAACATTTTTATTTAAAAAAAAAAGGATAATCCTAAAGTGACTACATTTTTTCTATTTAGTTTGTCTCTAAAAGAAAAGAAAAGTCCTAAACAATTACATGCTTAAAAGGCTACTCTATATTAGTAGAAAAGGTGTTCCCTTGAATGACAAATTTATTCTTCAAATTATAAAGCTAACTACAATTTGACAAAAACTAATAAAATAGAAAATAACAACAAATATTAATCAACAACTTGCTTTTCTATTTCATTTCAGAACTTCAACTTCCAATTCGAGCTTACATCAACACATGGTATTTAGAATGTGTACCTGGTTTTGAAAGGAATGGGAAAATGGCAAATCAACAGGGCGGTGAAAATATAGCAACAACAACAGTAACAACCAGCAGTAGCTTCAACACCTCAATCCCGAAAATCCCAGCAATATGGAGAAAAACAAAAAAAAATAGTAAAAAATAGAAAAGAAAAATATATTCCAGATTTTCTCTTTGTTTTGGCTTTCTAGCTTTGAACTCTTTTCACTTCTCAAAAGAAACTCTCAAAAATTGCATTTTTTATTCGTGTATACTTCTGTATCCAGAGTGTATATCGAGTGTATACCACAGCAGGGAATTTTCTTTATTTTCTCTTCTCTTCCGATTTTTTCTCTCTTTTTTCTCTCCTTCTTTTTCATAAATCTTCTCTTCTATTTATAGCCAAGAATTTCGAAAATTTTCAGATCTTTTTATTAAAAAGAATATATTTTTTAATTTAAAGAAAACCCACTAATCCATGTTTTCCTCTCCATGTTTTCCTCTCCATGTTTTCTTCCTTTATTTCCTTGCCCCCACTACTTTATGTTATGTGATTATGATTATTTTTGGCTAAAAATCTGAAATTTTCTTTTTGGGCCTAGGGGTTTTGGGTTGGGTAAGGGTGCTTAGGATTGGGCTTGTAACTTAATTTGCAAGATGGCCCAATCCAAATTTTTTCTATTTTGTTCTTCTCCATTATTCAACATCCTAATTAATAAAGCCCAAAAATACTAAGATTAATTTAAAAACTAAAAATTATCTTGAAATACTAATTAACTCATAATAATAATTATCACACAAAATTAAACATTAATAAAAATAAAATTGCACGATTTGGACATTAAATGCTTAAAAAATGCAAAAATACATATTTTTTATGACTTTTCATTTCTGTAAAATAAACTTAATTGTAAACTTGAATTTTATATACATATGCAACATATTTTTTGTATATTTTATTTATTTAAACAAGCAAATATGCACGGATAAAAATGCAAATAATAAGAAAAATAACACAAAAATCACGCACAACACAAACAACACAATACTATTTTATTTTTTTTTTTTTAAATTGTTTGGGAGTAATTCTCACGTAGGGCAAAAATCACGTGCTCACAGCTGCCCCTCTTTGCACGGAAATATGAAGAGTTTTCGTGCAAAGATAATGAGCAAATACGAGCGATTTTTGCCCATTTTGAGCACTCCGTGTGAAGCATTTTGAAAAGATCTTGACCGAGCCTTTGCTTCGGGAGGCCTCCTACATATCCTGGGCTAAACAGGAATCAGGTCAATGTAGTTCGGGAAGTTTTGGTAGCTGGGACTACCTTGAACTGACACTTTGCTGTTATTGTTGCTATCGTTGTTGCAGTTGCTGCTTACTGCTCACTGACCTCCTTATTACACCAAAAGGAGAAATTAAAGCTGAACTAGCTATGCTATCAAAACTATGAGTTACAAGATTCCTATCTATGATTCTCTTGAAAACTTGATCTTGAATCTTAGCTGATTTGTTGTAGACCTCGATCTGAATCTTGATGCTCAACAAACTGTACGTTCTTGTTTATTTTCTGTAACATTGAGTGAAACAGAGTCGGTGGAGCTTGTTACTTCAATCATCTTCTGAGCAATACGTGCCTTTGTTTACTCCAACATTTGAACTCTTTCTTTTGGTTCTTTTCTTCTTTTCTTCACTCTGGATTGATGTTCCATTTGTAGGTTATCTCGATCCTTGCATCCCGAGATCAAACCTATTTAGACAACAAAACAAACAAACGAACGAAATTTTTCTGCCCCAATTTTGCTAGGAAAATTTCGTGAGTTAGTTGTGACACAGAGAGCGATTAAAAGACTCTTTGGTATTGGGCAAGAAAATCAAAATTTCACAAATAAACGTTCCACGACTTTCTGGCCAGGATTTTGAAGAAGAGCTTCACGGCTTTCTGGCCAGAATTCAAACAATGTCTAACGGTTTTTTGGCCGCTAGACCCTCGGTTTTTGGCCGGGGTTAAAAGTAAATGGCTCTGCAGTTTTCTGACTGGGAAGATCCTCAGTTTTTGACCGGGGATAAAAGTTTCACGGCTTTCTGGCCGGAATTCAAACAATATCTAACGGTTTTTTGGCCGTCAGATCCTCGGTTTTTGGCCGGGGTAAAAGTAAATGGCTCCGCAGTTTTCTGACTGGGGAGATCCTCGGTTTTCTGACCGGGATAAAAGTTTCACGGCTTTCGGCCGGAATTCAAACAATATCTAACGGTTTTTTGGTCGTCAGATCCTCGGTTTTTTGGCCGGGGTAAAAGTAAATGGCTCCACAGTTTTCTGACTGGGAGATCCTCGGTTTTCTGACCGGGATAAAAGTTTCACGGCTTTCTGGCCGGAATTCAAACAATATCTAACGGTTTTTGGCCGTCGGATCCTCGGTTTTTTGGCCGGGGTAAAAGTAAATGGCTCCACAGTTTTCTGACTGGGAGATCCTCGGTTTTCTGACCGGGGATAAAATTTCACGGCTTTCTGGCCGGAATTCAAACAATATCTAACGGTTTTTTGGCCGTCGGATCCTCGGTTTTTTGGCCGGGGTAAAAGTAAATGGCTCCGCAGTTTTTTGACTGGGGAGATCCTCGGTTTTCTGACCGGGATAAAAGTTTCACGGCTTTCTGGCCGGAATTCAAACAATATCTAACGGTTTTTTGGCCGTCGGATCCTCGGTTTTTTGGCCGGGGTAAAAGTAAATGGCTCTGCAGTTTTTTGACTGGGGAGATCCTCGGTTTTTTGACCGGGGATAAAAGTTTCACGGCTTTCTGGCCGGAATTCAAACAATATCTAACGGTTTTTGGCCGTCGGATCCTCGATTTTTTGGCCGGGGTAAAAGTAAATAGCTCCACAGTTTTCTGACTGGGAGATCCTCGGTTTTTTGACCGGGTATAAAAGTTTCACGGCTTTCGGCCGGAATTCAAACAATATCTAACGGTTTTTTGGCCGTCAGATCCTCGGTTTTTTGGCCGGGGTAAAAGTAAATGGCTCCGCAGTTTTCTGACTGGGGAGATCCTCGGTTTTCTGACCGGGGATAAAAGTTTCGCGGCTTTCCGGCCGGAATTCAAACAATATCTAACGGTTTTTTGGCCGTCGGATCCTCGGTTTTTTGGCCGGGGTAAAAGTAAATGGCTCCGCAGTTTTCTGACTGGGGAGATCCTCGGTTTTTTGACCGGGGATAAAAGTTTCACGGCTTTCTGGCCGGAAAGACCCTCGGTTTTTTCTGACCGGGGTCCAAACAGATGTTGGACTGATATGATTTGATTCTCTTTTTCGGAGTTTTCGTTTTCTTTTCTTTTATTCTTCTTTTTGGGCCTTCTTTTAGGCTTTCTTTTTTAAACATCAACAAATGCATAAGATAAATCTCTAAAAAGAAACTTACCCTTTTATGTGTTTTCCTTGTTCCAAAGCCATTTCAAAGCTTGCGTATTTCATTTCTTCGAGTTGTACCTTCTTCTTGCACAATTAAACAGACCTGCTTTCAACAAAGAACATTTTATCAGTTGAAAAAAAAAAGTGGTTGACTTTGCGGCCTTGATCATCTTCATTGCTTGATCGTTTTCCCATTTCCATTGAGAAATTTGCTACCAATTGTCTTTGGGGTGACTTCCTTTCAAACTGACCGGGTTCATTTCCGGAATTCCATGAGGATTTTCCGTGTGGGTCCTATCCTTCTGCCTTATTCCGTCTCTTCTAAGACCTTAGCCTTTGATTTCCGTTTCCTTTCTAAACTCCTTTTCTTTGGAAACAATCGATCATTACAATCCAATCGTGGATTGTAACAATATACCACTGAGGCTGTTTTTCTTTTCTTCTTTACCAGGCGGAGTCCTGTAAAACCGGTCCTGTCACCTTCCTTTGTAATAGTTTTAGAATTAAAATTAAACCGAAAGGGATTCAAAGAAAAGAATGAATCAAAGAATGGAAAAACGTATCAAAGATAGAGGAGTCCCTTTCGGGGGAGAAAAGAAGGACTTATCTGAGGTATACGCTGACTTTAACCAACATGACATGCTCCTCGGACTAGATGCTTGATCGTCACAAAACTCCCATTTTCTTATGAACCAAAACGGGTCTATATTTCCAAGCTAAGGAGCCGTGCCAGGACCTCTCGTGGTGAAACAAACTTTTCGGTTGATAGCGCCCTTTTGCGGGTTTTCGCCAATCGACCTCTCTCATTTCTCTTCTTACCATCGCCAGATAGCACTCTTTGCGAGTTTTTACCAACAGGCTCTCTCATTTTGTATTTCTCTACTTCCATCGTCTTAGGGTGCCCGAAGGTTTTCACCAATAAGACTCTCTCATTTTATTTCTTTTCATTCCAGGAACTTCGGATCGCAACAATGATGTTTTCACAACTTCCAATCGATCTTGAAGGACTTGTACTCGGTTTGGGTAATAAGAATTGTAGACAAAATTACAACTTTGGAATCATCTTGACGGATCTTAAACCGAATGAACAATATCATCTGCCCCAGTTTCATTTTTTGGGGAAACTGGGATTTTTGGTTTGGTGTGACTGAACCTCAGGGAGAGGTTGCCTACGTATCCTTTCGGAATCAAGTCAGAACGTAGTTCAGGAACTTTGTTTTGTTTTATTTTGTTTGGTTTTTGGTTTTTTATTTTTATTTTTATTCTTTTTACAAAGAGGGTAGTCAAAGAAAGGTAACCGGCTCAAAGGGTTTACAAAAAGGGTTGGTAGTGTTTGGGTAGCGGGAATAAAAGCCTTCAATCATTTCGACTTGTGAGGACCTTATTGAAGCAAGTTCAGACATAATACCTTTTCACAGCATCCGCATTCACAGCCGTTTCAAGATCTTTTCCTTCCATGTCTGCCAGACACAGTGTCCCTCTCAGTGATATTTTTCGGATGATGCATGGATTCTTCCAATTAGGAGCGGAATTTTCTTTTTGTTTCTTGGTAATGAGGAGGAATGCGCCTTCCAATTAGGAGCGGAATTTTCTTTTTGTTTCTTGGTAATGAGGAGGAATGCGCCTTAACGTCGGTTGTTCTATTTCGAGATTTCTGGGCCGCATTTTCTTGTTGCAAGTATGGGCCTTTCTTTGTTGGGACAACTACTCGGGTATTCCTTAAGTACAACACAACCCTTTTTGTATGTGAACCAATTTCCTTCAGTTATTCCAATTCATTGTTTCATTTCCTCAAAGATAAAATTTTGTGCATTTCAACTCTCGATTCATTATTCTGAAGTCCGACAGCGTTTTGGGATCTAGGCATGAAGTCCGCAAGCATGTCATGTTATTTAAAGCTGCATGATTTGAACTAAAGAAAAGAGAGAAAAGAAAACTAAAACAAATCTGAAAGAAATAAAAAAAATAACAAAAGAAAAGAAAACGGACGATGAGATATTAATTTCATTACTTGAAATCGAAAAGATAAACAAGGTTCACATTTGAAAATTTAAAGACAAAAACTAAAAGAAACATCCAATTTACACCCTGAAATACTCTGGATGCAGAAAAATATGGCAGGACAAGTTTACTGGGTTTCCGCCTGATCGGGGATGGCCTAGCCTTTCAGTTTGGGAGTTTAGTGCCTGATCCAATCTCAACGGTGATAGTCCCTTTCCCTGGCTCGACCATGTGGGTATCGCAGAGATTTGCCTCATGTTTTCCTTCACTCTCTTCAGTCATGGAATCCTCAATATCTTTCTCTTCACGGTCCTTAAGCTTTTGCGGTACGCGTCCAACAAACACTGGCTTATTCAGCTGTGGTGTCTTAATCGCCTCCCATGCCACATAGGCTTGCTTAGGTGCACCAATTTCCTTTTCTGGTTCGAACTCAGTGATTTTACTCTTCTTTTCCCCTTTCTCTTGTTTCGGGGCCGCCTTGGGCTTCCTTTCCACGTCAAGCAATAGCAATTATGGCCTTAAGCGCTGGATCGAATTCTTCGTCTTCACAAATCATCCCAATTATTGGCCCGTTATTGTGAGCAGGCAGCGGATTATTGGTCACATTTGGACATCCTCATCCTTCAACACAATCTTCCCTTGCTCTATTAAATTCTCCACCGCTTGTTTCAAAGTCCAACAGTCATTAGTATGGTGGCCTTCTGCCTCTGAATGATATGCACATCTGACACCAGCTTTGTAGGAAGGCGATGTCGGGTTTTGTCTATTCTGAGGAACCGGCTGCAGTAAACCCATTTGGACAAGTTTCGGGAATAGATTAGAGTAAGATTCACCAATTGGGGTAAAGTTTGATTTCTTTGGTTGTTCCCAAGGACGGAAGTTATTCTGTGGAGGTCGGGGATTATAGTGGTTCTGGTGGGGAGGCTGATTTCTTGGAAATAGAGCTTGGTTTCTACTGACATGTTGTTGCGGTTGCGCAAAAGGTTGAGCATTCATGGCTGCGTATGGTTGAGGGATATAGGACATTTCCTGAGCAGAGTAATAATGCTGGGGGGTTCTTTCTGAAAAGAAAGGTCTAGGAGCGTGGTGCCTTCTATCACCCGAAGTTGCCATGGATGTTTCCTCTTTCATCCTACCCTTTGATATTCCTCCAGACCCTCCTTGGATTGCTTGGGAGGTCGCTCGAATGGCTACCTGACTCAAAATCCTTCCCGTCTTTAAACCATTTTCTACCATTTCCCCAACCTTGATCGCCTCTGCGAAAGGCTTTCCCATTGTTGACAGCATGTTCTGGAAATAATCTGGTTCCTGAGCCTGGAGGAAAGTAGTGACCATTTCTATTTCGTCCATAGGGGGTTTCACCCTGGATGCTTGGTCTCGCCATTTAATAGCATATTCTCTGAAGCTTTCGGAGGGTTTCTTCTTTAAGTTCGATAAAGAATTCCTGTCTGGCGCAATGTCAATGTTGTACTGGAACTGTTTCACAAAATCTCTGGCCAAATCGTCCCAGATGTTCCATCGAGATATGTCTTGATCCATGTACCATTCTGAGGCTATCCCGATCAAGCTTTCTCCAAAATATGCCATCAACAATTCTTCCATGCCGCCGGCACCTCGCAATTGATTGCAGTATTTCTTTAGATGAGCAATAGGGTCGCCATGCCCGTCATACTTTTCGAACTTCGGCGTCTTAAAGCCTGAGGGCAAATGGACATGTGGGAACATGCACAAATCTGCGTAAGAAACACTCTTCTGTCCGCCTAGACCTTGCATGTTTTTCAAACTTTGTTCCAAGCTGCTCATTCTTTTTGCCATTTCATCCCGTTTGGGAGCTTTTGGATTTTGGCTTGGCATGAGATGAGGATAGACATTGGCGGCAAACAGGGTAGGATCCCGTGGAAGGGGTGGTGCCGGGAATGTAAAAGAAGAGGAATCAAAGAAGGGGGTATGCGTGCCGGGATGCGCCGTGATTGGAACGGGCAAACCAACAGATGTTCTTGTAGATGTATCTAATGCTGTCACCCGAGGATGGGAAGTGGAGGGTGATTCGGCATTAGAATATCCAAACAAAGTAGGTGGGTAATTGGTGGGGGTATTAGAAATCCCACTTGACCTGAGGAATAGTTCGGGGAACCCAGGGATCAGACTTGGGGCTCCTTCCCGTTATTCCAGTCATCCAACATCTCCAGCATTCGACATCGCAAAATTCCGTTTTCTTCTGCAGCTGCTGACTTAGTAGCCGGAATGGCTGGCACGGAACTCTCTTCCAAAACGGGAACGGTTGATAGGGGGATTTCTGAAGACATGTTGGCGCTTCTTTTCGACCTTGTGAAATAAGGATGGGTATTTGACTTAGCAACGGGTTGCTGAACTTTTCCTTTGGACCTCGTGAAGTATGAATGTGAGGCCAGAGTACCACAAAATCAACCACCCTTTTCTAAAACCTGGAGTTTGGCAAACAAACGGTTAGTCCGAAACAACATAACGGATAAGTAATCTCACGTTGGGTGTGATGCACTTATACAGTTGATCGTGTTGCTACTTGTAATCGATTGTAATGCGTTATTCCGGCTTATACTTTCCTTTGCTTTCATCTTCTTCCCCTCTTTATCAATTTTCTTTTATACTCTTTTTTTTTCGTTTTTTTTATTTATTTTTTTTTTATTTTTAGTGATGGTCGAATCTTATGTGGATTGCCTACGTATCATGTCTCCGCATGAATCAGACCGGGCGTAGTTCGGAAAATCGGGAATTGAGTAAATCAACTAATTCTTGAAAGAAATGCTTTAAGAGAAAAAAGGAAAATATATTCATATTTTTGCTTTTTTTTTTTTTTTGCTTTTTGTTTTACTTTTTGATAGAAAGACTTCTAAAAATAAAAATTTATTTGCTTTGGAGTAAAATCCATATTTTAAAATTTTGATTTTTATTGATTTTTCTTTTTATTTCATTAAAAGAAGTAGAAAGAACGAAACCATTTTTTTTTTTTAAACTACTTTTACTCTTTTTTTTTTTTTGAATTTCTAAAGAAAGATTTTAATGAAGGAACTAAACGAGAGTATTATTTTTTTTTATTGAGATTTTAAGGTTGTGTTTAGCTAATTGACCAAAAATCTTAGAAATGATCAAAAGCGGCCGTTTATGCAAAGTCAGCCTTTCGGCGTCCCTCTCGGGAACATTCGACTATTTTTGGCAAAAACGGCATCACCTGACTTATTTATGACAAAAATTAAAATTTAGTTTTTTTTTTTTAAATTTTTTTTATTATTTTTCAAATTAAAACAAAAAAAAATCTGGTATTGCAAATACGGCCTTTCAGCGCCTCGGGGACGAAGATTATAAGGCTGTGAGGGTCAATCGACCAAAAATCTACAAAACGACCCAAAAGTGACCGTTTATGCAAAATCAACCTTCCGCTGTCCCTTTCGGGTACATTCGGCTGTTTTTGAAAACGGCATCACTCAACATATTACAACGAAAAAAAAAAATCAGTTTCGATATTTTTGGTTATTTTTGGAAAAGGGGAGGTTGGACCTGATGAAGGTTGCCTACGTATCTCACACTATGTGAGAATCAAACCAGCGTAGTTCGGTTAATCGCGAATGAAGTAAATCAACTAATTCTTGAAAGAAATGCTTTAAAAGAAGGAAGGAAAATATATTTATATTTTTGCTTTTTTTTTTTGCCTTTTTTTTTTTGACAGAAAGACTTCTAAAAATTATTTGCTTTTAAGTAAAAGAAAAGGAAAAAAATATATTTTTGTTTGAATTTTTTTTTTACTTATTGTCACTTTTTCTAAGGAAGGAAGGAAATATTTTTTTTTTGGATTTTGGCTTCTCTTTTATTTTTATTTTTACTTTTTAGAAAAGTACTTCAAAAATGAAGGAAACCCATATTTTTTTTTAATTTTAATTTTTATTGAGTTTTCTTTTTATTTCATGAAAAACAGTAGGAAGAACGAAACCATTTTTTTTTCTTTGAATTTTCTAAGGAAAGATTTTAAAGAAGGAACTAAATGAACAATATTTTTTTTTTTGGATTTTTTTTTGGGGGGTCGGAACCGATGAGGTTTTCCTACGTATCTCACTTCCGGTGAGAATCAGACCCGCATAGTTCGGAAATAAAAGAACTAAATTATTTTGAGAAAAGAAAACAAACTATTTTTAAACAGCATTTCTAAAACAAAAGAAATCATTTTTGCATTTTTTTTTCAAAATCATTTTCAAAAAAACTAAACTATTTTCGTAAAATTAAGAAAATTTATTTGGAAATTTTTTCTTTTTTTGGCATTTTTTTTTTAAAATTTATTTTTTTAAAGAACTAACTATTTTCGTAAAATTAAGAAAATTTATTTGGAATTTTTTTTTTTGCATTTTTTCAGAATTTATTTTCAAAGAACTAACTATTTTTCATAAAACTATTTTGACTATATACCCTGACGTTTTCCACTTCTTCCTCTCTTTTAACAAATCGGTCGGCATGTAAGATCGAAACAAATAAATGCACACAGAAAGATGCAACAAGTTGGTCTTTTTGTTTCAGGTACACCTGTCCTAGACAAGCCCAACCCCTGTGTTGAGCCTCCTAAGTCAAATATGCACATGATGCAAATAAACGTTCCTATCGGGGATCCGGCATAAGGTTTTGTTATTCTAAGTCATCATCCTGTTGGAAAAGTGTCTAGACTGGCTTTAACTCGAGCGGACAACTCGAGCCGAAGAGTGTCAGTGCACCGGTAGCATGGCTTTCCAGCTTAATTGACAAAACTCTCCGCCTAAACATGTGTGACTACAAAATCCTTCACCGGGTGCCAAACACCACAGCTATCTTGAGAAAAACGGGCTATGTCCAGCAAATGCCCGGTATTGTATTTCAAAAGACTCAGAAGAGAAAAATGGGTATCGGCACAACTTATATATAGCTCACGAAATATCAAAGCGGTAAAGCAACATTTAGCATATCAAATGTAAACATGTAATAAAATCAGATAATAAATAAGCCAAATAAATAATTAATCAAAGCTCAAATTCTTAAACCCTGAACCAGTAGTTCTGGGTTTGTGTCCCCACCAGAGTCGCCAGAGCTGTCACACCTCCTTTCGGCGCGCTTACCCCGAAGGATAAACGTACAAGGGAGTTTTTCCAATTTAAGTGACAATATTCGAAATGGGATTATTTATTTATTTCAGAGTCGCCACTTGGAATAAATTATGGTGTCCCAAGTCACCAATTTATTTAAATCCCAAATCGAGGAAATTTTCGACTTTCCAAATGAAGTCTGCGAACCGGAAATTCTAAGTAAGGAATTCTGTTGACCCGAGGGAAGGTGTTAGGCACCCCCGGATCCCGTGGTTCTAGCACGGTCGCTTAAATTATTGTAATGGCTAAATATCTGATTTTTAAAAAAAAATGTTCAATACTATAATGCAATTTTAAATCATTTACCGCGTTTGGTTATTTTTAAGAAAGAAAAAAAAATGAACATTGTTATTGAGGGGCCCCGCAATTTTATTTCTTCTATTTAGCTAGGCTCGTAACATTTTTATTTAAAAAAAAAGGATAATCCTAAAGTGACTACATTTTTTCTATTTAGTTTGTCTCTAAAAGAAAAGAAAAGTCCTAAACAATTACATGCTTTCGGGTAGGGGTAAGGCCCGTGTACGTATTACCCTCCCCAGACCCCACTTTGTGGGAACATACTGGGTAGTTGTTGTTGTTGTTGTTGTTTTGTCTCTAAAAGAAAAGAAAAGTCCTAAACAATTACATGCTTAAAAGGCTACTCTATATTAGTAGAAAAGGTGTTCCCTTGAATGACAAATTTATTCTTCAAATTATAAAGCTAACTACAATTTGACAAAAACTAATAAAATAGAAAATAACAACAAATATTAATCAACAACTTGCTTTTCTATTTCATTTCAAAACTTCAACTTCCAATTCGAGCTTACATCAACACATGGTTTTTAGAATGTGTACCTGGTTTTGAAAGGAATGGGAAAATGGCAAATCAATAGGGCGGTGAAAATATAGCAACAACAACAGTAACAACCAGCAGTAGCTTCAACACCTCAATCCCGAAAATCCCAGCAATATGGAGAAAAACAAAAAAAAAACCATTAAAAAATAGAAAAGAAAAATATATTCCAGATTTTCTCTTTGTTTTGGCTTTCTAGCTTTGAACTCTTTTCACTTCTCAAAAGAAACTCTCAAAAATTGCATTTTTTTTCGTGTATACTTCTGTATCCAGAGTGTATATCGAGTGTATACCACAGCAGGGAATTTTCTTTATTTTCTCTTCTCTTCCGATTTTTCTCTCTTTTTTCTCTCCTTCTTTTTTATAAATCTTCTCTTCTATTTATAGCCAAGAATTTCGAAAATTTTCAGATCTTTTTATTAAAAAGAATATATTTTTTAATTTAAAGAAAACCCACTAATCCATGTTTTCCTCTCCATGTTTTCTTCCTTTATTTCCTTGCCCCCACTACTTTATGTTATGTGATTATGATTATTTTTGGCTAAAAATCTGAAATTTTCTTTTTGGGCCAAGGGGTTTTGGGGTTGGGTAAGGGTGCTTAGGATTGGGCTTGTAACTTAATTTGCAAGATGGCCCAATCCAAATTTTTTCTATTTTGTTCTTCTCTATTATTCTACATCCTAATTAATAAAGCCCAAAATTACTAAGATTAATTTATAAAAACTAAAAATTATCTTGAAATACTAATTAACTCATAATACTAATTATCACACAAAATTAAACATTAATAAAAATAAAATTGCACGATTTGGACATTAAATGCTTAAAAAATGCAAAAATACATATTTTTTATGACTTTTCATTTCTGTAAAATAAACTTAATTGTAAACTTGAATTTTATATAAATATGCAACATATTTTTGGTATATTTTATTTATTTAAACAAGCAAATATGCACAGATAAAAATGCAAATAATAAGAAAAATAACACAAAAATCACAAAAATCACGCACAACACAATACTATTTTATTTTTATTTTTTTTTGAATTGTTTGGGAGTAATTCTCACGTAGGGCAAAAATCACGTGCTCACAAGATAGAGCGACAGTCGGTACGGGAGGGATAGTGGGAATAGAGAAAGACATGATTCAAAGATATAGACCAATCAAAAGGAAGATGGTGAAAGACCACCGCAAAGAGACCTTTGCTAACGCCTTAATCTTATTCGAAAATAGAAGCGGATGGACCTTCCTCAAGAAAAAAGCCAATCTGATTTCGGGGGGGCATGTAGGTTGAATGAGGCTGGGAAACTATAAGGTCTCTTATGAAAAATACAAAACGTAGGTAGGCTACCACGCGAAGGGAAAGTAACTAGCTAATTCCCTAAGGTCTAGTAAACTAAGGTGGTAGTGCAGACAAGATTAATTCACTCTAGGATTTATAGTCTCGTCTGCTCTAATATTGGAATAATCATCATAATATGATCTGTACTGATAAATAAAAAAGATCTTTGAGAAAGGGCTAGCTTTTCAACGGCCGACAAATAACCAATCCGTAATGAATAAGGATTTATAAAAAAAAAAATAGAGCTTGATTTAAATTTTTGTAAAAATTGCACGAGGTACCCAATTTGGTCGCCCCCATTTAACCTACACTCATTTTTTTAAACTTTTAACTTGTACCCACTTTTTAAACAAGTTCAGCCCCCTTTCTCCTTCTTCTTCTCCAGTGATCTTCATATCTCTCGTGAACTTAACATTGATGTAACAATATCTCTCCTTGGCTTCATTCAGTTCCTCAGACGTTTCGATCAAGAATAAATCAATATTTGGTTGAATAGAGTATCACATAGGGCCCGGGTAAAGAATTTTTAAATTATGTAGTAATAAATAGTATTCAATGTTTGGTTGGCATCATTGATTGGTAAAGAATGACTAGAGAAACCTGTTTCTTTTGAATTCTACAGTGACATAATTTTTTTTGCTTTCCTGCTTAATTTTCTCTACTTTGACATATTTAGTATATTTGGGAGACTTTCCGGTTTCCCTACTCGTTTTCAGTTGAACCATAGTGTGTTCCTCGATGTTTTCAATCCAGAATAAATCAATGAAGTTATCTCCATATGGAATTTGAAAGTCAATCTTTCTCTCCAAAAAATAGAAACTTCAGCAGTACATACTCAAGGTTTTAAAAACTTCAGCTCTAGAGGTAAAGTTTGCCAGTTATAAATAAAAATTTCAGCTCTAGAGCTGAAGTTAGCCAGATACAAAATAAAAACTTCAGCTCTAGAGCTTAAGTTCGCCAATTATCATAACAATTCCTTGGAACTCACGATCATTCACAGACATGATATGGTTTCTGAGCAGTTTTGGACACTTTGACATGAGTTGCATTGGAAGATCAACTGTGCTATTGCTAGGCATGGTATGCACTCGAACTACATTGTCTCATCGAACAGGAACAGATATGAAAATGGAAGTTACAACAGCCATTTGGAATTCACGATTACATACTGTTATGATATGGCTGCTTTATATGTTTGGAATATGTTGGATATTGCTGTGTCATTTTTCAGTGGTATCAGTATGTTTTTGTCACGCCCCAAATCGAGGGACATGACCGGCGCCTGACCGGGTTGCCCCAGTCAAGCGGACCTGGGTGCCTTTCATTCCCACGCGTTACCCCTGTGATGACTGTTTCTCATTAACCAAATATATTACTAATCATAATTGATTTCACATTAAACAAATAAAATGATACGAGTGATTCATTAACAAGATTTCAACTTTTACAACGCCCGACATAACACCTTATATATATAAGACTGGAGTCCCACAGTTTACATGTCTACCAGAGCCTCTAGGATACAAAAGGGAAATACAATACTTGCCGGTAACAAGGCTCCGGCTATACCTTTCAAAACCAAAATGAAATCCAAACCGAAGTGGCAAGAACCACACAAGGCCCCGAGGAAGAAAGGGGCTCACCAAGACGGGCAGTGGAAGGAGAAGAATACTACTGCCGACGAGCTGAAGTGCCTGCTACCGATCCACCTACAATCATGACACGAATGTAGCGCCCCCGGCAAAAGGGACGTCAGTACACTTAAATTGTACTGGTATGTATGGACAAACTTTGTCCCAAGTAAACTCAAGCCATTAAATTACATCAACAATCAATTAAGCCAGCCAACCATGTTTCCACATTTTCCTCAATTCAAATAATTCTCACACAAAGCACTTTCCACGATCAACCAATTTAACAATAACCAATCAATCACGTAAAACACAAGTAGTCAAACAAAGGGACAATCAGTGCCCCACAGGTTGCAAACTCTCCTGTTGTCTCCTTTCACAATTTCACATTATTGATTTATGTATCAATTTTCAATAGCGATTTCGATCGCTTTCCATCCTTATTGCCCCTGACCACCCTTATTACCTCGGCCACCCTTATCACCCCAACCCAAACCTTATTTCACCACGTTGCGGCGCGCAACACGACCCCGCCTTACAGTTGAAAACACAACAATTTCAAACAGCAGATAAGGTACTACACACAATTTCAACAAGTTCAAATAGCAACTTACACATTGGTTCATGTTCTCAATTACTTCTCAAGCCAATATCAAAAACAAGTTACAAGTATTCCAAAAATCAAAATGCCCACATAATCATGTTCAGCAATTCACCACAATTAAGATGTTTCAAATTCCTTCCACAATAAGCCAAATATGCCATCACAACAATTTTCCTCAATTCTGTACCAATTTCAATTCCTTTGTCATCTTTCAATTCGTATTTCAAACCATACCAAATGTAGTTCAATCATCAATTGTATACCCAACACAACAATGATATCGAAAAATCACATAAAATCTCTCAAATTAACACATGCCAAACAATTTCACACATATGGGCGATTTTACAAGAATCAAAATTAGCCATACATACCTGGTGATGATTTTTCCTCCTACTTTATGCTTACCCAAGATATCCTACTCTTGCCAACCTTGTTCTTGAAGACTCTTACTTCTACCCACTTCTTTTTACTAGAAATCAAGTTCAATAATCATGCATGAGTGTAAAAATTCTATTTTCAAAAGCTATTATATGCAAACCTCTCTTTACCCAATTAAAACTGAAAATCAAAGAAAATAGTTAGGGTTTTTACCTTGAAAATATTGGGGAAGTTGAATCCTTGCCCTAGAATCCCTTGGAATTAAGTAGTTGGAACAATCTTTGAAGATGAAGAACTTCTCTCTCTAAAAACCCTCTCTTCTCTCTCTAATTTTGGTGAGATGATATGATAAAATGAAGAAGAAAGGTGTTATATTAAAGAAGAGATCGGGTCAAAATGTTACAAAATCTGGGCCGGGGTCAAATATGCGGTCACTATGCGACCGCAGAATCAACATGCGGTCCGCATAGTGGCCGCAGAATGGCTCAAAAATTACGCAGGCTCTGGAACGATTTGCGGTCACTATGCGGACCGCATGTTGATTCTGCGGTCGCAAAAGTGCACCGCAGATTGACATGCGATCGCATATCGACCGCACATTGGACACAATTTTGGGCAACTCTCTGGAACGATTTGCGGTCACTATGCGGACCGCATGTTGATTCTGCGGTCGCAAAAGTGCACCGCAGATTGACATTGTTCTGGAAAAAATTTTATTCTACATTTTGAAACTTAAATCACTACCAAGGGTCCGAACCGCGGCTCGCAAGCTCGCCGCGAAGAATTCTACGCATTCCTAACACATCATTCGGACCATGACACCACATCTACTAGGTTTTATGCACAAAAATTTCACGGGGCCTTACATCCTCCCCCTTAAGATCATTCGTCCTCGAATGAGGATTTTGAAATAAATGAGTTGGTTTTGAAAGACATGATATGCAACCATCAAAATTTTGACTAACTCTTATATTTTAGAAAAATTTCGCCGGAGTTTCCTTTGTATTATGGACATATCCACCTGTCAGAGGGCCCCCGAAACACATCACCAACAACAATATACAACAACAACACTATTCACAATTGGTATACACCTTCTTACCTCAACGAATGCACATATTCTATCACATTGTTACAATTGCACATAAACTAGTCACTTCAATGAATTCTTACCTTATTTAACCATTTTAACACACCATGTACGCTTAACAAATCATTACCAATCTACACTTACTATTAGTTGTTTATTAAACACGTAAATCTTTATAAGGCTTTCATTTATCAAGAACGGTTCAAGTGACCCAAGGTAACAACACATCTAACTCATTACAAATAAAGGAGACTTACTAATACTAAGAGGAAAACAACTTAGGCAAGATGACAGCTACTAGGAGTAGGAGGGTCACCTAATTTCTTCTAGGCTTGATCAAACAAATGGGGGTACTTTTCTTTCATCTCTTTTTCTGCTTCCCATGTGGCCTCCTCAACTTGTTCACTTCGCCACAATACTTTAACAGAGGCAACTTCCTTATTTCTCAACTTACGGACTTGCCTATCAAGAATGGCAACTGGAACTTCTTCATATGACAAATCTTCATTAACCTCTATAGCTTCGACTGGCATGATGGTGGATGGATCTCCAATCACTTTCTTCAACATGGACACATGGAATACCGGGTGCACCGATGACATCTCAGGAGGCAACTCTAGCCTATAAGCAACTTGACCAATCCTTTGAACGATCCGATATGGCCCGACATACCTAGGACTCAATTTCCCTTTCTTTCCGAATCGCATGACTCCCTTCATAGGAGATACCCTCAAGAACACCCAATCATCGACTTGAAACTCCAAATCCCTTCGACGAACGTCCGCATAGGACTTTTGACGACTCTGTGCTGTTTTCATTCTCTCCTGAATAACCTTGACCTTTTCCATAGCTTCGTACACCATATCCGGCCCTAGCAATTCCGCTTCACCTACCTCAAACCACCCGATTGGCGATCTACATCTTCTCCCGTACAATGCCTCAAACGGGGCCATTTGAATGCTAGCATGATAGCTGTTATTATAAGCAAATTCTATCAGTGGCAAGTGTTCATCCCAATTACCTTTAAAATCTAAGACACAAGCCCGCAACATATCTTCAAGCGTCTGAATGGTCCGCTCGGCCTGTCCATCGGTCTGTGGATGGAAAGCTGTGCTGAGATTCACCTGAGTTCCCAAACCTTGCTGAAACTTCTTCCAAAAGTTAGCGGTGAACTGAGCCCCGCGATCTGAGATGATAGAAAGTGGAGTGCCATGAAGCCTTACTATCTCTTTGATGTACAATCTTGCATATTGCTCCGCAGTATCAGTGGACTTGACAGGCAGGAAGTGAGCTGATTTGGTGAGTCGATCTACTATCACCCATATTGAATCGAACTTACGCTGAGTGCGAGGTAACCCCACCACAAAATCCATATTGATCATCTCCCATTTCCACCTTGGTATTTCTATAAGCTGAGTTAATCCACCAGGCCGTTGATGCTCGGCCTTCACTTGTTGACGGTTCGGACATTTAGCTACAAAGCCTGCCACATCCCTTTTCATACCGTTCCACCAATAAATCTCCTTGAGATCGTGATACATTTTCGTTGAACCAGGGTGCACAGAATACCTGGAAGTATGAGCCTCTGCCATCACTCTTTCCCGAAGCTCGTCCACATCCGGAACACATAGCCTATCTTGACACCGCAATACACCATCTTCGCTGCCGAGTACAAATGTTGAGGTCTTGTCATTCATGACTGCTTCCTTCACCCGAACCAATGCTGGATCTATGAACTGTTTTTCCTTGATTTCCGCGACCAATGATGATTCTGCTCCATTATGCACCAAGATATCCCCTTCGGCTGATGCCGAGATACGAACCCCCAAACTAGCTAATTGGTAAACCTCTCGAGCCAGGGGTCTCTGATCCACACCCAAATGAGCCAAACTACCCATAGATTTTCGACTAAGAGCGTCGGCTACCACATTCGCCTTCCCTGGATGGTACAATATGTCCATATCATAGTCCTTGAGTAGTTCTAACCACCGCCGCTGTCTCAGATTCAGCTCTTTCTGCTTGAACAAATACTGGAGGCTCTTGTGGTCTGAGAACACATCTACATGAACCCCATAAAGATAGTGTCGCCATATTTTCAAGGCAAACACAACAGCTGCAAGTTCCAAATCATGCGTCGGATAATTCTTCTCATGGTTCTTGAGTTGTCTGGAAGCATAAGCTATAACCTTTCCGTGCTGCATCAATACACATCCCAAACCGACTCTGGAGGCATCACAATAGACTACAAATCCCTCTGTGCCTTCTGGCAAGGCCAATACTGGTGCCGAGGTCAATCTTGACTTCGGTTCTTGGAAACTTTTCTCACATGCTTCGGACCACTGGAACTTAACTGCTTTCTGCGTCAATTTAGTCAATGGGGAGGCGAGGGTTGAGAATCCCTCTACAAACCTCCGATAGTACCTGCCAGACCCAAAAAGCTGCGAATCTCTGTCGGGGTCGTGGGTCTAGGCCAATCTTTCACTGCCGCAATCTTCTGAGGATCCACCATAATTCCCTCACTAGAAATAACATGCCCTAGAAAAGCTACGGACTCCAACCAAAACTCACATTTTGAGAACTTGGCATACAATTGATGCTGAAGAAGGGTCTGCAATGCTGCTCTGAGGTGAACGGCATGATCTTCCCCGCTCCGAGAGTAGATGAGAATATCGTCAATGAATACAATCACAAAGGAATCTAGGAATGGCTTGAAAACCCGATTCATAAGGTCCATGAAAGCTGCTGGGGCATTGGTTAGCCCAAAAGACATAACCAAAAACTCAAAGTGACCATAACGAGTTCTGAAGGCGGTTTTAGGAATATCCTGCTCCCTGATTTTCAACTGGTGGTACCCGGACCGTAAATCAATCTTTGAGAAGAACCTCGCTCCCTGCAATTGGTCAAACGGATCATCCACTCGAGGCAATGGATATTTATTCTTAATGGTGACTTTGTTAAGCTGCCGATAATCAATACACATTCGAAGTGACCCATCTTTCTTTCTGACAAAGAGAACCGGAGCACCCCATGGCGACACACTCGGTCGTATGAACCCTTTCTCTAATAAATCCCTCAGCTGCTCCTTTAACTCCCTTAACTCTGCTGGCGCCATTCCTGTAAGGTGGAATGGATATTGGCTGAGTATCTGGCAATACATCAATTCCGAAATCAATCTCCCTATCCGGCGGGAGGCCTGGAAGCTCATCTGGAAACACTTCAGGAAATTCATTCACAATTGGCACGGACTCGAGGGTAGGCACCTCTGAGGTGGTGTCCGTTACCCGAACCAGGTGATAGATACACCCTTCTTAATCATCTTCGAAGCCTTAAGGTAGGAAATAAACCTACCCCTTGGCACCACACCATTTCCTCTCCATTCAATGACTGGCTCATTAGGGAACTCGAGCCTCATAACTCTCGTTCGACAGTCAAGTTTGGCAAAGCACGAATAGAGCCAATCCATCCCCATAATTACATCAAAATCTACCATCCCAAGCTCAATAAGATTGGCTGTGGTATCACGACCACCCACCATAACAACACAATTCCTATAGACTCGTGAGGTTGTAATAGAATCACCAATAGGAGTCGACACAGAGAACGGCTCATGAAGCTGTTCGGGTTCTATCCCAAAGCTTGAAGCAATGAATGGAGTAACATAAGACAAGGAGGACCCCGGATCAATAAGGGCATAACAATCAATAGTCTGAACAGACATGATACCTGTAACAACATCTGGAGAAGCCTCAGCATTTTGGCGGTCACTCAATGCATAGAATCGGCTAGGTCCACCCCTACCCTGAGCTCCACCCCTAGCTGCACCACGCCCTGCTGCTGCTGGAGTACGCGCTGATGATGTAGCAGCTGTCTAATGGGAGTATTCAGCTACGTGTACGCTTGTGCAACTGCTTTTAACACGACAGTCTCGTTGAATGTGACCTCTCACCCCGCACTCGAAGCACACTAGAAGGTCAAGGTAGCATGTCTCGGTATGAAATCTCCCACACTTGGGGCATGTAGGTCTCCCCTGCTGCTGGGATCTCACCCAGGACGACCAGACTGACGAGACCTCCTGCTGTCCGAACCGGGTCTCGAGTAACTGCCCTGCTGATGACTGTGCACGGATGGCGGTGCACTCGCGAGGACTGAGCATATGACTGGGATGGCCCTGATGACCCCTTCCCTGGAAGTGATCTCCCTGAACGACCCATTGACCGGACCCTGTTGCTACTTTCTCTTTCTGCACGAATCTTCAATTTCCTGGCCTCTGTGGCCTGAGCAAACCCCACAATCCTCCCATAGTTCATGTCTGAGTGCAAAGCTGCTGTGGCGGCCTCATTCACTACCAAAGGGCTAAGGCCCCTGAACAAACCGTCGAACCCGGGCATCCATGGTCGACACTAAATGAGGAGCGTACTTGGACAACCTTACGAACTCCGTGTGATACTCCCAAACACTCATACTGCCCTGTTTGAGAACCTCGAACTCAGTGGCACGGGCTGCCATTGCCTCAGCAGGTAAGAAGTGGTCCATAAATGCATCCACGAACTCATCCCATCCGGCCGGAGGGCCCCCTTCCTCACGGGAATCCTCCCACATTTCAAACCATGAACGTGCCGCTCCCTTCAGCCTGTAAGAGGGCAACTCTACCCCCTCTATATCTGTAGCCTTCATCACTCTGAGGGTCTTGTATATCTCATCAAGGAATTCCTGTGGGTCAGCCTCTGGATCGGTGCCTGAAAATTCCGGAGGGGCCAATCGCAAGAATTGATGGACTCTGGAGCCAAAGGAATCTCCCTGTCCGCTGGAGGATGCAGGGGCATCATGGGATCTCTGGGCCTGGGCAGCCACTAATTGTGTTAACATATGGATGGCTCCCCTAAGTTCTTCATTAGAGATACCGGAGCCCGAAGCGGGAACTGTATCTGAGTCAGGAACACTGGCAGGAGGAATGGTGGCATCCTCTGCCGCAGCTGGGATAGGGACACTTGGGTTTCGAACAGATGGGTCGGGCAAATTCGGGACTGGTGGGTCATTCTCTCCCACGGCATCGGGTACATGATTAACAGCTGCACTTGGGCCGGCATTGGCCCTAAGGCCGAGTCTAGCCTTCTTCTTAGGTGCCATATTCTGAAAATTTGGGAACAAGGCACGAATTAGACACGGATATCTCCACATTGCACTTTACCGCACGATATAGATTAACAAAGAAGTAGGTAAATTCCTAAATGCCCGTGTAGTCCCCTACTTATATGATGTGGTCGACAACACACCTATAAGAAGGGCACTACTAGACACGGCTCCGAGACATCCTAGGACACTTTAAAACCTTAAGCTTCTGATACCAAGTTTGTCACGCCCCAAATCGAGGGACATGACCGGCGCCTGACCGGGTTGCCCCAGTCAAGCGGACCTAGGTGCCTTTCATTCCCACGCGTTACCCCTGTGATGACTGTTTCTCATTAACCAAATATATTACTAATCATAATTGATTTCACATTAAACAAATAAAATGATACGAGTGATTCATTAACAAGATTTCAACTTTTACAACGCCCGACATAACACCTTATATATATAAGACTGGAGTCCCACGGTTTACATGTCTACAGAGCCTCTAGGATACAAAAGGGAAATACAATACTTGCTGGTAACAAGGCTCCGGCTATACCTTTCAAAACCAAAATGAAATCCAAACCGAAGTGGCAAGAACCACACAAGGCCCCGAGGAAGAAAGGGGCTCACCAAGACGGGCAGTGGAAGGAGAAGAATACTACTGCCGACGAGCTGAAGTGCCTGCTACTGATCCACCTACAATCATGACACGAATGTAGCGCCCCGGCAAAAGGGACGTCAGTACACTTAAATTGTACTGGTATGTATGGACAAACTTTGTCCCAAGTAAACTCAAGCCATTAAATTACATCAACAATCAATTAAGCCAGCCAACCATGTTTCCACATTTTCCTCAATTCAAATAATTCTCACACAAAGCACTTTCCACGATCAACCAATTTAACAATAACCAATCAATCACGTAAAACACAAGTAGTCAAACAAAGGGACAATCAGTGCCCCACAGGTTGCAAACTCTCCTGCTGTCTCCTTTCACAATTTCACATTATTGATTTATGTATCAATTTTCAATAGCGATTTCGATCGCTTTCCATCCTTATTGCCCCTGACCACCCTTATTACCTCGGCCACCCTTATCACCCCAACCCAAACCTTATTTCACCACGTTGCGGCGCGCAACACGACCCCGCCTTACGGTTGAAAACACAACAATTTCAAACAGCAGATAAGGTACTACACACAATTTCAACAAGTTCAAATAGCAACTTACACATTGGTTCATGTTCTCAATTACTTCTCAAGCCAATATCAAAAACAAGTTACAAGTATTCCAAAAATCAGAAATGCCCACATAATCATGTTCAACAATTTACCACAATTAAGGTGTTTCAAATTCCTTCCACAATAAGCCAAATATGCCATCACAGCAATTTTCCTCAGTTCTGTACCAATTTCAATTCCTTTGTCATCTTTCAATTCGTATTTCAAACCATACCAAATGTAGTTCAATCATCAATTGTATACCCAACACAACAATGATATCGAAAAATCACATAAAATCTCTCAAATTAACACATGCCAAACAATTTCACACATATGGGCGATTTTACAAGAATCAAAATTAGCCATACATACCCGGTGATGATTTTTCTTCCTACTTTATGCTTACCCAAGATATCCTACTCTTGCCAACCTTGTTCTTGAAGACTCTTACTTCTACTCACTTCTTTTACTAGAAATCAAGTTCAATAATCATGCATGAGTGTAAAAATTCTATTTTCAAAAGCTATTATATGCAAACCTCTCTTTACCCAATTAAAACTGAAAATCAAAGAAAATAGTTAGGGTTTTTACCTTGAAAATATTGGGGAAGTTGAATCCTTGCCCTAGAATCCCTTGGAATTAAGTAGTTGGAACAATCTTTGAAGATGAAGAACTTCTCTCTAAAAACCCTCTCTTCTCTCTCTAATTTTGGTGAGATGATATGATAAAATGAAGAAGAAAGGTGTTATATTAAAGAAGAGATCGGGTCAAAATGTTACAAAAATCTGGGCCGGGGTCAAATATGCGGTCACTATGCGACCGCAGAATCAACATGCGGTCCGCATAGTGGCCGCAGAATGGCTCAAAAATTACGCAGGCTCTGGAACGATTTGCGGTCACTATGCGGACCGCATGTTGATTCTGCGGTCGCAAAAGTGCACCGCAGATTGACATGCGATCGCATATCGACCGCACATTGGACACAATTTTGGGCAACTCTCTGGAACGATTTGCGGTCACTATGCGGACCGCATGTTGATTCTGCGGTCGCAAAAGTGCACCGCAGATTGACATTTTTCTGGAAAAAATTTTATTCTACATTTTGAAACTTAAATCACTACCAAGGGTCCGAACCGCGGCTCGCAAGCTCGCCGCGAAGAATTCTACGCATTCCTAACACATCATTCGGACCATGACACCACATCTACTAGGTTTTATGCACAAAAATTTCACGGGGCCTTACAGTTTTCATACTCAGTCTGGAGATGATATAGTAGTTGACAATATATATGTGCTATGGTTATTGCAGGAAATTGAGGCAAGAGGTGAAAAGCACACAGGCAGCATCATCATCAGCATCATTGGCTGGGCTTTCTGCATTGCAATGACAAAGATACAATAGCTTTTCATTGCAGTGAATTATCGGATGGGAAGTCAATTCTTGTTCCTATACTGTGGTACTCTTGGATCGACTTGATCATTGCCTATACTCCGCATACCTGGCACCTGGTGAGAGCTTGGGTGGTGCTACATGGTACTTGAAATGGGCAGGAGAAGTCAATCATAGCTGCAGGACATGGAAATATTCATTTAGACTTCATGTTATAGATGATATTAGTTTTTCTGATTAGATTCTATGTTTACATAGATTTATTTCATAGTCTACTGGTAGTAGCAGGACAAATTGTATCCTTTTGGACCCGGATTGGGATTTTTATTTGTTTATTTAAATATTAGCCACTAGGTACAATGCCTAGTGGTATATTTTGCTAAAAAAAAAAAAGTTCGCCAATTATAAACAAAAACTTCAGCTCCAGAGCTGAAGTTCGCCAGTTACAAAATAAAAGCTTCAGCTATAGAGCTGAAGTTCGTCAGTTGCAAAAATAAAAACTTTAGCTCTAGAGCTGAACTTCAAGCCCGGCTACTAGAATGCTAAAGTTTTGCGTGATTGTCTTTTCTACTTCAGCTTTGTATGCTGAAGTTATCCAAAAAAGCGGGCACGTTAGCAATTTGTTTTGTAAAGCGAACACAAGTTAAAATGTGACAAAAAATAAGGTATAGATGCAAATGCCTCTAAATATTTTTTAGTTTGGCCATTAACCCAAAATAAAATTAAACAAGACATATGAAAGTGGGCATTAAACCCATTGTCTTAAGTTTGCCTAGCTTATTCAGTCATCACCCTTGCAGTTTTAAATGGGTTTTCCGCTCAATTATTTAAGTTGTCCAATTTTAAAAGAGGAGCCAGTGACGTGAGGCCCTAATTCCTTACAAAAAAATATAGTTTCTCCTTTTTTCTATACTCATCTGACACACAATTTATGAAGACTTTTTCTTCAATTTTTTTTAATTATTAAAAACCCAGATTTTAAAAGAGAGAGAACCCTTAAGTTTCTTCCTCCTTTTTAAAAAAAATTCTCAGTGACACTAACTTCTCTTCCTTTTCACTATAAACTCCTTCTCTACCTTTAGTAGATTTATTTTTTTCTTCTCATATGCCACAACCATTGAAGCACTAAGCTCCCTCCCCCCTCTCCCCTTTTTTTGTTAATTTATTTGTTTTCAGAGAAGGGAGAAGTCATTGCCTCTGTAATTTTTTTCTTAGCTGGAAAAATAAACAATATGGATATATACCAGCGGCGGCGGCGGTATTCAGGTGGCAACGGGCTGAAATAAAGTACTTTTTAAAAATATTTTTCTTCCGTATTCAGTAAAAAAAATTGATGGAGTGCGATAACAGTGTTTTAATTGACAGAGAAAAAATTACTTTTCCTCTTTCTTTTTCCTTTTTGGTTTCATAAATAGATTTTATTAAAAAGTTAATAAATACCATGTTAAGAACCATAGTCCAAATTGATTCCAAATCAGTGTGTAAACTTGTTCTAACAATCCTAGTTGCACAATACAAAAAATGCATATCACGAAGTTCTAGATTCACATAGAAATTTATAACTATTCTATATATTTTTCGGACCAAAAACCCAACATATTGCTCTGATGCCAATGAAGGATAATGCGATAAATCTAAACACGTTAGATTACGTGTAAATCATAAAACGAGGAGTTACTTGTTCTTCGTAGTGTAAGCAAAAATGAATAAATCACTGCTAGGATTACTGGTCGGTGGTAATTGCCATAGTACGTTGGAGCAACCCATATTTCACAGTTTAAACCCTAGTCTGACTTTAGGAGAAGACTAAGCGTAAAGAAATACTGCAATGTAACAATCCAACCAGTCGTTCTGAGCTCTAATGCGTTATTTAGCAGTCTAAGGCCATGAATAGTTTTATTTTAGGTATATAGATTTGTACGCATGGCGGGAATTAAATTTCGGTAAGTTCATAGTGGAATTGGAAGGATAATTCTCATTTTGAAAGTTTAAAGTTAAAGAAATGAACTAGGATTAGAATTTTGAGTAAATGACCTCGGAATTGGGATCCGAAGGTTCCAGCAGGTTCGTATGATGATTTCGGACGTGGGCGTATGCCTGGATCGGGTTTTGAATGACCCGGGAGCATTTTGGCGCCTATTGTGGAAGTTAGCATTTTAGAAAAAATTGCATCTGTTTGGCTTAAAGTACATTTGAGTATTATTTATGTCCGTTTAGGATTACGAGAATGGGAGTAGCTTCGTATGGTGATACTGGAGTTGGGAGCATAGTCAAAAGTGAATTCGCAGGTCCGTAGGTCATTTTGAAGTCATTTGGCTAAAGATAAAAATTTGAAAGTTTTGGAGAAGTTCGACCGAAAGTGGACGTTTTGATATCGGGGTTAGAATCTAATTCCGGAAGCTATAGTAGGTATGTAATGTCAAATACGACTTGTGTGCAAATATGAGGTCAATCGGACATGATTTGATAGGTTTAAGCATCGAGAGTCAAAGTTGGAAGTTCTAAAGTTCATAAAGCTTGGATTGGAGGTTGATTCATGATTTTACCGTTGTTTGATATGATTTGAGGCCCCGATCAAGTCCGTAATGTGTTTTGGGACTGGTTGGTATTATTAGTCGGGGTCCCGGGAGCCTCGGGTGTGTTTCGCGCAGTGATCATGCTCTTATTTGATGTTTCAACGTTGCTTCTTTGAACATAAAGGGGTACTATATTAAGAAAATGATCTTCAAATTCAGTTTTGTTTGAACCATTAGATCCGTATCGAAATTTCGGAATCATAGCAAAAAGAGTCGTCGAATTTGGACATTGTATAAGGGAGTTATGCTCATTTTTGTGTCGGGGGAATCTAGTTATTGTCAGAACCGCATAAGAGGAACTTGACCGCGGATGCAGGACGGAAAAAGCGGAAATAGAACCACAAAAGCGGTTCTGCATATGCGAAAAGTATTCGCATAAGCAGAAAGGTCCGCATAAGCAGAAAATTTTCCGCATAATTGGAAAATGGGCAGGAGCAGAGACTTTTAGTCCCGAAAATGGCCATTTCTCCACCATTTTAAGTCAATTTAGAGAGCTTTTGGACGGGGATTGAAGGGAGTTTCAACTAAGATCGATTATAGGAAAGTTTGTATGAGTTAAATACATGATTTTATTGAAGAATCATCCTAGAAATCCATGAAAACATAGCCAAATCATATGAAATTAGGGTCTTGAGAATGAAATTATAAATTGGTGATTCGAGGGGACAAACGAACTCCGATTATTGTGAATTTGGTATGTATAGACTCTTGGTGAGATAAGGATCGTATTGATGTAAAAATTTCTGGATTCCGTGTAGGTGGACCTGGAGCATTTTGGTTATTTCACAAAGCAGAGTTGGTAAATTGTATAATTTGAATTGTTAGCAAGTATTTGCGTATATTCTCATTAGTTTGCCGTTATTTGGCTAGTTTTGGAGCATTTTTGTGTTGGTTCAAGCTTTCGGAAGTATGTGGAATGCCGATATTGGACCTTCGGAGCGAGGTGAGTCTCCTTTCTAATCTTGTGAGGGGGAAATTACCTCATAGGTTAGTTAAATTAATTATGTGCTCCTAATTGTGGGGGCTACGTACGCACGATATGACGAGAGTTAGTGCGTAGCTACTATTATGTTATTGCCTGGGTAGTCTAAGACCCGAAAGCATGTTATACTTGGATTATATGTGAACCCATTGATGGCTTGAAATGTGTTAATCACATTAAATTAATAAATGGATTTCTAAAAGAATTAAACTTCATCTCTTAAATGGTTAAAGAAGAATTGGTTGTATTTGAATAAATATTCCCCGATAAGTTCTTGTTTGACTGAATGAGCATGTCTTTTATGTGTGCATGCGTCGCGTGGATGATTCGTGAGCAGGATATGTGTTAAATTATGGAACACACCGAGCGCCTCGGTGATAATAGATGCATCTATGGTTCGTGCCGCTCGACCCTCGGCTGTGCATAATTAACATTCTGTTGCAGCGGGTCGTCGACCTCGGCGTGATTTGTGCATGTTCATCTATTACTTGGAAATCTATAAATGTGGAATTGGCCCTACGTGGCTTGATATAAACTGATAAAATAATAAAGAATAAACATTGGAAGCCCTTGATTTCTTATTGGAGGTGTTTACCTGTTTTCTGGCTTCACAATTTGAACTTCTATATAAATCCATGATTTTCCCTGCACTTATAAAATATTGTTAATTGACCTCCAGTGAGTGTCGGAATTGGCCATCTCATCTCTACCCCTTCGGGATTAGGCGGGATACTCACTGAGTACACGTTGATTGCATACTCATACTACACTTTTGTGTATTTTTTGTAACACGGGTATACATACACCTCTAACAGCATATTGGGTGTAGTAGCATGGACGACGCTAGGACTAGGTGAGCTACATTATTGAGGCAATCATAGCTAGAGTAGTTTCTTCCAACGTACAGTATTTACTTTCCACCCACTATATTCCGGGCGGATGTTGTATTTTATTTCTTTTATCAGTAGATGCTCATGCACTTGCGACTCCAAGTTTCTGGGAGGGTTTACACCGGATTTGTTCTAACTATTATTATTTAAATTTGAATTCTAGTAGTGAACTTTTATTTATAAAACTGGAAGGAAAAACCTTAGATTTTCAAAAGTATTAAAAGAGTAATTAATTGATGAGTTAGTTGGCTAGCCGGATAGAGGTATCAGGTGCCACCACGACCCTTAGTGGATTTTGGGTCGTGACAATATGATATCAGAGCACTAGGTTCTCGTTGGCCTCACGAGTCATGGGCAAGTCTAGTAGAGTCTCGCGGATCAGTACAGAGACGTTTATACTTATCCTCAGGAGGATATAGGGCTGTTAGGAGTACTTCCCTTCTTGATTTCCTTATCGTGCGGTTCGATTTCTTTGAGGCTTATGCCTTTGATTCCTTCCTACTCAGTCTTACGCGACGCAAGTGCTTGCTAGAAATCTAAAATTTAAAGAATTGAAATGGCACTACAAAGGTGGTGCGGGATGATTTTCCCGCGATAGTTGATTGTACTGTTATAGTCACTTTATGGGAGGATATTCTATTGTTCAGCTTAGTAACAAGGCTGCTAAGAGCCTTAAGGCTAGGCACAGGTTGTCATGATGCTTATGAGCGATTCTTTCCGCAGTGTTGTTGTGATGGTAGGATGTTTGCCCACGTGTCGGGGCAGTGGATGAATTGAAGGGAGATTTACTCAGCGTGTAATCAAGGGATTCAGTATTTTTTTTCTGGCAGAGGAAAAAGGCAGTCGGATTAAGAATGGTCAGATGTGAGCTAGTGAAAGTAATGAGACTTGGTAATTGCAAGCGTGATGGAACTTTCTTCTATGATGGGGTATCGTGGTCCTATTGGAATGTACCAAGTTCATTGATGTTATAATCGGCTACAATTCGCTTTATGGAAGCATATTGTGAAATGGTATTGGAGATACGACTGTCAGTTGTTGCATGGTGCGATGGTTCATGATCGAATGAGAATTTCTAATGTTGAGGGACCGATAAATATGACCTTCAGAAAGGCTTAAAGATTAGCAGCTATTGTGGGTTCAAGTGCCACGAAGATAGGTTTTATTTGAAGCAACAATTGAGCAGCAAAGTATGAGGATAGACATATGGGAGGCGTCAGACGACGTTTAAAAATTTCTAAAAAGCCGAGTATGAGAAGCAAGGTCGAGTGACCAATTAAGGAGACGAGTTCTGCCAAAGTGGGAGAGTGGTGGGGGTTGCATACGGGCTTGGTAGTAAGAAGACTACGCGCCTTAAGGAGAGTTTGGATCGAATTGGGGATTTTAAGGATTCGTGATTGAAGCATGCGGGTATGATATGAAGTATGGGCTATTAGTGCCATAGTGAATGTACCCCGTGCAGCGGCTTGGGAAGATGTCAGGAGGTCATTCCCTAGGTGAGTTATTCCCCGTGAGCAGGTTAGCAGTCGCGTGGTTGGCAAAGCTACGGAGAGGAATTTTTTTGGTTTTTTGACAAGGAGATCGGTTGGGCGAACTCTAGAATTATGAAATGATGGCTTCAAGCTAAGTGGGAGAGTCCCACCACTTAGGATTGGGATGTATGGTTACTACTTGCGTGATTTCTAGTTATTAGCATATTGATGGGTTATTTCAGCTACAAGAAAAGACCATAAGTGGTAATTTGAGCAAATGAATTATTGGAAGCATGATATTGTTGACCTTATTGGCTCATGTTTGGACTAGGAAAAAGGTTCAGGATTTATGCCTCGTATAGATGCAGGTTTCAGATGAAGTGATTTTGCTGCGTGCTTCGCAGAGAGAGTGTTCGTGTGTTATAAGATCTATGGAGCGAGTTATATTCGGGACTAAGATAGAGCGGGTAGCTCTCAATAATGGTCCTAGTGAATTCGGAAGTTAAAGAAAGGTGCTCAATGATTTCGGGCCTATGAGTACGTTAAAGAATCGAGCTTTGTAGCAGCTTATGAGAAGGTGCCCAGAATGTTCTACAATATTTTGACTTACGGGTAGCGTTGAGAAATATGAAATGGTTCATGGGAGTCGAGATAGCATGATCTCGTGATTCAAGGTCACTCAGGATGAGTGCAGATGGAGTATGTTATGTGTTGAATGAAGAAGTATTATTTCTAAGGCAATCAAGGATTTAGTGGAAGGAAGTAGATTGATTAGACATGGTTAAATTGACATATTGGTAGTGGTGATCAGTTCATCCAGCGTGATCAAGTCATGCATGTGAAGTGTGGCAGTGTGTGTGATGCTTGTCGGCCACAGTGATTGATGTTATTTAGAAGCATTCTTCTGTTATAGCCTGTTATGAGTAGGCATATCCCGGAAAGTGTTATGGTGGCTTGGACCACTACTTAGAGATTAGTATACTCCACGGTGATGAGAATTCGCCTGTATGTCGCTATAGGTCTCCTGAAGTGAGTTAAATGAAAAGTTTTATATGATGAAGTGTTAGTTTATTAGTGGTTCCAGGGTTGATGGAAATTGTGTCTATCGTATATCGGCACGTTGGGTTCAGTGAGAGGTATGGAATTTGAAGTGAGGATCAAGGTTACAGCTTGCTAATGACTATGATGTCACGAGCTCGGATGAGCGGGAAGGGAGTTTCAGTATTTTGAGTAAGTTAGTGTTGTTGTCAGTATTACCTGAGATCGGTGCTTTGTGAGAAAATCTCTACGTCCTGGTTAAGAATTCTTGATCGCTTTTCAGCGTTGGAGCAACCAGTTGATTTGGATGTGCAGACCTGTTAATTAATTTGAAAGGTTGCGGGAGCGTGTCCCATAGGAAGATTGTATAAGTGTAGCATGTAGTCACTTGATTTATTAGAGATTTGAACCAAGTATGAGGATTTTGGTAATATCATCAATTTGAGAATTTAGGCTTGGAGGGCACTTTGTTTATTGGGATATTAATGGAGGAGGTTGCTCCGGTTATAATGGTTGTTCTTATATGTTATGAGGAAGAATGAGTTACTATGAATCTTTGAAATGTTACTAGCCAAGTTGGTGCAATTTGAAATTGGCTTGAGATCAGTGGATTGATTTAGATGTAAACAGGGCTTTATATCAAGCCAATTTTGTATTCGTTTCAGCAAGCGTTCCCTATAGGGGAACAGTCAGGGTGTTATTCTATCATCAACTATTCTAGATAATGATGTATTGTGTCGTATGAGTTGTGAAATGACTTGGTAAATTTCTTAAGTATGGAGGTTCCGCATAGCGGTAATGTTATATGAGCAGGATGGCTCTTGAGTTTCAGATCATGAATCGCACCTCAGTTGTGCTTGAGTTTTGTAGCCTATAGCGCTATATGTTTCCTCAGGGATGGTATTATGTACCTTAGCGTGTTTATGACCGATATTCGGTATTTTTATATGGTGAGCGATTTAGATCGATGTGTATCTCCTTCTGTGAGTTCTATGTGTGGATCAGGTGGCACACCGTAATTGTTATATTGTGTGGATCGGGTGGCACGCCGCCATAATTATGTTGTTTGGATCGGGTTGCGTGCCACAACATTGTGATGTTCAGTACAGTTTCCCCCTAGTTACTTTTATATGTTCTGTTTCCCATTTTCTGAGGAAAACTCGTATAAGTTGTTAGCCCGTGTCATATGTATGATTCGCGGGCAGGGTAATTAGATCCCTATTTTAGAGCTTGTTTTCCTCTTGTATCATATCCTAATCGATAGCCTATTGGCACATTGAGGCATCATATGTGACTCTTGATTGTGTCCGAGGTAGCTTATTGCCTGAGCAGTTCGTACTGGGTGAGAAGAGATTACCGGACATAGGATCAGTGCAATCTGATTATACGAAGTATATTAAGAAGCAAGATCATGATTTGGTTCAGAATGTGGTAAAGGTACTTGTCAGGAGTATAGACCTAATGGGTCATTGATTCAGCACTTGTTTATGAATTTTGGCATCTCTTCTGTCGTATCGGTGTCGTAAAAGCTAGAGCAAGACTTATGTAGGTCATCAGATGTAGTGGGAGCATCGGATTTGTGGAATTTCGACTATTATGTTTAAAGAATGTTATTGTGGTCCTATGAGTAAATTGATACAGAGTGTGAATTTAGCAACAGTTGTGCATCCATGCTTGGGTACAACATGGGGTGAATGATTTGGTGATCCTATGATAAAACCAGACCTGGCATAGAATTTCGGATGTTAGAATTGGGCTCTAAGGTTTAGTTGTCTGAATAAAGGGGAGTATCTTCAGAATTTATCAAGCTAATGTGCTCAGCTAAGTTGTGGTAGCACGGAAAGGTGCATAAGGTGCTAAAGAGTAATTTCAGACTATTTCGGTATAGTTCTCAGCACGTTCGAGGACGAACATATGTTTAAGTGGGAGAGAATGTAATGACCCAACCGGTTGTTTTGAGCTGTAATGTGTCATTCAGCAGTTTGAGGCCATGAGCAGCTTCATTTTAGGTATATAGACTTGTACGCGTGGTCGAAATTGAATTTCGGTAAGTTCATAGTGGAATTAGAAAGAGAATTCTCATTTTCAAAGCTTAAAGTTGAAAAAATGAACTAGGATGGGAATTTTGAGTAAATGACCTCGAAATTGAGATACGAAGGTTCCAGCAGGTTCGTATTATGATTTCAGACTTGGGCGTACTCCTGGATCGGGTTTTGGATGACCTGGGAGTATTTTGGCGCCTATTGTGGAAGTTAGCATTTTAGAAGAAACTGCATCAATTTGGCTTAAAGTGTATTTCAGTGTTATTGATGTCCGTTTTGGATTACGAAATAGGGAGTAGCTCTGTATGGTGATTCTGGAGTTGGGAGCGCAATCGAAAGTGAATTCGGAGGTCCGTAGGTCATATTGAAGTTGTTTGGCTAAAGATAAAAATTTAAGGTTTTGGAGAAGTTTGACCGAAAGTGGACTGTCTGATATCGGAGTCAGAATTCGATTCTAAAAGCCGTAGCAGATCCGTAATGTCAGATATGACTTCTGTGCAAAATTTGAGGTCAATCGCATTTGATTTGATAGGTTTAAGCTTCGAGAGTAGAAGTTGGAATTCTAAAGTTCATAAACTTTGGATTGGAGGTTGATTCACGATTTTAGCATTGTTTGATGTGATTTGAGGCCTAGATCAAGTTTGTAATATGTTTTGGGACTGGTTGGTGTTATTGGTCGGGGCCCCGGGGGCCTCGGGTGTGTTTCGCGTTGTGATCACGCCCTTATTTGATGTTTCAACGTTCTTTCTTTGAACATTAATGAGTACCATATTAAGCAAATGAGCTCCAAATTTAGTCTTTTTGGAACCATTAGATCCGTATCGAAGTTTCGGAACCATAGCAAAAAGAATCGTCGAATTTGGACATTGTATGAGAGAGTTATGCTCATTTTCGTGTCAGGGGAATCTGGTTGCTGTCAGAACCGCATAAGCGGAATTTCACCGTGGATGCGGGGCAGCAAAACGGAAATAGAACCGCAAATGCGGTCCCGCATATGCAAAAAATATCCGCATAAGCGGAAAATTGTCCACATAAGCGAAAAATGGGCCTGGGCAGATACTTTAAGTCCTGAAAATGGTCATTTCTCCACCATTTTAAGTCAATTTGGGGAGCTTTTGGACGAGGATTGAAGGGAGTTTCAACTAAGATCAATTGGAGGTAAGTTTTGTGAGTTAAATACATGATTTTATTGAATAAGCATTGTGAGCACGTGATTTTTGCCCTACATGAAAATTACTCCCAAAAGATTTAAAATAAAATAACTTTGGGCTACATTTGATTTTTTGTGGATTTTGTGCTATCTCTCCGGAGCGTTAGCATTGGTATGTGTGTTTATTTAGCTAGAAAATACAAAAAAATATGCATTGCATATTTGGGAATTAAGTGCGCGTTTATGAGAATAAATCGGACATAGGAATTAATCGTCAAGAAAATCACAAAAAAAAATGTGTGCACCTCGTTTCTCGATCATCATGTGATTCTATTTGAATGCATAAATTGTGTTAATCATCAAGTGTTAATTAATAGGTGTAATTTCATTCCCTTTAAATTGATTTGTTTAAAGTAGTTTTTGGTTTAATTAGAGTTAGTTAATAAAATTAGAAATACGTGTGAAAACAGGCCCAAGGAAGATTGAACAACCCAGGCCCAAGCCAAATCCGGCTCAGGCCCTCTCCGGATGCGCCCAAACGATGCCGTAACAGGCCAAGATATCCAAGCCGTTGGATCATTTCGATCCATCGGTCGCCATTTCTCCTCACAGCCCGACCCGTTCCCAGTCAAAGACCGACCCAGTCTCATAATAAAGTTACACGACGTCGTTTCCTTTAAGAAAAACGATCCTGGTCGTTGATCGTAAATGATCCAACGATCAGGATTGAATTTCCTATCTCGTATATAATATGAATCTCCTACCCAGCCCCCCCAAGCCAAACCCACGATCAATGTCATCATCTCCGTTAACCTAGAGACCCATGTAACGCCGCCGTGCCCCGCCGCACTCCGCCGACCGGAAATCGCCTCACGGCGGTTCCGGTAGGCCAATGGCTCCCAAATTTACACCGTAGAATCTCCCAAGCCCCCTCTACATGGATCCGTTAGTAGTTAGTCTTGAATATAGCTCGAACGTCTCGAATATTCGTTCGAAGTTCGCCGGAACTTGAACGTCTACCCCAAACTACCCCAAATTCACACCAGTGACTCCTCACACCTCCCTCACACCCCTACTAACCCCGGCTTAGCTCGAATCTTACTAGAAATGTTAAAGCCCTAAAGTCGAGCCTCAAGAACCCTAAAAACCCAAAAATTAGGGATTTCGTCGAGTCAACGGTATTTGAAGGCAATAGACCTTAATTGGAGTGTTTTTCGTTGGAAAAACACTTCAATTAAAGTCCGTTTACTTCAAAAGAGTGCAAACTCAAAGTCTTTGGAGCCGAGTCCGTCCAATTTCTTGAGGTATCCCATTTCTCATTCTTTTCCTTCTGTTTTGTTGTTGTGTTCATTATATTAACTTAGTTGTTCGTTTTTATCTGTTTGTGTTTGATTTTAATCTGTTCTGCTTCTACCCCATAAGACCTTTATTTGGTCATTCTTGTTTTATTTATATGTCGGAGTAGATTACGATATAGAAACACGAATTAGCTGTAAACGATACTGTCAAGTAGTAAATTCTGCATTTTTCATGTTTCGTTTGCTTGAGCATTTCGAATCACTAAGTCAATGATTGATTGTTGTTCCTTAAGTGAGTTATACGAATATTGTCAATGAGTCTCGTAGGTCTGTTTATTAAAGTTTTATGGCAGAGATTGACATTGCAAATCACATGTTGAATCACTGTTGGATCGAGATTTGTCTTTGAACTGTTATTTTAATTAAGTGGTGAATTGGATATAGTTGTTGTTAGTTAAGAACTGAAGGAGTGTAGTGCACATTAGGACTGCTGGTGGAACCTGCTGTGTAGCAAAGTTTCCCCACTAATGCCCATACTTATCAATTTAATAATAGCCCCATACTTAGACATATTGTAGTGTTAAAACCAGTGTCAGGGAGGCTAGGGAATATCATGGGCTAAGCAGAGAATTTAATGGGTAAGGGTTTAGTTTAAGGGTGGCAGGATTAGGAGCTGAAGTTCAAAAAAACGCTATATAGATAGAGGAGGGATACACAGACATGGACGGACAGACCTTAGACAGAGACATTGAGAGAAAAATTGAAAGCATCAAGTTGGATACACTGAGAGAAACTCAACTCCCACACTTACATACAGATAGACACACACACAGATATTAGACAAAGAAAGAAAAAGATATACATAGTAGAGAAAAGGAGGAAGAAAAGACTCTGCTTCTTCTTTTGCTCACTGTTTCAGTCAGTACATGAGTCCTTTGAGCTATATCCTGATAGGACATTGGTCTTTTGAAGTTCTTGAAGTATTCGTTAGGTATTTTGGAAGTTAAAGCTAGTCTATTTGGATTGTTTGGTGTCATTCTTGGTTCATCCGACATTATTGGATAGCAGTTGGCTGAGTTGGTTTGAAGTTTATTCCGGGGTCTTGATTTAAACATTAAGTGTGTGTTTTCCTGGGTCTTCTCTGTCAAATTGATGCTGTTTGGTTTGTTTAAAGTTGCCCCATTGCTGTGATCGTTCATTATTGAAACTGCTGCTATAGTTGTACATTGCTACTACTATAGTTGATATTGCTGCTGAGTGCTGCTGTTTGCTGTATACCTTTGTTGCTGATTCTTTCCTCTAAGTTCTGTTTCGTTGGCTCCAGGTACATATTCTTGTAAATTTCAAGCTCATGGGAATGCAATGAATGCTGTTTGGAGTTGTTATACTGAAGACTTCATTTTTCTGTTATTTCCTTAATATTTTGTAAAAAATAATGCATTCAAACATCTTCTTTCCCGTTTCTATATGCTGTTTAGACCCACTTTAAAACTGTATAATGAGGACTATTAAGTACTAGATTACAAATAATTGTATGTATTAGATAGAAGTGGAAGGCTATAGTTTATTTTAATAATATTTTAGTAAAAAGAAGTTGAAGCATGTAAATTGATTGTGGTTGTTTCATAGTGCCGTTTGGTATATAGATATAGTTGGCATTTTGTTTTAATATGTTTCAAAGTGTTAAGCAGGGAAATAGGTTTGAACAGTAGTCATTAATTGTTCTCAATAATTGTTAACATACATTTGTCAATTAGTTCTGTTTGATACGGTAACCATAGGAATGATTCCCTAAATAAGGATTAATGAACTTCAGAATACAAATCTGTTGGATTACTCAAACAGACTTGTATCTCAATAATGAACTACCCTTTAAAATACGAACTTGGATTTCAAATCAGTTAAAACGGCAATGTGGCAGAACATCCTCACTTAAAACATTGAGCATGTGGAATTTAAATTATTCAGTCCTACAGGCCTCAGTACGTCACTAATAGGCTTAAACATTATAAAAGTCTCTTAGTGACATACAAATTGAAGCAAATAACAAACAATTAAGGCCTTTAGAGACAATTCTTTAATAGAAAAACCGTAATATGGCCTTTAATAAACAATGAGATGAATCTCGTTAGAGAGCAAAAACACACGGGGCCTTCAAATAAATTGTTATGAAAAATCGTAGATTTGGAAGGACCGTTTAGTGAATCTCACGGTTTTTTCCCAAAGTTGACAACACGATAGACTCTTTAGGCATGACTTTAATAAAAATATTTTCCTAAATACGGGTGCGCATTTATGTGACCCAAATCTTACTCTCGGCGAAACTGAAATACACTAAAGTCACAGGCGTACTGGTTGCGGTGTGACTCGAAATGTGTTTTCGTGACGTCGCAATTCTTCTAAAATTGAAAAGCGGAACATTAGTAGCACCTAGTTAAAATATATAAAGAAATCAGATGAAAGCAAAAATGGCAGTTGAGCGATCGTGCTAAAACCACGGAACCTAGGAATGCCTAACACCTTCTCCCGGGTTAACAGAATTCCTTATCCAGGTTTCTAATTTCGCAGACTGTAACGCAAAGTCATAAATTTCCTCGGTTCGGGATTAAAATCGGTGACTTGGGACACCATTATTTTTCCAAGTGGCGACTCTGAACTAAATAAATAAATCCCGTTTCGATTGTCCTTTAATTGGAAAAACTCCCTCGCGCTCTCGCGGGTGCGGAAAAAGGAGGTGTGACGGCTCTGGCGACTCTGCTGGGGATAAGTAACCCAGAACTTCGGTTCAGGATTTAAGAATTCGAGCTCAGTTAAATTGCTGTTTTTGCTTATATCTGATTTCATTATATGTTTAGTTAATGTGCTGTATGTTTACCGATTTGATACTATCTGGACCGTATATACAAACTGCTATATGTTTACCGCTTTGATATTACGTGAACTGTGTATATAAACTATGCCGAAAACCCTTCACTTCTCACCCCCGGGGATGTGCTCACTGGTTGAGACTCCTTATTCTGTTAGTGTCATACCCCAAAATAATAAAGAGGCTCGGAAAGTTTCTAAGCCGGCTGGCCTTTTGGTTCCCGGAAAGGAGCTCCCTCCTCAGCCCGAGTTGTCCGCTTGGGTACACAGTCTAGATCATGTACCGAGGTTTCGAACTTAGAATAACATAACTGCATACCGGATCCCTAGTAGGTAACGCTTATTTGCATCACGTTGCATTTGACTTAGGGGACTCAACACAGGGGTTGGGTCCGTCTAGGACAAGCAACCTGAAATGAAAAGACCATCCTGCTATACCATGTTTGTTTTAAGCATTTATTCGGAATTGCATGCTAACCGGCTTTTAAATACTGAAGAAAAACGAAAAACAAAAGGAAACAGTATGGGGAAATAGATATTTTTCAGAAAATACAAAAATGTGTTTTACCAACAAATCAATAATTTAGTTTGCTAATAAAAGACGACGGAAGGTTGACTTTGCCAACAAAATGGTTTTCTTAACAAAATGTGTTTTCTTTGTCGGTCAATAAAAGAAAAATAGTTTGTTTTGACGGACCGAACTACGCGGGTTTGATTCTCACCGGATGTGAGATACGTAGGCAACCCCCGTCGGGTCCAACTTGCCCTTTTTCAAAAAATACCAAAATTTAAAATTTTGAAAAAATAGTCCAATCATTGCCAGCCAAAATGATCTTCTTCTTTAAATAAATGTGCAGGATGAGCACGATTCGAAATGAACCCTTTTCACTCATGACTAAAATCCCGGTACAAATACGACTATGGTGGGATGATCTAGGCGAAGAAGGGCAGGACGAAGTTAAGAAATATTTGAAAGGTTTCACAGGTCTGCTTGAAATAAAGCCTCGAGGGGACATCATAAGAGCATTAGTCACATATTGGGACTCCGCGCACAATGTCTTTCACTTCTCGGACTTCGAGCTCACCCCAACTGTGGAGGAGATGACCGGATACATTGGAAACACTAATATACCATTGGGGCATCAATATCTAATCGCTCCCAGGGTTGTCGCCATACACCGATTTTTAGACTCACTGAAGATAGCCAGAACGGTACGTAACCCGGATCTAGCACAAGGGTTTTGTACTTTAAGCTTCATCTATCAAAGGTACGGTCATGTGGGAGGTTTTGACAAGCCGAAGAACAAATTATGCAGCAAGGGTAATCGCCAGAAATGGGAGGAGCACAGACGAATTGCCTTCATGATAGCCTTCTTAGGACTCGTGGTATTCCCGAGAAAAGACGGGAATATTGATATAAAGGTAGACGGAGTCGTCAGTGCTTTGCTTGACCAAAGCGAAAGTACTCTTGCTCCCATGATACTATCAGACATATATCGAGCTCTCACAGCCTGCAAAGCCGGAGGAGATTTTTTCGAAGGCTGTAACTTACTGCTACAGATGTGGATGATCGAGCACCTGTGTCGCCGCACCCAATTCTTGAGATATGGGTTGGTTGAGAAAACTTGCATAAGCGAATTCTATACAAGGATTGATAGGACCGTCTTGCCTGAAGGAACATTGGCATGGAGGGCATACTTTCAGGCTCTCAGCGCAAATCAAATACAATGGACGTTGGGTTGGTTACAGATAGACAGAATCGTGTACATGCCAGCGGCTAGGTCCCACTTTCTCTTAATGGGACTTAAGAGCATTCAACCTTATGTGCCCCATCGGGTTTTGAGACAGCTTGGGAGGTGCCAGATAGTACCCAAAGACGAAGACCTGAGTACCCAGGTTATTGAAATTGGTCCCGATGGTCAATTCCCGGAAGCAAGGGTCCGCCAGATCTGGAGCAAATGCCAATATCTGGAGGCAAACACTTGTGTGCAGGATCGAGCTAGAGGAGAGGTTGTACCCAGATATCTTACTTGGTACAAAGGAGAAACATCGGGTGAAAGACCAGCCAAAAGACCTCACCTCAGGGGAATTCGCTGAAGCGTCACAAGAACAATGGGACTGGTTAGCTAAGGAAGAGGTTTACAGAACAAGGATTGGCAAGATAGAGCAACGGGTCCAAGATCTCCAATTTGAAAAAGATATGCAAGTTGCCGCCGACGAAGGAGATAAAAAGAAGTTGGCACAAGAAAATGACTTTTTGAGAGCTCAAATCCAGCAAATGAAAAGGGATGCTGACAGACAGTTGAGGAGTCGAGCAGACGAAAAATTGATAAAGGGTTTGAAAAACCAAGTTGCCGATGTCCAAAGAGAATTGGAAGAGTCGAAGACCCAAACAGTGAGGATCCGTGCCAGCTGGAGAAAGGAGGCACATCAACAGGCACTCCACCTACAACGGGTGGAAGAAGATTACACTGAGATCATCGCTAGTCTAAGGGAAGCAAATGTTATCCTTAGGGAGCGGGTTTTCAAGCAAGCCCGGGATGCCAGAGCAGACCTCGACCGTTGTCACGATTTGATGGCCCGACTGCAAGAACAAGTGGATAGGCTCTTAGACCAAGTCACCAACAATGCTCGAAGATTGGGGGCGAAAAACCAACAGATAGAACGGCTACTCGGAGAAAGGGACATGATCAAGGACAGAATTGGAGAAATCGGGCATTATGTCACCATGAAGTGCTTAGCTTGTGAACAAATGCCCCGCACCGCCCTTTTTGCTTCAGTTATGGGCTATGTTCATCAGATCATGAGAGAGTTAAGGGGACTACACAAGGACCTCACACCAAGGCCCGCGGCAAGGCCGAATGATGCCTCGCGGGCCCCTAGGAATTTAAGAGCATTAGACTTTTGATTAAAAATGTATTTTCGAAATTTTGAGTCAAATCGGCTGGCATTTTATTCTCGAGTCAAGCATTTCTCTTATTCTGTTGATTGTTGTAAGACATGTTTTGTAACCGTAAGAGTTTTGATATAAGAATTCCAGAATTTCGCCACAATTTTGTTACCAGAACTACGCTCGGTCCTGATTCACGCGGGGACGTGATACGTAGGCAATCCACATAAGATTCGACCACCACTAGAAAGAAAGGAAAAGAACATGAAGGTTAATAACAATAAGGTTTTCAAGGATAATTGAAACAGGGAAAAAAAAAGAGAAAAAAAAAAGAGAAGAAAAGAAGCTGGAATGACGCATGTGATGAGTACATATAGAAAGGGTCATTTGGTTAGGTGCATTGCATCCAACGTGCTATAACATATCTGTTAAACTCGGTAAGCTAACAAGTTTGTTGCATCCCAGAAAAGTTTAGCAGTTGGTTTGACAGAATATACTGGCCAGCCACCATTACCGTACTAGATCTAAAGGGCCAATTCCAGCAAGTATGTCCAGTTCCGGTAAAAGTCTCGAGGAAGAGAAATCGGAGATACAGATCATGAAAGAAGAGATAGATCGGTTGAGACAGCAGATAACAGAGATGCACCTAGCCTGGGCTAGGGGACAAGTCTTCACCAAACCTCCCTACTCTCGCATCAGCTCCAGAACATCCACCCCTCGATCCTTCGACAAGCGCCCCACTCTATCCATACTATCAAGGGGAAAACCCTTATGCCACCCAAATTCCACCAACCAAACAAAATCCTCCTCCGGTCACCCCTGTTTTTGTAGCGCCCCCACCTGCTACCCTACAAAAGTCGTCCGGTGAGCCGCATGTTCAAATCCATGACAATTCTTACTATCCTCCCGAGCCTACCTTTAGGGCTCCTGAACCGCATCCACACACCCCTCACTGGGATAACCCGGCAGAACCGGAAAAGCACCTCCAAAGTTTGGAACATGAGGAAGTTATTAGAAAAGTTAAAAGCCCGGAGCAGTCCTTCAGGAATATGCACGGTTTGGGCAACCAGGTCAGTGTCGCTTACAAGGATCTGTGTCCATTCCCAGATGTCCAGTTGCCAGCCGGGTTCAAAATGCCCAAGTTTGACCTATACAAGGGGCATGGTGATCCAGTAGCCCATCTTCGAGTGTTTTGTAGTAAAATGCGAGGAGCCGGAGGACGAGACGAGATTCTGATAGCTTACTTCGGTCAGAGTTTGGGGGGATCTGCACTAGAGTGGTACACTAGGCAGGATCCCAGCAGATGGTTTACATGGGATGATTTGGCTCAACCATTCATTGGCCAGTTCCAGTACAATCTTGAAATAGTCCCGGACCGCTTATCATTGCTAAAGTTAGAGAAGAAACCCGCCGAAAGTTTCAGAGAATTTGGTTTCCGCTGGAGGGAACAGGCAGCGAGGGTAGATCCGCCTATGAGAGAGAACGAGATGATGGATTACTTCTTGCAGACACTAGAGCCAACCTATTTCGGACATCTGGTGACGTCCGTGGGTAAGTCATTCACCGAGGTGATAAAGATGGGGGCTATGATCGAGGAAGGCTTGAAAGCCAACAAGATCATGAGCTATTCAGCGTTGAAAGCCACCACTCAAGCTATCCAAAGTGGTACCGGAGGAGTGCTTGGGAAAAAGAGGAAAGAAGAAGTCACGGCAGGCGAGTCCGGAACATGGTTCAGAAATAGAGGCCCCGCACCCCAATATAACCCGCCACAACCTCACCACCAAAATTACTTCCACAATCCATATAACCACCCGCAACACTACTATCCAGCACCCGATCCCCATTTTACTGTCCATCACGCCCAGTCATATGCCACACCTCCCGTCCATGCACCATGGCGTGCACCAAACCCGCAAAATAATTATCCACCCCCAAGAGCGTATAGAAATCCCACGGGCGCGGGTTTTCGTCCGAACCAAGCATTCAAGAGCGACAGGGCGCCAAGGCCAAAGACTTTTACTCCCTTGGGAGAGTCTTACACCAGTTTGTTCCACCGTTTGAAGCAAGTAGGGTTGCTAAATCCGGTCGAGGCTAAGCTACCAAACCCTCTTCCAAAGAATCTGGATCATTCAATAAATTGTGCATACTGCTCAGGATGTCCGGGGCATGACACAGAAAAGTGTTGGAGGTTGAAAACAGCTATCCAGGAACTCATCGACACTCGCCGAATTGAGGTCCAGACTCCAGCGGAGCCCAACATCAACCAAAATCCACTTCCAACTCATCATGAGACCAACATGATCGAGTTGGTACGGGTAGAAGAGGGAAAGGAGAAAACCTCTCAGACTATAATGATGATCAAGTCTAGTGGGGTAAGAATGAAAAAGGGGCCAAGCCTCGATGAGTCACTCATCTGCAAGAAGGACGTACAAGGGGGATTGGAAGCAGAAAAGGGAAGTGTGAACAAAGCGCCCATGAGGCCAGAGGAAGTAAAAATAGTTGTACCAGGGGCAGCGACCAGGCCCGTTTTAACTGTAGCAGGTGTTCGAATGGATCCTTTCATCATCAAGGCAGTAATACAGTTGCCAATAGCTGATAGCAAAGCTATTCCATGGAATTATGATCGGGTCACGACAACCTACAAAGGAAAAGAAGTTAAAGAAGAAGTATGCGAAGCGCAAGGGCTGACCCGTTCAGGGAGATGTTTTGCCCCTGCAGAATTGAGGAAGACCACTCCGGCAACACTGAAAAAGCCGGTAACTGACGAAGAGGCAGAAGAATTCCTGAAAAAGATGAAGATGCATGATTATTCTGTCCTAGAACAGTTGAAGAAGACTCCTGCGCAAATCTCATTGCTGTCCTTGCTGATACATTCTGAAGAACATCGGCAAACTTTGATGAAAGTTCTGAATGAGGCCCACGTACCCGGATAAAATCTCGGTGAGTCATTTGGAGAAGATCACCAATAGGATCTTCGAAGCGAATCGGATCACCTTCACCGATGATGAATTGCCCGAGGAAGGCACCGAGCACAACAAGGCTTTATATCTTACGGTAAAGTGTGAGGAGGCGGTGGTTACCAAAGTCCTTGTCGATAACGGGTCCAGTGCTAACATCTGTCCTCTCTCCACACTAAACAAGTTGAAAGTGGACATCGACAGGATACGCAAGAACAGCATATGTGTCCGAGGGTTTGATGGAGGAGGCAAGGCGTCGGTCGGGGACATAGTGTTAATCTTGACAATCGGACCAGTGGAGTTCACCATGGAATTCCAGGTGCTGGACATGGTCGTGTCATATAACCTTCTGATAGGGCGACCGTGGATCCATGCCGCAAGAGCAGTTCCATCCAGCCTACACCAACTCGTCAAGTTTGAGTGGGACCAACAGGAGATCGTCGTCCATGGAGAGAATGATCTACAACCGGGCACCATCGTCCCCTTTGTTGAGACGGAAGAAGATGTTGGGCCATGGGTATACCAGATCTGCGATGTGGTATCCGCCCACCGAGTTCCAGAAGGGGAATGCATTCCCAATGACAGAATAATTACTGCAGACGTCATGGTGGCTCATGAAATGTTGAGAAACGGTTTCATACCCGGCAAAGGTTTAGGTGCATCTCTGCAAGGAATCATACAACCGGTATCCGTGGTCGAAAATGTGGGAACCTTCGGCTTGGGATTCAAGCCAACATCAGAGGACATCCAGCGAGCCAAGAGGAATAAGCAGAAGACATGGGTGCTCCCGAAGCCTGTTCCGTGCCTTTCCCGATCTTTTGTCAGGTCTGGAGTAAGAGGACATCCGACGACAAAGATTCCCAGTCCTATGGTTAGGCCGGACGAAGAGTTCTTAAGAAAATTCGAGGACCTATTCGCAGATGTATGCATGCTAGAGGATGGCGAAGGATCCAGCCATGCCGAGATACAGTTTGTGGGATCGAAAGCAAAATTGAATAATTGGAAGGCTACTCCTCTCCCTGTCCGGAAGGAGTTTTGGTAGTTTGTTTTCGATTGTTTTCTTTCGAAATTTTGTGTTGGGGTTGTCCTCGGAGTAAAATCCGTTTGTTTTAGTTCATTTTCATTTGAGTTTGCAAGCTTATTTTTCCTTGTACTGTTCCCATTAATGAAATTTTGTTCCCTTCGTGTCTAATTTTGTTTATTTTCCTTCTTTTTACTTTTCTGAACAGCCTTCTTTCAACTGATCTTAATGATATGGCGTGCTTAAAGATTAATCAACCCGGTCTAGAAAGTCAATCGGGTTTGGAAATAATAACGCATGAAATAAGAAGTGACGAGAGTGAATCGGAATACGGCGATGATGAAGCCGTAGAAGAAATCGATGAAGAATTAAGTCACTTCGAGGAAAAACCCAAACCAAATTTAAATGATACTGAGGCTGTTAACCTGGGGGACACAGATGACGTCAAAGAAACCAGAATAAGTGTCCATATTGAACCCAACCTGAGAGAAGAGTTGATCAAAACACTCATGGAGTTTAAAGACATTTTCGCATGGTCGTACGACGACATGCCAGGACTCAGCACTGATCTAGTGGTTCACAAATTACCCACTGATCCGGCATATCCTCCCGTCAAGCAAAAACTACGGAAATTCAAGACGGAGATGAGTGTAAAGATCAAGGAGGAAGTAACCAAGCAGTTGCAGGCGAAAGTCATTCGTGTCACTCGATACCCTGAATGGTTGGCTAACGTAGTACCGGTGCCAAAGAAAGACGGAAAGATCAGAGTATGCGTGGACTACCGCAATCTTAACAAGGCGAGTCCTAAGGATAATTTCCCGCTTCCTAATATCCATATCCTGATTGATAATTGCGCCGGACGTGAAATCGGATCCTTTGTGGATTGCTACGCGGGATATCATCAGATCTTGATGGATGAAGAGGACGCAGAAAAGACGGCTTTTATCACACCATGGGGGACTTATTGCTACCGGGTGATGCCGTTCGGTTTGAAGAACGCAGGGGCAACATACATGAGGGCGATGACTACGGTATTCCATGACATGATACACAAGGAAATTGAAGTGTACGTGGATGATGTGATCATAAAATCTAGACGTCAAGAAGACCACGTTGCCGACCTCAGGAAGTTCTTTCAAAGACTTCGAAGATATGATATCAAGCTCAATCCGGCCAAATGCGCATTCGGAGTTCCATCGGGAAAGTTGCTAGGATTCATCGTCAGCCGACGGGGCATTGAGTTGGACCCATCCAAAATCAAGTCCATTCAGGAGCTACCCCCGCCGAAGAATAAAACAGAGGTAATGAGTCTGTTGGGAAGGTTAAATTACATCAATAGGTTTATTGCTCAGCTTACAGCAACCTGTGAACCCATATTCCGTCTGTTGAAGAAAGACGCTACGATAGAATGGACGACAGAATGTCAGGAAGCGTTTGACCAAATCAAAGGGTATCCGTCAAACCCACCCGTACTAGTTCCGCCTGAACCGGGTAGACCCCTGATTCTTTATCTAACGGTTTTGGAGAATTCGTTCGGCTGCGTACTGGGGCAGCACGATCTTACTGGCCGAAAGGAACGGGCCATTTACTACCTCAGTAAGAAATTCACGGTCCACGAGGTTAAGTACACTCATTTGGAAAAGACATGTTGCGCCTTGACTTGGGTAGCCCAAAAGCTGAAACATTATTTGTCTTCTTACACCACTTACCTCATTTCGCGTTTGGATCCGTTGAAGTATATTTTCCAGAAACCTATGCCTACAGGGAGGTTGGCAAAATGGCAAATATTACTTACAGAGTTCGACATCATATACGTGACAAGGACGGCTATGAAAGCTCAAGCCCTAGCCGATCACTTAGCGGAGAATCCTGTCGATGACGGATACGAACCTTTGAGGACGTATTTTCCAGACGAAGAAGTACTGCAAATTGATGGGTTGGAGTTAACCGAGGATCCAGGGTGGAAGCTTTTCTTCGACGGAGCGGCGAACGCAAAAGGAGTCGGAATAGGGGCTGTGCTTATCTCTGAAACAGGACATCATTATCCTGTTACTGCTCAACTGCGTTTTCATTGTACCAACAATATGGCTGAGTACGAGGCATGCATCTTAGGGTTACGATTAGCGGTAGACATGGATGTACAGGACGTCTTGGTCTTGGGAGACTCGGACCTTCTAGTACATCAGATTCAGGGAGAATGGGAAACCAGAGATTTGAAGCTTATCTCGTATCGTCAATGTTTGCATGATCTGACCAAGTGTTTCCGATCAGTAGAATTCAGGCATATCCCAAGGATGCATAATGAGGTTGCCGATGCTTTGGCTACGTTGGCATCAATGTTACATCACCCGGACAAGATTCATGTTGATCCATTACATATTCAGATCCGGAATCAACATGCTTATTGCAATATGATAGAGGAAGAGATGGATGGCGAGCCATGGTTTCATGATGTCAAAGAATACCTCAGGTTAGGAATATACCCAGAGCAAGCAACTGGAGATCAAAAGAGAGCTATTCGGCGATTGGCGAACGGATTTTTCCTTAGTGGAAGGGTGCTGTACAAAAGAACCCCAGATTTGGGATTGTTGAGATGTATAGATGCAAGTCAAGCCACAACAGTGATGACAGATATACACTCCGGAGTTTGTGGGCCACACATGAGCGGATATGTATTGGCAAAGAAGATTCTTCGAGCGGGATATTATTGGCTCACTATGGAGCGTGATTGTATAAGTTTCGTGCGAAGATGCCATCAGTGTCAGATACACGGAGATTTGATTCATTCTCCGCCGACCGAATTGCATACAATGTCAGCACCATGGCCGTTTGTTGCATGGGGTATGGATGTTATTGGACCTATAGAGCCTGCGACTTCCAATGGTCATAGGTTCATTCTGGTAACGATCGATTATTTTACCAAGTGGGTGGAGGCCAAAACCTTCAAATCGGTGACCAAGAAGGCGGTGGTGGATTTCGTACATTCCCACATCATCTGCAGGTTTGGAATTCCAAAGATAATCATCACGGATAACGGTGCCAATCTTAACAGCGGATTGATGAAAGAGGTCTGCCAACAGTTCAAGATTACACACCGAAATTCCACACCATATCGTCCCAAAGCAAATGGTGCGGTTGAGGCGGCAAACAAGAATATAAAGAAGATATTGAGGAAGATGGTAGAAGGGTCTAGGCAATGGCATGAAAAGTTACCGTTCGCACTGTTGGGTTATCGCACTACCGTCCGGACTTCGGTAGGTGCAACTCCTTACTTGTTGGTGTACGGGACCGAAGCAGTAATACCAGCAGAAGTTGAAATTCCATCCCTCCGAATTGTCGCTGAAGCTGAGATTGACGACGATGAGTGGGTCAAAACCCGACTGGAGCAATTGAGCTTGATCGATGAAAAGAGATTGACAGCAGTATGTCACGGCCAATTGTATCAAAAGAGAATGGCGAGAGCATACAACAAGAAGGTACGTCCCGGGAAATTTGAAGTGGGACAGCATGTGCTTAAGAAAGATCTACCACATCAACACGAAGCAAAAGGCAAGTTCGCTCCAAATTGGCAGGGACCATTTGTTGTGACTAGAGTATTATCCAACGGCGCTCTATGTCTAACTGATATTGAAGGAAGGTGCACCGATATGGCTATCAATTCCGATGCAGTCAAGAGATATTACGTGTAATTCTTTAATGTACTTGTCGACGTTTGGTTTCGTTTGTGTGTATTTGGCATTTTTCGGAGAATGAAATGACAGAGGCAATTTTTCTACTACCCAAACACTTTAACCCTTGTTTTCCTCTTTGAGCCTTAATTATTCTTTCATATACCCTCTTTCGGAATCATCAAGGAAGATGTATAACAAAATAGAAAAAGAAACAAAGAAAAGACACAAGAAAAAGTGAACTACGTTCGACCTGATTCCTCAAGAAGGATACGTAGGCGCCACACGGCTCGGTCATAATAAAACAAAAATCAAAGATTCCCCAAGCAACAAAACTGGGGCAGAAATCATTGTTTCGTTTGAAAAGATAGTGTGGATTCCGAAAGTTGTAATGAGCTAACCGTTGAGGTTAAACCCCTTTTCTTTAGCCTCGCGCACAAAAACCATATTAATGACCAAAAAAGACCTCTCGATCAGTATTTGAGAAATGCCAAGTCATGCGAATGAAACTACGAATGACACTTCAATCCTCGACTGAATCTAGGACTCACAAGCTGAAAAGGGATAGCCCCTTTAGAGGAAATTCCATGGATAATACCCCAACCCACCGCATGGAAAGAAAGCGAAATGAGAGAGTCTTAACGGTGAAAACCCTCGTGGGCACCTTAAGGCGAAGAAAGTTGAGAGAAATAAAATGAGAGAGTCTTACGGTGAAAACCTTTACGGGCACCCTAAGGCGACGGGAGATCGAGAGAAATGAGAGAATCTCATTAGTGAAAACCCTTTGAAGGGCACTATGAGGTGACAAGGCGAGATAGTTACAAGGTGTCCGTATGAGACAAGGTTGGGACATTCGTTTGCTTCTAGCAAAACGCGGCCATCAGAAAGTGATTGACATAAATAGACTGGGTAGATTAATCTCAAAGGCGCGGCATAACCATTGGATCGGTTACATATTCAGATAAGTTTTTCCCAGTTTTGAGTTCAGAAAAGTTTTCCCTTTCTTTTGTCATTCGCGGTCAGCATTCTTTATCTATCATTTTTCTTTTCTTTTGTTTTCGAAAATTGACTTTTCAAAGCTTACTACCAAGTCTCCCAAAGCGGTACAATGAAGATGAATAGGCGTGGAACGAGGCAATAAGGCAAAAGTCGTTCCGATATTAAGGTTGGAACGACAGGTTGATTGAAAGGTTCACGGGAATTATGGAGTACGATGGACACATATTACACATCCGGAAGATGATTTCTCACAACAGATCATCGACTAAAAGGGTCGGACCAAACCGAAGGTTGGAATAAAAGGGAGAGATGAGAGACCATCTGTGGAAAGAGCATCATCCCCAGCAAGTGTCAACGTCGTCCCCAAAAGTTCGAGGGAGGCCAAGCAGCTGAAAGAGAAAAGGAAAATGGCCCCCAACAAGAGTGGCACGACCACTCACTGCGTTTTGAAACTAACAATTTTTCTTTGATTTAAAGCAGGAAAAGAGGGTTCGTCGGCGGAAAAGCATGCCACGTAGAAGGTCATCAAACTGGGGCAGAAAATTTTCTCCGATTGCGAAAATTTTCTTGAAAGCAAAACACCCGGTGGATAAGGATAGAAAACAACACGAGATTTCGAGAAATGCCCATTCCGAGCAGAATAGTGTTGAGAGAGGCCAGACAACACGAGGGGTGATCTTTGAGCCTGGTATCATCCCCAGCAGTCGTTGGAAAATGAAACACTAACTCTGAGATTCCCCCAGCAGCATTATATCCCATAAGTTTTTCAAGGAGGCCAAAGCGTGAGTCCCAGAGGAGGTCTGGGAAGAAGGAAGAAGAAAAGGGGTCCCCCGTCAGCTAATGACATTTCAACCCCCGGCGAGTCCGAGAGAGAACGAAGGGTGAAGGAAATAGAAAAAGAGGAAGCAAAGAATACTTCCCTAGCAGCATCATCCCCAGCAGGTGAGTAAACAGTTCCGAAGATATCTCCAGCAGCCAAAGGAAAAGTAACACGACCCAGTGGGAAAGCAATCCCCAAAACAAGGTAATTCAAAAGAAAAGGGTGGCCCAAGAGGCGATGCAGGAAGAAGAAAACGGTACAGAAAGCAAAGGAAGGCGATAAGGATGGGATGAAATTAGTGAGTTGAAGTTGAAGTCAGGGAGCCCGCCTGAAGAATGGAGTGGCGATTTATTTTAAAGTTGAAGTTGAAGTCAGGGAGCCCGCCTGAAGAATGGAGTGGCGATTTATTTTTAAAGTTGTAGTTGAAGTCAGGGAGCCCGCCTGAAGAATGGAGTGGCGATTTATTTTGAAGTTGTAGTTGAAGTCGGGGAGCCCGCCTGAAGAATGGAGTGGCGATTTATTTTGAAGTTGTAGTTGAAGTCGGGGAGCCCGCCTGAAGAATGGAGTGGCGATTTATTTTGAAGTTGTAGTTGAAGTCGGGGAGCCCGCCCGAAGAATGGAGTGGCGATTTTATTTTGAAGTTATAGTTGAAGTCAGGGAGCCCGCCTGAAGAATGGAGTGGCGATTCATTTTGAAGTTATAGTTGAAGTCAGGGAGCCCGCCTGAAGAATGGAGTGGCGATTTATTTTGAAGTTGTAGTTGAAGTCAGGAAGCCCGCCTGAAGAATGGAGTGGCGATTTATTTTGAAGTTGTAGTTGAAGTCAGGGAGCCCGCCTGAAGAATGGAGTGGCAATTTATTTTGAAGTTGTAGTTGAAGTCAGGGAGCCCGCCTGAAGAATGGAGTGGCGATTTATTTTGAAGTTGTAGTTGAAGTCAGGGAGCCCGCCTGAAGAATGGAGTGGCGATTTATTTTGAAGTTGTAGTTGAAGTCAGGGAGCCCGCCTGAAGAATGGAGTGGCGATTTATTTTTGAAGTTGTAGTTGAAGTCAGGGAGCCCGCCTGAAGAATGGAGTGGCGATTTATTTTAAAGTTGTAGTTGAAGTCGGGGAGCCCACCTGAAGAATGGAGTGGCGATTTATTTTTAAAGTTGTTGTTGAAGTCAGGGAGCCCGCCTGAAGAATGGAGTGACGATTTATTTTGAATTTGTTTGAGGAAGGCGTTTGAGTGCAACGGAAATCCCTAGCGTGAATCCAAGTTCATAATCAAAAGGAAGGCAACAAGGATCAGAAAGATAGGTTCAAACTTCGAAGGAGAATAGTTCGAAGATTACAAAGAAGGGACCAATGGTCGGAGTTCGGCAATCAAGATAGGCCGAAATAACAATTGTCAGAAGAGAAGAAGCATGCGAAGAAACAGCAGGATGGCAAGGAACATGACAAGATCAAGTGGAAAAGATAGATAAGAATTTGCAATACTGTAACTTAGTCTAGCTTCTTATTTTTGTTTAGCACGGTGTAATAAGGAGATCGGTTAAGCAGTGGCAACAGCAGCAACAGCAGTAACAGCAAGATCACAGCAGTCATGGTAGTCCCAGCTACCAAAACTTCCCGAACTACATTGACCTGATTCCTGTTCAGCCCAGGATATGTAGGAGGCCTTTGAAGCAAAGGTTCGGTCAAACTTTTCCAAAAATGCTTCATACGGAGTGCTTGAACGGGCAAAAATCGCTCGTATCCGCTCACTTATCTTTGCACGAAAACCCTTCATGTTTACGCGCAAAGAGGGGCAGCTGTGAGCACGTGATTTTTGCCCTACATGAAAATTACTCCCAAAAGATTCAAAATAAAATAGCTTTGGGCTACATTTGATTTTTTGTGGATTTTGTGCTATCTCTCCGGAGCGTTAGCATTGGTATGTGTGTTTATTTAGCTAGAAAATACAAAAAAATATGCATTGCATATTTGGGAATTAAGTGCGCGTTTATGAGAATAAATCGGACATAGGAATTAATCGTCAGAAAATCACAAATAAAAAATGTGTGCACCTCGTTTCTCGATCATCATGTGATTATATTTGAATGCATAAATTGTGTTAATCATCAAGTGTTAATTAATAGGTGTAATTTCATTCCCTTTAAATTGATTTGTTTAAAGTAGTTTTTGGTTTAATTAGAGTTAGTTAATAAAATTAAAAATAAGTGTGAAAACAAGCCCAAGGAAGATTGAACAACCCAGGCCCAAGCCAAATCCGGCTCAAGGCCATCTCCGGATGCGCCCAAACGACGCCGTAATAGGCCAAGATATCCAAGCCGTTAGATCATTTCGATCCATCGGTCGCCATTTCTCCTCACAGCCCGACCCGTTCCAGTCAAAGACCGACCCAGTCTCAAAATAACGTTACACGACGTCGTTTCCTTTAAGAAAAACAATCCTGGTCGTTGATCGTAAATGATCCAACGATCAGGATTGAATTTCCTATCTCGTATATAATACGAATCTCCTACCCAGCCCCCCCAAGCCAAACCCACGATCAATGTCATCATCTCCGTTAACCTAGAGACCCATGTAACGCCGCCGTGCCCCGCCGCACTCCGCCGACTAGAAATCGCCTCACGGCGGTTCCGGTAGGCCAATGGCTCCCAAATTTACATCGTAGAATCTCCCAAGCCCCCTCTACATGGATCCGTTAGTAGTTAGTCTCGAATATAGCTCGAACGTCTCGAATATTCGTTCGAAGTTCGCCGGAACTTGAACGTCTACCCCAAACTACCCCAAATTCACACCAGTGACTCCTCACACCTCCCTCACACCCCTACTAACCCCGGCTTAGCTCGAATCTTACTAGAAATGTTAAAGCCCTAAAGTCGAGCCTCAAGAACCCTAAAAACCCAAAAATTAGGGATTTCGTCGAGTCAACGGTATTTGAAGGCAATAGACCTTAATTGGAGTGTTTTTCGTTGGAAAAACACTTCAATTAAAGTCCGTTTACTTCAAAAGAGTGCAAACTCGAAGTCTTTGGAGCCGAGTCCGTCCAATTTCTTGAGGTATCCCATTTCTCATTCTTTTCCTTCTGTTTTGTTGTTGTGTTCATTATATTAATTTAGTTGTTCGTTTCTATCTGTTTGTGTTTGATTTTAATCTGTTCTGCTTCTACCCCATAAGACCTTTATTTGGTCATTCTTGTTTTATTTATATGTCGGAGTAGATTACGATATAGAAACACGAATTAGCTGTAAACGATACTGTCAAGTAGTAAATTCTGCATTTTTCATGTTTCGTTTGCTTGAGCATTTCGAATCACTGAGTCAATGATTGATTATTGTTGCTTATATGAGTTATACGAATATTGTCGATTAGTTTCGTAGGTCTGTTTATTAAAGTTTTATGGCAGAGATTGACACTGTAAATCACATTGTGAATCACTGTTGGATCGAGATTTCCTTTCTTCTGAACTGTTGTTTTAATTAAGTGGTGAATTGGATATAGTTGTTGTTAGTTAAGAACTGAAGGAGTGTAGTGCACATTAGGACTGCTGGTGGAACCTGCTGTGTAGCAGAGTTTCCCCACTAATGCCCATACTTATCAATTTAATAATAGCCCCATACTTAGACATATTGTAGTATTAAAACCAGTGTCAGGGAGGCTAGGGAATATCATGGGCTAAGCAGAGAATATAATGGGCAAGGGTTTAGTTTAAGGGTGGTAGGATTAGGAGCTGAAGTTCAAAAAAAAACTATATAGATAGAGGAGGGATACACAGACATGGACGGACAGACCTTAGACAAAGACATTGAGAGAACAATTGAGAGCATCAAGTTGGATACACTGAGAGAAACTCACACTCCCACACTTACATACAGATAGACACACACACAGATATTAGACAAAGAAAGAAAAAGATATACATAGTAGAGAAAAGGAGGAAGAAAAGACTCTGCTTCTTCTTTTGCTCACTGTTTTAGTCAGAGTACTTGAGTCCTTTGAGCTATATCCTGATAGGACATTGGTCTTTTGAAGTTCTTGAAGTATTCGTTAGGTATTTTGGAAGTTAAAGCTAGTCTATTTGGATTGTTTGGTGTCATTCTTGGTTCATCCGACATTATTGGATAGCAGTTGGCTGTGTTGGCTTGAAGTTTATTCCGGGGTCTTGATTTAAACATTAGGTGTGTGTTTTCCTGGGTCTTCTCTGTCAAGTTGATGCTGTTTGGTTTGTTTAAAGTTGCCCCATTGCTGTGATCGTTCATTATTGAAACTGCTGCTATAATTGTACATTGCTACTGCTATAGTTGCGTATTGCTGCTGAGTGCTGCTGTTTGCTGTATACCTTTGTTGCTGATTCTTTCCTCTAAGTTCTGTTTCGTTGGCTCCAGGTACATATTCTTGTAAATTTCAAGCTCATGGGAATGCAATGAATGCTGTTTGGAGTTGTTATACTGAAGACTTCATTTTTCTGTTATTTCCTTAATATTTTGTAAAAAATAATGCATTCAAACATCTTCTTTCCCATTTCTATATGCTGTTTAGACCCACTTTAAAACTGTATAATGAGGACTATTAAGTACTAGATTACAAATAATTGTATGTATTAGATAGAAGTGGAAGGCTATAGTTTATTTTAATAATGTTTTAGTAAAAAGAAGTTGAAGCATGTAAATTGATTGTGGTTGTTTCATAGTGCCGTTTGGTATATAGATATAATTGGCATTTTGTTTTAATATGTTTCAAAGTGTTAAGCAGGGAAACTTGTTTATTTAATCATTCCGAGCTTTTGAGGTCTTGAAAACCTCATTTATAGTTGCCTCGATTTGCGTGCACAGTCCGGGCACAAAGCTGGAAAAGATTTATGTTGAAATACGTGAAATATGTGAAAAAGTAGAAGAATTTTGATATTAATATTGATATGGTTGACTTTGGTCAACATTTTTGGTAAACGGACCCGGATCCGTGATTTGACTATTTCAGAAAATCCGTAGAAAAATATGGAACCTGGGCATATGTCCGGAATTGAAATCCGAGGTCTAGAACCCCAGTAAAAGAATTTTTCTGTTAAATTGTTTTCTGAAAATGTTTAAGGAAAATGAAAATGAATTTTTATTAAAAAGAACTGGTATCGGGCTCGTATTTTGGTTCCGACGCCCGGTACAGGTCATATATATTGGTTAAGCGCTTCCTGTAAAGTTTGGTTGAAAACGGACGTCGTTTGACGTGTTTCGGCCTTAAATTGGAAAGTTTGGAAGTTATGAAATTTTGAAAGAATTCTTGAGATTTAAGGCTCAATTCCTTGATTTTGATGTTATTTTGGTGATTTGATCGCGCGAGCGAGTTCGTATGATGTTTTTAGGTCAGTGTACATACTTGGTTTGAATCCGCGAGGGCTCGGGTGAGTTTCGGATAGTAACGGGATGGTTTTGAACTTGAAATTGCGGCAGAAACTCTGCAATTTTTGGGCGGCTGATTTTCGTTCTACGCGATCGTGTGGGGAAGGGCCGCGATCGCATAGAGCAAAGATTAGGGTCCCAAAAATCCTTCGATGCGATACGCAACAGAGCCTACGTACGATACGCATCGACTGCCCTTTGCATGCGATCGCATACTATCCTTCGCGATCGCATAGAGTAAGGCCAAGTGCCCAGAATTTCCTTCGTGCGATCGCGCACGCGTCCCTCGCGATCGCGCGAGTTAATTTCCCCGGCTCATCCATTTTCCTTCTATGCGATCGCACAGGACCCCACTGCGATCGCGTAGTAGGCACCCCCGCGCGTCCCCAATTTTTTCTTCTGCGCGATCGCATCTCAGCCCCTGCGATCGCGTAGAGTAAATTTTCGCCCCGTGAATTTAAGACTGAAACAGAAGAGAAACGGGATAAAAATCCCATTTCGCAAACTCTCTCTTCTCCACAGCTTTTAGGCGATTTTTGAGGCATTTGTTCATCAAAGTTCATTGGGCAAGTATTGTTAACTCGTTTTCTTCATTTTTCATCAACATCGATCAAATCCTGAGGCTTAAACATGTATAAATTAGGTTAAAAATTTGAGAAATGGCAGTATAGGTTAGGACTTTCGAAGAATTTGCGGTTTCAGGACCTCAGTCTTGGAGTCGAACTTTCGAACAAATTGTATATTTGAACTCGTTGGAAGATTGGGTGAACTTATTTTGGTTCGAAACTTGAGTTTCGATTACGTGGGCCGGGGGTCGATTTTTACTATTCGGAAGCGAGAATGTTGTAAAACTTCATGCCATGCATAGGTGAACCAGTTTGTTCCGCGTTAGAATTGACGGCATATGAATCGACCGTGTATAGATACGATTGGATTGGAGTCAAATTCGAAAGGAAAAGGCATTGCATACGGATTGAATCGTTCGTGAACTTTCGAGGTAAGTGTTTGTTCTATCCTAGTTTGTAGGAATATGAATTTAGTTATGAATAAATTGTCGAATAAGAGTTATTGGTGTTATACCGGTAATGAAGGTAAATTGTTGAAATTATTATAAATTATTGGTTTAAAACCGGTAATTATAAATATTGTTGATATAGAGATTATTGGCTAGATGTCGGTAATATATATATTTATGATATGGTAGTGCTTTGTGTGGTTTTCTTTTCCTCAGCATTATTTACTTTTATTACCGCTGAGTTGGAAGTACTCACTCAACTCCCTGCACCATGTGTGCAGATTCAGGTACCTGGAGGCTTAGTAGAGCTTGGTGTTGGTTTATACCCAGTTGGGATCGTCGAGGTAGCTGCTTGGCGTCCGCAGGACCCGACATTTTTCCCTTACTACTCTGTTATTGTTTATTCTGCGTGTGAGCACGTGATTTTTGCCCTATATGAGAATTACTCCCAAAAATTCAAAATAAAAGAGTTTTGTGTTGTTTGCAATTGTTGTGAATTTAGTGTCATTTTTAAAAAATAATGACAATATATATATATATATATATATATATATATATATATATATATATATATATATATATATATATATATATATATATATATCGCATTTGCATTTAGGATTTAATTCTACAATTAGGAATAATTAATTTTATCTTACAAAAATGAAAATCACAAAAATAGGCATCTTTTGCATTTTAGCCTTTAATGTCCAAATTGTGTGATTGTATTTTAATTACCATTTAAAATTAGGTGACAATTATTATTATGAGATTAGTATTTCAAGATAATTTTAGTTTTTATAAATTAATCTTAGTATTTTGGGCTTTATTAATTAGGAAGTTGAATAATGGAGAAGAACAAAATGGAAAAAATTTGGATTGGGCCATCTTGCAAATTAAGTTACAAGCCCAATCCTAAGAAACCTTACCCAACCCAAAACCCCTTGGCCCAAGAAGAAAATTTCAGATTTTTTTAGCAAAAAATAATCATAATTACATGACATAAAGTAGTGGGGGCAAGGAAATCAAGGAAGAAAACAAGGAGAGGAAAACATGGATTAGTGGGTTTTCTTTAAATTAAAAAAATATTTTCTTTTTAATAAAAAATCTGAAAATTTTCGAAATTCTTGCCTATAAATAGAAGAGAAGATTTATGAAAAAAGAGGGTGGAAAAAAGAGAGGAAAAATAGGAAGAGAAGTAAAAATAAAAAAAATTTCCTGCTGTAGTATACACTCGATATACATTCTGGACACAGAAGTATACATGGCGAAAAATTCAATTTTTGAGAGTTTCTTTTGAGAATTGAAAAGAGTTCAAAGCTAGAAAGACAAAACAAAGAGAAAATCTGGAATATATTTTTCTTTTCTATTTTTTATTGGTTTTTGTTTTTCTCCGTATTGCTGTGATTTTCGGGATTGAGGTGTTGAAGCTACTGCTGGTTGTTACTGTTGTTGTTGCTGTATTTTCACCGGCCTGTTGATTTTCCATCTTCCCCTTCTTTTCAATACCAGGTACATTTTTCTTACAACTGAAGCTGTACTGGTGACTTTGATCAAATAAAGATGAAGATTTAGATTATTATATGCTGTCATGTAGTTATAGTTTGATATTATTGGTTTAAGTTTGTGATTTATACATTGTAGTAGTATGTAGTAGCTAAAAATAGAAAGACCAAACAAAAATCATGTAATAGCTAGTAGTAGTAGTAGTATAATCGTAGAAGTAGCATATCACCCAGTTTAATTAGGTAAAACTCCTAAAATATAAGTTAGCATATCACTTTTCTTCAAAAATCACTAATTAATCTTTCACAGTAAGCTTTTCGTAAAAACAAAATCACATAGTTAACTATACTGTCGTAGATTTGTACATGAACACAAGTAGGAGTTTAATCTTAATAAAATCAGGGGAATAGTTGTGTCTAAGCATTGAATCATTTAAATATGGATATTCAGGTTATTACAATCGAGTAATTAAAATTACGAATCATGTTCGTGTAATCAACGTGTTTAGAAACTATCAAATAGGCTTAAATCTGTATTGAAATTAGTAGGTTAACAATGTGGTCATAAACTACTCATCTTACCTTTTAAATAGTTTTATATCTTTACATATAGTTAGCTTCACAGTCTCTCAATTAGTAAATAATCAAAATGACCACAAAATTCATTAGTGAAGGTCAGAATTGAAGATGGCTAGTTTAATAAGCAATCATGTATATAGATATTTGATTAGAATTAGTACCCTCGTGTATTGATTTTTCTCTTTCTGATTAATAAAAGCATTTGATTCCTTAATCATGTGTACTGTGGATTTTACATTTTCTATTCTTGCCTTTATTATTTTTATCTGGATTGGGCCCTGTGTAACGTTGGGCCTGAATTGTCCTACGAAATTGCTTAGTCCACTGATTGAGGGCTCGAAGACCGTCTGGGCTTTGAGACTTGGGGCGGCCCTTTACGGGTCTATTTAGACGTTTGAAGAATCCAGGCCCAACAAACAATAGAAATAACGGGCCTGGAATGTTTAATACTAGAAATCGATTAAGGCAAAAACAATGTATAGCAAATATAGTTGAACAAATAGGATCGGACTTTAATAAAATAATTGGGACGAGCCTCGCATAACGAATAATAAACACCGGGGCCCCCATTTAGTAATGGTTTAATATAATAGATTCGGGAAGGTTAGTAGTGAATTCCATAGCCTCTCCCAAAAGATCTTTAAAGCCGATAGACGTTATTTAGGGCACGATTTAACGTACTTTCCTATGAACGAGTGTGCACTTGGTGCGACTCAAATTCAAATCTCGGCAAAGCTGAAATACACCGAAAGTCATAGGCGTCCTGGTTGCGGTATGACTCGAGGCGTGTTTTCGCGATGCCGCAAATTCTCTAAAAATAATACTTAATGTAAAAAGCATTACATGTTGTTTAAAATCTGTAATTGAGTCAAACAAGAGTCGAGAACGACAATTGAGCGACCGTACTAAAACCACGGAACCCGGGAATGCCTAACACATTCTCCCGGGTTAACAGAGTTCCTTATCCAGATCTTTGCTTCGCGGACATTTTTAAGAGTCAAAATTCCTCGGATTCGGGATTAACCGGTGACTTGGGACACCATTATCATTCCCAAGTGGCGACTCTGATTAATCTCAATAAAATCCCGAACCGATTGTCCTTTAATTGGAAAAACTCCTTCCCTTACGTTATTTTTATCCGTTTCGGATATTTGAGCGTCGGGGTATACCTTACGAGCGTATTTATATTTATGCTTATGTGGGGTAGTAAAAAGGGAGGTGTGACAGCTCTAGCGACTCTGCTGGGGAACGAGTAATCCTCGGTTTCAGGGTTTAAGAACTCGAGCTCCTTAGAATTGCCGTTCGCGTTATTGTTTGACTTCATTATATGATTTGAACAACATGCTATGTGCTTTATCGCTTTGATATTATGTGGATTGTATATAAAATTGTGCCGAAAACCTTTCTCTCTTCACCTCCGGGGATGTGCTTACTGGTTGAGACTCCCCTTTCTGTTAAAGTCACCTTAAATTAAGAAAATAGAGGCCGGATAAGTTACAAAGTCGATTGACTCCGCAGGTCACCGGTACGTAGCCCCTCCTCGATTCGAGTTGTCCGCTCGGGTACACGGTCTAGCACTCTATGAAACCGTAAGATTTTGAACATAGGTCTAGGACGATTATTTGCATCATATTTGACTTAGGGGACTCAACACAGGGGTTGGGTCCGTCTAGGACAGGTGACCCGGTATTGGAAAGACCGAGCATGTTATGTGTTGCATTTTTATTGTCCTTGATCGTTATGCGGACCGGCGAAAATCCCGAGGGTAGAAAAATTGTTGAAAAGAAAAAAAAAAGAGAGAAAAATAAGATCTATAGGAAATAGGTATCCGAAAAATTAGAAAATTTGAAAAAAATAGGTAGAACAGTTTTGTTGAAATAATTGGTCAATTAATCTGACCGAACTACGGAGGTTTGATTCTCGCCATTAGGTGGGATACGTAGGCAACCCTCATCGGGTCCAACCACCCCTTTTAAAAAATCAAAAAAAAAATGTGTGTTTAATTTTGTCAATAAAATCAAAGTGATGCTGTTTTTGAAAATAGCCGAATGTTCCGAAAGGACGCCGGTAGGCGGTTTTTGAAAAATAGCCACTTTGAATCATTTTCTAATAATTTGCATGCATAGCCTTGAAATATTCCTTGTGGAAATGTTGCAAGGCCATAGCCGCAAAATCAAGTCCGGGTTCACACCCCTTTTGCAAAAATAACCAAAAAATGTCAAATTTTTTATTTTGTTATAAATAAGTCGGGTGATGCTATTCTTGCTTAAAATAAGTCGAATGTCCCTCAAAAGGACGCCGGAAAGCCGTTTTTGCAAGAATAGCCACTTCGAGTCGTTTGTAAATAATTTTGGACACAGCCTTGAAATGTTCCCTCGCGGAAATGTCGAAAGGTTGTATCCGCAAAATTAAGTTTGAGTCATTGCTCAACTTTTCAAAAATATCCACTTTATCAAATAAGCCATTACATGGCCGGAATTTTGCTGAAATAGCCACATTTTTGCATTTTAACTTCCTCAGTCTTGTGTTGGCCTGTGTCGGTGCTGAACGATGCCCCATAGGCCCCCAGGATAAAAAAATTTTGAAAAAAGAGCCACTTTGTCTAAATAAGCCATTATATGGCCAATTTATGAAAATAGTCTTGTGTTGGTTTATGGTGATGCCGAACGATGCCCCATGAGCCATAGGATAAGAAAATTTCAAGTTTATCTTTCTTAAATAAATTTTGCAAAAATAGTCATTTTGTCAAATAAGCCATTATGTGGCCAATTTTGTAGAAATAGTCATAATTGACACCAAAAATATTCTTATTCTTGTAGAAATCTCCTACATAAGTTTGTAGTTGGAGTCGGCTTCTATAATTTTCCTTCAAAGAAAAAAAAAATCAAAAAATCAAATAAATATCTCTTTATTTCTTGCATTAATTTGCAAGAACTACGCTCGGTCTGATTCATGCGGGGTCATGATACGTAGGCAATCCACATAGGATTCGACCATTTCCATAACCAAAAAAGAAAAAAAAAATGAAAAACTACAAAAAGAAAAAAAAAGAGAAAAATGAAAAAACCACAAAAAGGGAAAAAGAAAAGAAAAATAGAAAAAAAGAAGAATGATCAATAAGCGGGATACCTTAATGCTGACATGCTGGCTTCGTTTTGTTGTGTCCATTTTCAGAAAGGTGGTTGGTTGTGGTTCCAAAATAACTCTTCCCTATAATACAAGGTCGGAGGACAATGGCAGAGAATCTCAAGACTGAGTGGGTTGGTACCGGTACCCGACAACAGCTGGTTGAACGGAACCACATGTTAGTAGAAGAAGTCAAAATATTAAGACAACACGTGGTTGAAATGTATCGGGCATGGATGGATGGAAAAGCACCACCCCGCCACCACCTAGTTTCATGGACCCGGTCCTTACACTGAACCCGATGCCAAATATACCTGCCTATCGCAGCCTTTCTAGCCACTCGAGTAGCTCGATTACTCGTCCCCCAGCTATGCTTTCCCAACACTACTTCCATCCCCAACCCCACTACTCTCCCCGGGGCACCCAAAATTGTACTTCACCTTCCAGGTACCCAATTCCACAAAAAGCCTACCGACCCCCACAAACATACCGGAAACCCCCTGGGTCAGGTTTCAAGCCAAACAAGGCGTTTAGGGAGGAGAGGTTGCTGAAGCGAAAAAAGGCTTTCACCCCTATCGGAGAATCTTATGCGAGTTTGTTCGAAAGGTTGAATCATGTTGGCTTGATTAAGCCGCTCGCCGGATGTATTCCAAATCCTCTTGCAAGAAGCTTCGATCCTACTGCACGATGTGTATACCGCTCCAATGCTCAGGGGCATGATGTTGAAAGATGTTGGAATTTGAAAGAGGAAATAGAAAGAATGATTCGGGCAGGAATGATTGCGGTCCAAGACACTGGCACCCTAAACATTGCACAGAATCCTCTACCTGCATGTGACGTTGCACATTTTGTGGGGACGATGCCCGATGACGAGGGTGAAGAGATTTTTCTTTGGAAGCCGAGGATATTGAAATAGAAAGCGATCTTAATGCAGAATACGGTGGCTAAGATGCCATGCTTGTCAATTGGGAAGGTGCTCAACTCTTGGAGTTTTGGTAGTTTTATTTTGGTGTCGTTTCTGTTACCCGGGTTATTTCGGGGTTGTAATCCGGACGTTGTCTTGAGAGTCAAAACCCTTCTATCTTTGCTTTGTTTAGTAATAAAAATTGTTTAGTGCCGTCTAGGTTTGTAATTCTAGTCTAGTCTGTTCATTTTGTTGTTCATCTTGTTGTTTCAACCCATCAGTTTAATACAACTCTTTGTTTCCCATCATTCCTAGTCATTCCATTTCTGATCACTTTGCAATTCTTCTCATACTGGTTTTAGCAACATGACATGCACATAATTCTAAGTCTGATTTTAAAAAGTCAATGAAACAATGTTGAAGATGTAATGATACTCGGAAGAAATAAAAACATATTGGAATACTGTGAAGCCGGAATCAAGTGAACATTGGGGAAAGCGTAACATAAAGAAATGCCTTGGAAATGCATCATCAGTTTAAAGCCAAAGGCAAAAATACCCCAAAGCTAAGGAACCATTCGTGGTATCGAGATTGTTGCCCAATGGCACTGAGAATCGTCAAATACATAAGGCAAAAATGTGAATCAATCAAAGGTGTTTGACCGTGTAGTTTGTACTTGGTAGGTTTTGAAGATTGGAATGACGAAGGCATTTTATTCGGCTACCCAAACACTTCGTCCATTGCTACCCCTTTGAGCCATATTATATTTTCTTTCATATCCCTCTTTCGGAATCAACAACAAAAATTGAGGATTGAGCGAGAAACAAAAGAAAAAAAAAAGAGAAGAAAAAGAATAGAAAAAGAAAAAGAAAAAGAAAAGAAAAAAAATCGGCAAAAGAAATTCATTAATTAATGACGTAGTCTGAACTACGTTTGACTTGATCCCGAAAGGGTACGTAGGCAGCCTCACCGAGGTTCGGTCACAATAAAAGAAAAATCCAAAAAATCCCCCAAGAAGGAAACTGGGGCAGAAGTTATGGTTGTTGAATAAATAAGATTCCGAAAGTTGTAATTTTAACCCACGATGAAATATTTTTGAGCCTTTATATTTTTTTTTTCTCTTACCCCATCCAAAAGCCCGCATTACGGTCCAAAGGAAGACCTTCCGATCAATCTTCAAGAAATGCCGAGTCAAACAAGCAAAGGTCAATCACATCAGGGGCAACACTCTAGTCCGAACAAAGAAGAATGAAGAACTCAAACCACCACGAGACTCCATGATGAGAGAAATAAAATTGAGAGAGTCTTATCGGTGAAACCCTCACGGGCACCATAAGGCGACAGTGAGTTGAGAGAAAAGAGCAAATGAGAGAGGCTTGATGGTGAAAACCCTATGGGCACTACAAGTCGACTAAGGATCGGATCAAAGAAATGAAGTGTTGAAGACCGATTTCACAGCAGAACTTTGCAACAAGAGTTGAACATCAACTTTGCTATACGGAGAAGGCCAAAAGTGCGTGTCAAGGTCGCTAGAGTCGGTATTCAAAATCCGTTAGGTCATTCGTCTGTAGGTTTCTTGTTAGGAATTGTATTTTCCTTTCTCTTTATTCTTCACACTTTGTTTTACCCTCCTTCTTATCGAGTCAGTCAGGTCATAACAAGTATAGAAATGATTTCAAAATTTGCCACCAAGCTTTCCAATTGCACAAGATGGGATTTAGCCAACACGACGATTGTCGCTGGTCAGGGAATGACAAGGCCAGTGATTTAAGCCCACAAGAGCAACATGTGCAATGAGGATCATGCAAGACACAAGGGTCGGCAAAGTGCCAACTCAGGGAAAATATAACAAATGGAAGTACGGGGTTCGAACAGAGAGGGGGTATATCTTCTAAGAGTCAGTCAAGAAACACCCAAGGTTGTCAAGTGGAGTCATCAAAGGAATCGAGATCGAAGTTTGTGGGATCCGTCAAGAAAGGAACAATATACATACCTAAAGAGAGGTGGATTTTGAACAAAGAAGAAGTAAAAATGGATAGTCGGTGAACAGGCAAGGCACTCGAGTGGAAAGCAATCGCCATCAAAGTTCAAGGCCACAACCAACCACCGCATTTAAACTAACATATTTTTCTTTGCTTTGAAACAGGGGCATAGAGGTTATTGACCCGATAGAGCCAACGACTTCCAATGGGCATAGGCTCATTTTGGTTGCGATGGGTTACTTCACCACATTGGGCCAAGGCAAAAGGCAAATTGGCGCCAAATTGGCAAGGGACCGTTTGTGGTATCACGGGTGTTGTCCAATGGAGCATTGTATTTAACAGATGTTGAAGGAAAGTGCGTAGAGACTGCTATCAATTCAGATGCGGTCAAAAGATACTATGTATGATTCCTTTTCAATTATGTGTTTTGTATTTTGTTGTGATTTTGGAATTGAAATGACGAAGGCATTTTATTCTCTATCCAAACACTTTATCCATTGATAACCCCTTTGAGCCTTAATGAATGAATTCTTTCATATCCCTCTCTCGGAATCGCTCTAGTATAATAAGATCGAAATTGCCAGAATGAAGAATGAAATGAAAAAAATGATGAAAAAAAATGAAATGAAAAAAAATGATGATGAAAAAAATGAATGAAAAAAAAAGAAAAAAGACAAAAATCGGGAAAAAGTCAAAAAGAAATCCATCTAACTTATGAAGTTGGATGAACTACGTCTGACTTGATCCCGAAAGGGTACGTAGGCAGCCTCTCTGAGGTTCAGTCACAATAAAGAAAAAATCCAAAAATTCCCCACATATTGAAACTGGGGCAGAAGTTATGTTTAATAATTCCGAGAGTTGTAAATATTTTTAACCCTCGTTGAAATTTTGAGCCTTTATATCTTTCTTTCTTAACCCACCCGAAAGCCACGTTACAGTCCAAAGAAAGACCTTCTGATCAATTTTGAAATGATAACAAATACAACGAAGGAGGAGCGAAGCATCGGATAATACCCGTGGTACAGAAAACAAAATACAAAAAGGAAAAATGGAAAAAATAATAAAAATGAGAGAGTCTCATCGGTGAAAACCTTAGCCGGCACTGTGAGACGATTGTGAGGTTGAGAGAAATAAAATGAGAGAGTCTCATCAGTGAAAACCTTAATCGGCGCTGTGAGACGATTGTGAGGTTGAGAGAATAAATGAGAGAGTCTTATTGGTGAAAACCTTTCGAGGCACCGTAAGGCGATCATGGGGACTATCAGAAAAGAGAAAAGCAACAAAAAAGAGTATCGGTTTTGGGTCAGAGGCAATTTGGAGTCTGAATAACGATTGGAACGAACTGGGTCAGAGTTTAAATACATGGCATGGTCAGCGGAATCAGCCGGCAAATACCCAGATAAGTTCCGTCATCTCTCCAAAATACCCTTACCTTTCTTTCATTTTTCTGCATTTCATTGTTTACCCTTTTGAGAGCTAACTACCAGCTCCCGATAACGGAAGTTGAAATAACACTGGATCAGAAAGGATGGAAGATTGGGGAAAGAAATAAAGAAGCTTGGCAAACATGGCCAAAGGAAAAGAAAACAAAACAAAAATGGAGAAATGAGAAAAATACAAAAAAGAGTCTGCAAGGGACGAGAAGTCAAAAGCCATGCAACATGAGAAAGCAAAAACAAAGGAAGCAATAAGAAGTGGGGACGGCAGATGCCAGTTGCCAGCAGTTTATATCTAATAAATTTTGTTTCATGCAGGAACAAATTGTCACTAATCACTTTAAAGTGAATGTGACCAATGTGGAAAATTTAAAATACCAAAAGAGAAAGTCTGCCGAATAAGTGGAGAAATTCACAGGCAAGAGATAAGTTGGTAAAAGAAAATACCAAAAAGAGGAGGTAACATATTTTAAAAATCCACTCCCCAGTCCTCAGGCTGAGGGAATATTTTCCGCATTGCACGTTTAAATTCTGTTAGGCGCCCACCTTCAAATACGGGAATATTTTCTGCATTCGCATTGCAAGTTTAAATTCTGTTAGGCGCCCACCTTCAAATACGGGAATATTTTTCTGCATCGCATTGCACGTTTAAATTCTGTTAGGCGCCCACCTTCAAATACGGGAATATTTTCTGCATTGCATTGCACGTTTAAATTCTGTTAGGCGCCCACCTTCAAATACGGGAATATTTTCTGCATCGCATTGCACGTTTAAATTCTGTTAGGCGCCCACCTTCAAATACGGGAATATTTTCTGCATTCGCATTGCACGTTTAAATTTATGTTAGGCGCCCACCTTCAAATACGGGAATATTTTCGCATCGCATTGCACGTTTAAATTCTGTTAGGCGCCCGCCTTCGAATACGGGAATATTTTTCTGCATTCGCATTGCACGTTTAAATTTCCGTTAGGCGCCCACCTTCAAATACGGGAATACTTTCTGCATCGCATTGCACGTTTAAATTACGTTAGGCGCCCACCTTCAAATACGGGAATATTTTCTGCATTCGCATTGCACGTTTAAATTTCGTTAGGCGCCCACCTTCAAATACGGGAATATTTTCGCATTCGCATTGCACGTTTAATTTCCGTTAGGCGCCCACCTTCAAATACGGGAATATTTTCTGCATCGCATTGCACGTTTAAATTCTGTTAGGCGCCCGCCTTCAAATACGGGAATATTTTCTGCATTCGCATTGCACGTTTAAATTTCTGTTAGGCGCCCACCTTCAAATACGAGGAAATATTTTTTGCATTGCACGTTTAAATTCTGTTAGGCGCCCACCTTCAAATACGGGAATATTTTCTGCATTCGCATTGCACGTTAGGCGCCCACCTTCAAATACGGGAATATTTTCTGCATTCGCATTGCACGTTTAATTTCTGTTAGGTGCCCACCTTCGAATACGGGAATATTTTCTGCATCGCATTGCACGTTTAAATTTTGTTAGGCGCCCACCTTCGAATACGGGAATATTTTCTGCATTCGCATTGCACGTTTAAATTTCGTTAGGCGCCCACCTTCAAATACGGGAATATTTTCCGCATTCGCATTGCACGTTTAATTTCGGTTAGGCGCCCACCTTCAAATACGGGAATATTTTTCGCATCGCATTGCACGTTTAAATTTCGTTAGGCGCCCACCTTCAAATACGGGAATATTATGTTGAAAATAAAAAAAAACAACAAAAAAAGGAAGTTCGCCAATAAGTGGAGAAATTCACAGGCAAAAGATAATTGGTAAAAGAAAATACCAAAAAGAGGAAGGTAGCATCCTTTAAAATCCACTCCCCAGTCCTCAGGCTGCGGGAATATTTTTTTTTGCATCGCATTGCACGTTTAATTTCTGTTAGGTGCCCACCTTCGAATACGGGAATATTTTCTGCATCGCATTGCACGTTTAATTTCGGTTAGGTGCCCACCTTCGAATACGGGAATATTTTCTGCATCGCATTGCACGTTTAATTTCTGTTAGGTGCCCACCTTCAAATACGGGAATATTTTCTGCATCGCATTGCACGTTTAAATTCCGTTAGGCGCCCACCTTCAAATACGGGAATATTTTCTGCATCGCATTGCACGTTTAAATTCTGTTAGGCGCCCACCTTCAAATACGGGAATATTTTCTGCATTCGCATTGCACGTTTAATTTCCGTTAGGCGCCCACCTTCAAATACGGGAATATTTTCTGCATTCGCATTGCACGTTTAATTTCTGTTAGGCGCCCACCTTCAAATACGGGAATATTTTCTCGCATCGCATTGCACGTTTAAATTCCGTTAGGTGCCCACCTTCGAATACGGGAATATTTTTCTGCATCGCATTGCACGTTTAATTTCGTTAGGTGCCCACCTTCGAATACGGGAATATTTTCTGCATCGCATTGCACGTTTAATTTTTGTTAGGTGCCCACCTTCGAATACGGGAATACTTTTCCGCATCGCATTGCACGTTTAATTTCGTTAGGTGCCCACCTTCGAATACGGGAATACTTTTCTGCATCGCATTGCACGTTTAAATTTCGTTAGGTGCCCACCTTCGAATACGGGAATACTTTTCGCATCGCATTGCACGTTTAATTTCCGTTAGGCGCCCACCTTCAAATACGGGAATATATTTCACTGCACATCATGGTTTATATAGCTAAAAGCCCACATTGGGGAAAGCAGAAAAAGAAAAAAAGTAGTTTGTTGTTTTGTTTTGAGCGAGGTTCAGCTCGAGGGCAAGAAGTACCATTGAAAATCAAAAAAAAAAAGAGAAGAAGAGGAAAACAAGAAAGAAAATCAACAAAAAAAGGAGAGTGAGCATCTCAAAAAATCAAAGAAAAAGAGACAAGGAGAAGCAAACAAAAGCTAGGATAGGAATAATTGTAATTGTAGAATCATAGCTTAGAATAACTTCTTCATTTTACATTCCCCCCGGTGTAATAAGGAGGTCAACAAGCGGTAACCGCAACAGCAGCAACAGTAACAGCAAAAATCGCAGTTTCATTGGTAGTCCCAGCTACCAAAATTTTCCGAACTACATTGACCTGATTCCCTTTTAGCCGGGGATATGTAGGAAACCTCTTGAAGCAAAGGTTCGGTCAAAATTTTGAAAAAAAAAATGCTTCTCACGGAGTGCTCAAAAGGGAAAAAATCGCTCGTATCCGCTCACTTGTCTTTGCACAGAAACTCTTCGTGTTTACGCGCAAAGAGGGGCATCTGTGAGCACGTGATTTTTGCCCTATATGAGAATTACTCCCAAAAATTCAAAATAAAAGAGTTTTGTGTTGTTTGCAATTGTTGTGAATTTAGTGTCATTTTTAAAAAATAATGACAATATATATATATATATATATATATATATATATATATATATATATATCTATATATATATATATATATATATATATATATATATATATATATATATATATATCGCATTTGCATTTAGGATTTAATTCTACAATTAGGAATAATTAATTTTATCTTACAAAAATGAAAATCACAAAAATAGGCATCTTTTGCATTTTAGCCTTTAATGTCCAAATTGTGTGATTGTATTTTAATTACCATTTAAAATTAGGTGACAATTATTATTATGAGATTAGTATTTCAAGATAATTTTAGTTTTTATAAATTAATCTTAGTATTTTGGGCTTTATTAATTAGGAAGTTGAATAATGGAGAAGAACAAAATAGAAAAAATTTGGATTGGGCCATCTTGCAAATTAAGTTACAAGCCCAATCCTAAGAAACCTTACCCAACCCAAAACCCCTTGGCCCAAGAAGAAAATTTCAGATTTTTTTAGCAAAAAATAATCATAATTACATGACATAAAGTAGTGGGGGGCAAGGAAATCAAGGAAGAAAACAAGGAGAGGAAAACATGGATTAGTGGGTTTTCTTTAAATTAAAAAAATATTTTCTTTTTAATAAAAAATCTGAAAATTTTCGAAATTCTTGCCTATAAATAGAAGAGAAGATTTATGAAAAAAAGGGGGAAAAAAGAGAGGAAAAATAGGAAGAGAAGTAAAAATAAAAAAAATTTCCTGCTGTAGTATACACTCGATATACATTCTGGACACAGAAGTATACATGGCGAAAAATTCAATTTTTGAGAGTTTCTTTTGAGAATTGAAAAGAGTTCAAAGCTAGAAAGACAAAACAAAGAGAAAATCTGGAATATATTTTTCTTTTCTATTTTTTATTGGTTTTTGTTTTTCTCCGTATTGCTGGGATTTTCGGGATTGAGGTGTTGAAGCTACTGCTGGTTGTTACTGTTGTTGTTGCTGTACTTTTACCGGCCTGTTGATTTTCCATCTTCCCCTTCTTTTCAATACCAGGTACATTTTTCTTACAACTGAAGCTGTACTGGTGACTTTGATCAAATAAAGATGAAGATTTAGATTATTATATGCTGTCATGTAGTTATAGTTTGATATTATTGGTTTAAGTTTGTGATTTATACATTGTAGTAGTATGTAGTAGCTAAAAATAGAAAGACCAAACAAAAATCATATAATAGCTAGTAGTAGTAGTAGTATAATCGTAGAAGTAGCATATCACCCAGTTTAATTAGGTAAAACTCCTAAAATATAAGTTAGCATATCACTTTTCTTCAAAAATCACTAATTAATCTTTCACAGTAAGCTTTTCGTAAAAACAAAATCACATAGTTAACTATACTGTCGTAGATTTGTACATGAACACAAGTAGGAGTTTAATCTTAATAAAATCAGGGGAATAGTTGTGTCTAAGCATTGAATCATTTAAATATGGATATTCAGGTTATTACAATCCAGTAATTAAAATTACGAATCATGTTCGTGTAATCAACGTGTTTAGAAACTATCAAATAGGCTTAAATCTGTATTGAAATTAGTAGGTTAACAATGTGGTCATAAACTACTCATCTTACCTTTTAAATAGTTTTATATCTTTACATATAGTTAGCTTCACAGTCTCTCAATTAGTAAATAATCAAAATGACCACAAAATTCATTAGTGAAGGTCAGAATTGAAGATGGCTAGTTTAATAAGCAATCATGTATATAGATATTTGATTAGAATTAGTACCCTCGTGTATTGATTTTTCTCTTTCTGATTAATAAAAGCATTTGATTCCTTAATCATGTGTACTGTGGATTTTACATTTTCTATTCTTGCCTTTATTATTTTTATCTGGATTGGGCCCTGTGTAACGTTGGGCCTGAATTGTCCTACGAAATTGCTTAGTCCACTGATTGAGGGCTCGAAGACCGTCTGGGCTTTGAGACTTGGGGCGGCCCTTTACGGGTCTATTTAGACGTTTGAAGAATCCAGGCCCAACAAACAATAGAAATAACGGGCCTGGAATGTTTAATACTAGAAATCGATTAAGGCAAAAACAATGTATAGCAAATATAGTTGAACAAATAGGATCGGACTTTAATAAAATAATTGGGACGAGCCTCGCATAACGAATAATAAACACCGGGGCCCCCATTTAGTAATGGTTTAATATAATAGATTCGGGAAGGTTAGTAGTGAATTCCATAGCCTCTCCCAAAAGATCTTTAAAGCCGATAGACGTTATTTAGGGCACGATTTAACGTACTTTCCTATGAACGAGTGTGCACTTGGTGCGACTCAAATTCAAATCTCGGCAAAGCTGAAACACACCGAAAGTCATAGGCGTCCTGGTTGCGGTATGACTCGAGGCGTGTTTTCGCGATGCCGCAAATTCTCTAAAAATAATACTTAATGTAAAAAGCATTACATGTTGTTTAAAATCTGTAATTGAGTCAAACAAGAGTCGGGAACGACAATTGAGCGACCGTGCTAAAACCACGGAATCCGGGAATGCCTAACACCTTCTCCCGGGTTAACAGAGTTCCTTATCCGAATCTTTGCTTCGCAGACATTTTTAAGAGTCAAAATTCCTCGGATTCGGGATTAACCGGTGACTTGGGACACCATTATCATTCCCAAGTGGCGACTCTGATTAATCTCAATAAAATCCCGAACCGATTGTCCTTTAATTGGAAAAACTCCTTCCCTTACGTTATTTTATCCGTTTCGGATATTTGAGCGTCGGGGTATACCTTACGAGCGTATTTATATGCTTAAGTGGGGTAGTAAAAAGGGAGGTGTGACAGCTCTGGCGACTCTGCTGGGGAACCCAACCCCGAACTTCGGTTTCAGGGTTTAAGAACTCGAGCTCCTTAGAATTGCCGTTCGCGTTATTGTTTGACTTCATTATATGATTTGAACAACATGCTATGTGCTTTATCGCTTTGATATTATGTGGATTGTATATAAAGTTGTGCCGAAAACCTTTCTCTCTTCACCCCCGGGGATGTGCTTACTGGTTGAGACTCCCCTTTCTGTTAAAGTCACCTTAAATTAAGAAAACAGAGGCCGGATAAGTTACAAAGCCGATTGACTCCGCGGGTCACCGGTACGTAGCCCCTCCTCGATTCGAGTTGTCCGCTCGGGTACACGGTCTAGCACTCTATGAAACCGTAAGATTTTGAACATAGGTCTAGGACGATTATTTGCATCATATTTGACTTAGGGGACTCAACACGGGGGTTGGGTCCGTCTAGGACAGGTGACCCGGTAATTAAGACCGAGCATATTATGTGTTGCATTTTTAATTGTCCTTGATCATTATGCGGACCGGCGGAAATCCCGAGGGTAGAAAAATTGTTGAAAAAAAAAGAGAGAAAAATAAGATCTATAGGAAATAGGTATCCGAAAAATTTGAAAATTTGAAAAAAAAAGGTGGAACAGTTTTTGTTGAAATAATTGGTCAAATAATCTGACCGAACTACGCAAGTTTGATTCTCGCCGTTAGGTGGGATACGTAGGCAACCCTCATCGGGTCCAACCACCCCTTTTAAAAAAATCAAAAAAAAATGTGTGTTTAATCTTGTCAATAAAATCAAAGTGATGCCGTTTTTGCAAATAGCCGAATGTTCCGAAAGGACGCCGGAAGGCTGTTTTTTGCAAAAATAGCCACTTTGAATCATTTTTTTAAAATAATTTGTGGGCATAGCCTTGAAATATTCCTTGTGGAAATGTTGCAAGGCCATAGCCGCAAAATCAAGTCCGGGTTCACACCCCTTTTTCAAAAATAACCAAAAATATCAAATTTTTTATTTTGTTATAAATAAGTCGAGTGATGCTATTCTTGCTTAAAATAAGTCGAATGTCCCTCAAAAGGACGCTGGAAGGCTGTTTTTGCAAGAATAGCCACTTCGAGTCGTTTGTAAATAATTTTGGACACAACCTTGAAATGTTCCCTCGCGGAAATGTCGAAAGGTTGTATCCGCAAAATTAAGTTTGAGTCATTGCTCAACTTTTCAAAAATATCCACTTTATCAAATAAGCCATTACATGGCCGGAATTTTGCTGAAATAGCCACATTTTTGCATTTTAACTTCCTCAGTCTTGTGTTGGCCTGTGTCGGTGTTGAACGATGCCCCATAGGCCCCCAGGATAAAAAATTTTGAAAAAAGAGCCACTCTGTCTAAATAAGCCATTATATGGCCAATTTATGAAAATAGTCTTGTGTTGGTTTATGGTGATGCCGAACGATGCCCCATGAGCCACAGAATAAGAAAATTTCAAGTTTATCTTTCTTAAGTAAATTTTGCAAAAATAGTCATTTTGTCAAATAAGCCATTATGTGGCCAATTTTGTAGAAATAGTCATAATTGACACCAAAAATATTCTTATTCTTGTAGAAATCTCCTACACAAATTTGTAGTTGGAGTCGGCTTCTATAATTTTCCTTCAAAGAAAAAGAAAAAAAATCAAAAAAATCAAATAAACATCTCTTTATTTCTTGCATTAATTTGCAAGAACTACGCTCGGTCTGATTCATGCGGGGTCATGATACGTAGGCAATCCACATAGGATTCGACCATTTCCATAACCAAAAAAGAAAAAAAAATGAAAAACTACAAAAAGAAAAAAAAAGGAAAAATGAAAAAACCACAAAAAGGGAAAAAGAAAAGAAAATAGAAAAAAAAAGAATGATCAATAAGCGGGATACTTTAATGCTGACATGCTGGCTTCGTTTTATTGTGTCCATTTTCAGAAAGGTGGTTGGTTGTGGTTCCCAAAATAACTCTTCCCTATAATACAAGGTCAGAGGACAATGGCAGAGAATCTCAAGACTGAGTGGGTTGGTACCGGTACCCGATAACAATTGATTGAACGGAACCACGTGTTAGTGGAAGAAGTCAAAATATTAAGACAACACGTGGCTGAAATGTATCGGGCATGGATGGATGGAAAAGCACCACCCCCGCCACCACCTAGCTTCATGGACCCGGTCCTTACACTAAACCCGATGCCAAATATACCTGCCTATCGCAGCCTTTCTAGCCACTCGAGTAGCTCAATTACTTGTCCCCCAGCTATGCTTTCCCAACACTACTTCCATCCCCAACCCCACTACTCTCCCCGGGGCACCCAAAATCGCACTTCACCTTTCAGGTACCCAATTCCACAAAAAGCTTACCAACCCACACAAGTATACTGGAAACCCCCTGGGTCAGGTTTCAAGCCAAACAAGGCGTTTAGGGAGGAAAGGTTGCTGAAGCGAGAAAAGGCTTTCACCCCTATCGGAGAATCTTATGCGAGTTTGTTCGAAAGGTTGAATCATGTTGGCTTGATTAAGCCGCTCGCCGGATGTATTCCAAATCCTCTTGCAAGAAGCTTCGATCCTACTGCACGATGTGTATACCACTCCAATGCTCAGGGGCATGATGTTGAAAGATGTTGGAATTTGAAAAAGGAAATAGAAAGAATGATTCAGGCAGGAATGATTGCGGTCCAAGACACTGGCACCCTGAACATTACACAGAATCCTCTACCTGCATGTGACATTGCGCATTTTGTGGGGACGATGCCCGATGACGAGGGTGAATAGATTTTTCTATGGAAGCCGAGGATATTGAAATAGAAAGCGATCTTAATGTAGAATACAGTGGCTAAGATGCCATGCTTGTCAATTGGGAAGGTGCTCAACTCTTGGAGTTTTGGTAGTTTTATTTTGGTGTCGTTTCTGTTACCCGGGTTATTTCAGGGTTATAATCCGGACGTTGTCTTGAGAGTCAAAACCCTTATATCTTTCATGTTGCTTTGTTTAGTAATAAAAATTGTTTAGTGCCGTCTAGGTTTGTAATTCTAGTCTAGTCTGTTCATTTTGTTGTTCATCTTGTTGTTTCAACCCATCAGTTTAATACAACTCTTTGTTTCCCATCATTCCTAGTCATTTCATTTCTGATCACTTTGCAATTCTTCTCATACTGGTTTTAGCAACATGACATGCACATAATTCTAAGCCTGATTTTAAAAAGTCAATGAAACAATGTTGAAGATGTAATGATACTCGGAAGAAAGCCGGAATCAAGTGAACATTGGGGAAAGCGCAACATAAAGAAATGCCTTGGAAATGCATCATCGGTTTAAAGCCAAAGGCAAAAATACCCCAAAGCTAAGGAACCATTCGTGGTATCGAGATTGTTGCCCAATGGCACTGAGAATCGTCAAATACATAAGGCAAAAATGTGAATCAATCAAAGGTGTTTGACCGTGTAGTTTGTACTTGGTAGGTTTTGAAGATTGGAATGACGAAGGCATTTCGTTCGGCTATCCAAACACTTCATCCATTGCTACCCCTTTGAGCCATACTATATTTTCTTTCATATCCCTCTTTCGGAATCAACAACAAAAATTGAGGATTGAGCGAGAAACAAAAGAAAAAAAAAAGAGAAGAAAAAGAATAAAAAAGAAAAAGAAAAGAAAAAAGAAAAATCGGGAGAAGTCAAATCATAACAAGGAGGCGATCTCGTGGTCTGAACTACGTCTGACTTGATCCCGAAAGGGTACGTAGGCAGCCTCACTCAGGTTCAGTCACAATAAAAGAAAAATCAAAAAAAAAATCCCCCAAGAAGGAAACTAGGGCAGAAGTTATGGTTGTTGAAGAAATAAGATTCCGAAAGTTGTAATATTTAAACCACATTGAAATAATTTTGAGCCTTTATATTCTTTTTTTTCTATACCCCATCCAAAAGCCTGCATTACAGTCCAAAGGAAGACCTTCCGATCAATCTTCAAGAAATGCCGAGTCAAGCAAATAAAGGTGAATCACATCAGGGGCAACACTCGAGTCCGAACAAAGAAGAATGAAGAATTCAAGATGATGAAAACCACCACGAGACTCCACGATGAGGGAAATCAAAATGAGAGAGTCTTATCGGTGAAAACCCTCACGGGCACAGTAAGGCGACAGTGAGTTGAGAGAAAAATCAAATGAGAGAGGCTTGATGGTGAAAACCCTATGGGCACTACAAGTCGATTAAAGAAATGAAGTATTGAAGACCGGTTTCACAGCAGAACTTTGCAACAAGAGTTGAACATCAACTTTGCTATACGGAGAAGGCCAAAAGTGTATGTCAAGGTCGCTAGAGTCGGTATTCAAAATCCGTTAGGTCATTCGTCTGTAGGTTTCTTGTTAGGAATTGTATTTTCCTTTCTCTTTATTCTTCAAACTTTGTTTTACCCTCCTTCTTATCGAGTCAGTCAGGTCATAACAAGTATAGAAATGATTTCAAAATTTGCCACCAAGCTTTCCAATTGCACAAGATGGGATTTAGCCAACACGACGATTGTCGCAGGTCAGGGAATGACAAGGCCAGTGATTTAAGCCCACAAGAGCAACATGTGCAATGAGGATCATGCAAGACACGAGGGTCGGCAAAGTGCCAACTCAGGGAAAATATAACAAATGGAAGTACGGGGTTCGAACAGAGAGGGGGTATATCTTCTAAGAGTCAGTCAAGAAACACCCAAGGTTGTCAAGTGGAGTCATCAAAGGAATCGAGATCGAAGTTTGTGGGATCCGTCAAGAAAGGAACAATATACATACCTAAAGAGAGGTGGATTTTGAACAAAGAAGAAGTAAAAATGGATAGTCGGTGAACAGGCAGGGCGCTCGGGTGGAAAGCAGTCGCCATCAAAGTTCAAGGCCACAACCAACCACCGCATTTAAACTAACATATTTTTCTTTGCTTTGAAACAGGGGCATAGATGTTATTAGTCCGATAGAGCCAACAACTTACAATGGGCATAGACTCATTTTGGTTGTGATGCGTATCTTACCGTATTGGGCCGAGGCAAAGGGCAAATTTGCGCCAAATTGGCAGGGACCATTTGTAGTATCGCGGGTGTTGTCCAATGGGGCATTATATTTAACAGATATTGAAGGAAAGTGCGTAGAGACTGCTATCAATTTAGATGCGGTCAAAAGATACTATGTATGACTCCTTTTCAATTATGTGTTTTGTATTTTGTTGTGATTTTGGAATTGAAATGACGAAGGCGTTTTATTCTCTATCCAAACACTTTATCCATTGACACCCCCTTTTGAGCCTTAATTGATATATTTTTTCATACCCCTCTCTCGGAATCGCTTATAGCGCAATAAAGGAAAGTGAAAACTAAAATTGACAAAATGGAAAGTGATGAAAAAAAAAGGAAAAAAAAGAAAAAAAAAGAGACAAAAGAAATCGGGAAAAAGTCCAAAAGAAATCCATCTAACTTATGAAGTTGGATGAACTACGTCTGACTTGATCCCGAAAGGGTACGTAGGCAGCCTCTCTGAGGTTCAGTCACAATAAAGAAAAAATCCAAAAATTCCCCACATATTGAAACTGGGGCAGAAGTTATGTTTAATAATTCCGAGAGTTGTAAATATTTTTAACCCTCGTTGAAATTTTGAGCCTTTATATCTTTCTTTCTTAACCCACCCGAAAGCCACGTTACAGTCCAAAGAAAGACCTTCCGATCAATTTTGAAATGATAACAAATACAGCGAAGGAGGAGCGAAGCATCGGATAATACCCGTGGTACAGAAAACAAAATACAAAAAGGAAAAATGGAAAAAATAATAAAAATGAGAGAGTCTCATCGGTGAAAACCTTAGCCGGCACTGTGAGACGATTGTGAGGTTGAGAGAAATAAAATGAGAGAGTCTCATCAGTGAAAACCTTAATCGGCGCTGTGAGATGATTGTGAGGTTGAGAGAATAAATGAGAGAGTCTTATTGGTGAAAACCTTTCGAGGCACCGTAAGGCGATCGTGAGGACTATCGGAAAAGAGAAAAGGCAACAAAAAGAGTATCGGTTTGGGTCAAAGGCAATTCAGAGTCAGAATAATGATTGGAACGAACTGGGTCAGAGTTTAAATACATGGCATGGTCGGCGGAATCAGCCAGCAAATACCCAGATAAGTTCTGTCATCTCTCCAAAATACCCTTACCTTTCTTTCATTTTTCTGCATTTCATTGTTTACCTTTTTGAGAGCTAACTACCAGCTCCTGATAACGGAAGTTGAAATAACACTGGATCGGAAAGGATGGAAGATTGGGGAAAGAAATAAAGAAGCTTGGCAAACATGGCCAAAGGAAAAGAAAACAAAACAAAAATGGAGAAATGAGAAAAATACAAAAAAAGAGTCTGCAAGGGACGAGAAGTCAAAAGCCATGCAACATGAGAAAGCAAAAACAAAGGAAGCAATAAGAAGTGGGGACGGCAGATGCCAGTTGCCAGCAGCTTATATCTAATAAATTTTGTTTCATGCAAGAACAAATTGTCACTAATCACTTTAAAGTGAATGTGACCAATGTGGAAAATTTAAAATACCAAAAAGAGAAAGTCTGCCGAATAAGTGGAGAAATTCACAGGCGAGAGATAAGTTGGTAAAAGAAAATACCAAAAAGAGGAAGGTAACATCTTTTAAAATCCACTCCCCGGTCCTCAGGCTGAGGGAATACTTTTCTGCATTGCACGTTTAATTTCTGTTAGGCGCCCACCTTCAAATACGGGAATATTTTCCGCATTTGCATTGCACGTTTAAATTCTATTAGGCGCCCACCTTCAAATACGGGAATATTTTCCTGCATTCGCATTGCACGTTTAAATTTCGTTAGGCGCCCACCTTCAAATACGGGAATATTTTCTGCATTCGCATTGCACGTTTAATTTACGTTAGGCGCCCACCTTCAAATACGGGAATATTTTCTGCATCGCATTGCACGTTTTAATTTCGTTAGGCGCCCACCTTCAAATACGGGAATATTTTCTGCATTCGCATTGCACGTTTAAATTTATGTTAGGCGCCCACCTTCAAATACGGGAATATTTTCTGCATCGCATTGCACGTTTAAATTTCGTTAGGCGCCCACCTTCAAATACGGGAATATTTTCTGCATCACATTGCACGTTTAAATTCTGTTAGGCGCCCACCTTCAAATACGGGAATATTTTCTGCATCGCATTGCACGTTTAAATTCTGTTAGGCGCCCACCTTCAAATACGGGAATATTTTCTGCATTCGCATTGCACGTTTAAATTTCTGTTAGGCGCCCACCTTCAAATACGGGAATATTTTCTGCATTCGCATTGCACGTTTAAGTTATGCAGCATGGGAAAAGCAAAAAGAAGGAAGCAATAAGAAGCAGGGACGACAGATGCCAGTTGCCAGCAGTTTATATCTAATAAATTCTGTTTCATGCAGGAACAAATTGTCACTAATCACTTTAAAGTGAATGTGACCAATGTGGAAAATAGAAAACACCAAAAGTGAAGTTCGCCAATAAGTGAAGAAATTCACGGGCAAGAGATAATTGGTAAAAGAAAATACCGAAAAAGAGGAAGGTAACATCTTTTAAAATCCACTCCCCAGTCTTCAGGCTGCGGGAATACATTTCTGCATTTGCATTTGCACGTTTAATTTCTGTTAGGTGCCCACCTTCGAATACGGGAATATTTTCCGCATCGCATTGCACGTTTAAATTTTGTTAGGTGCCCACCTTCAAATACGGGAATATTTTCTGCATCGCATTGCACGTTTAATTTCTGTTAGGTGCCCACCTTCAAATACGGGAATATTTTTCTGCATCGCATTGCACGTTTAATTTCTGTTAGGCGCCCACCTTCAAATACGGGAATATTTTTCTGCATCGCATTGCACGTTTAATTTCTGTTAGGCGCCCACCTTCAAATACGGGAATATTTTCTGCATTCGCATTGCACGTTTAAATTTCGTTGGCGCCCACCTTCAAATACGGGAATATTTTTCTGCATTTGCATTGCACGTTTAAATTATGTTAGGCGCCCACCTTCAAATACGGGAATATTTTCTGCATTCGCATTGCACGTTTAAATTCCGTTAGGCGCCCACCTTCAAATACGGGAATATTTTCTGCATCGCATTGCACGTTTAATTTACGTTAGGCGCCCACCTTCAAATACGGGAATATTTTCTGCATCGCATTGCACGTTTAATTTACTGTTAGGCGCCCACCTTCAAATACGGGAATATTTTTCGCATCGCATTGCACGTTTAATTTCGTTAGGCGCCCACCTTCAAATACGGGAATATTTTCCGCATCGCATTGCACGTTTAAATTACGTTAGGCGCCCACCTTCAAATACGGGAATATTTTCTGCATTCGCATTGCACGTTTAAATTCGTTAGGCGCCCACCTTCTAATACGGGAATATTTTTCGCATTCGCATTGCACGTTTAAATTTCGTTAGGCGCCCACCTTCAAATACGGGAATGCTTTTCGGCATCGCATTGCACGTTTAAATTTCTGTTAGGTGCCCACCTTCGAATACGGGAATATTTTTCCGCATCGCATTGCACGTTTAAATTCGTTAGGTGCCCACCTTCGAATACGGGAATACTTTTCCGCATCGCATTGCACGTTTAATTTTTGTTAGGTGCCCGCCTTCGAATACGGGAATACTTTTCCGCATCGCATTGTACGTTTAAATTCTGTTAGGTGCCCACCTTCGAATACGGGAATACTTTTCCTGCATCGCATTGCACGTTTAAATTCCGTTAGGTGCCCACCTTCGAATACGGGAATACTTTTCGCATCGCATTGCACGTTTAATTTCTGTTAGGCGCCCACCTTCAAATACGGGAATATATTTATGCACATCATGGTTTATATAGCTAAAAGCCCACACTGGGGCAGAAAAAGAAAACAAAAGTAGTTTGTTGTTTTGTTTTGAGCAGGTTCAGCTCGAGGGCAAGAAGTACCATTGAAAATCAAAAAAAAAAGAGAAGAAGAGGAAAACAAGAAAGAAAATCAACAAAAAAAAAGGAGAGCGAGCATCTCAAAAAATCAAAGAAAAAGAGACAAGGAGAAGCAAACAAAAGCTAGGATAGGAATAATTGTAATTGTAGAATCATAGCTTAGAATAACTTCTTCATTTTACATTCCCCCGGTGTAATAAGGAGGTCGGCAAGCAGTAACCGCAACAGCAGCAACAGTAACAGCAAAAAATCGCAGTTTCATTGGTAGTCCCAGCTACCAAAATTTTCCGAACTACATTGACTTGATTCCCTTTTAGCCAGGGATATGTAGGAAACCTCTTGAAGCAAAGGTTCGGTCAAAATTTTAAAAAAAAAATGCTTCTCACGGAGTGCTCAAACGGGCAAAAATCGCTCGTATCCGCTCACTTGTCTTTGCACAGAAACTCTTCGTGTTTACGCGCAATACCCATTGTGAGCACGTGATTTTTGCCCTATATGAGAATTACTCCCAAAAATTCAAAATAAAAGAGTTTTGTGTTGTTTGCAATTGTTGTGAATTTAGTGTCATTTTTAAAAAAATAATGACAATATATATATATATATATATATATATATATATATATATATATATATATATATATATATATATATCGCATTTGCATTTAGGATTTAATTCTACAATTAGGAATAATTAATTTTATCTTACAAAAATGAAAATCACAAAAATAGGCATCTTTTGCATTTTTAGCCTTTAATGTCCAAATTGTGTGATTGTATTTTAATTACCATTTAAAATTAGGTGACAATTATTATTATGAGATTAGTATTTCAAGATAATTTTAGTTTTTATAAATTAATCTTAGTATTTTGGGCTTTATTAATTAGGAAGTTGAATAATGGAGAAGAACAAAATAGAAAAAAATTGGATTGGGCCATCTTGCAAATTAAGTTACAAGCCCAATCCTAAGAAACCTTACCCAACCCAAAACCCCTTGGCCCAAGAAGAAAATTTCAGATTTTTTTAGCAAAAAATAATCATAATTACATGACATAAAGTAGTGGGGGGCAAGGAAATCAAGGAAGAAAACAAGGAGAGGAAAACATGGATTAGTGAGTTTTCTTTAAATTAAAAAAATATTTTCTTTTTAATAAAAAATCTGAAAATTTTCGAAATTCTTGCCTATAAATAGAAGAGAGGATTTATGAAAAAAAAGGGGAAAAAAGAGAGGAAAAATAGGAAGAGAAGTAAAAATAAAAAAAATTTCCTGCTGTAGTATACACTCGATATACATTCTGGACACAGAAGTATACATGGCGAAAAATTCAATTTTTGAGAGTTTCTTTTGAGAATTGAAAAGAGTTCAAAGCTAGAAAGACAAAACAAAGAGAAAATCTGGAATATATTTTTCTTTTCTATTTTTATTGGTTTTTGTTTTTCTCCGTATTGCTGGGATTTTCGGGATTGAGGTGTTGAAGCTACTGTTGGTTGTTACTGTTGTTGTTGCTGTACTTTTACCGGCCTGTTGATTTTCCATCTTCCCCTTCTTTTCAATACCAGGTACACTTTTCTTACAACTGAAGCTGTACTGGTGACTTTGATCAAATAAAGATGAAGATTTAGATTATTATATGCTGTCATGTAGTTATAGTTTGATATTATTGGTTTAAGTTTGTGATTTATACATTGTAGTAGTATGTAGTAGCTAAAAATAGAAAGACCAAACAAAAATCATGTAATAGCTAGTAGTAGTAGTAGTATAATCGTAGAAGTAGCATATCACCCAGTTTAATTAGGTAAAACTCCTAAAATATAAGTTAGCATATCACTTTTCTTCAAAAATCACTAATTAATCTTTCACAGTAAGCTTTTCGTAAAAACAAAATCACATAGTTAACTATACTGTCGTAGATTTGTACATGAACACAAGTAGGAGTTTAATCTTAATAAAATCAGGGGAATAGTTGTGTCTAAGCATTGAATCATTTAAATATGGATATTCAGGTTATTACAATCGAGTAATTAAAATTACGAATCATGTTCGTGTAATCAACGTGTTTAGAAACTATCAAATAGGCTTAAATCTGTATTGAAATTAGTAGGTTAACAATGTGGTCATAAACTACTCATCTTACCTTTTAAATAGTTTTATATCTTTACATATAGTTAGCTTCACAGTCTCTCAATTAGTAAATAATCAAAATGACCACAAAATTCATTAGTGAAGGTCAGAATTGAAGATGGCTAGTTTAATAAGCAATCATGTATATAGATATTTGATTAGAATTAGTACCCTCGTGTATTGATTTTTCTCTTTCTGATTAATAAAAGCATTTGATTCCTTAATCATGTGTACTGTGGATTTTACATTTTCTATTCTTGCCTTTATTATTTTTATCTGGATTGGGCCCTGTGTAACGTTGGGCCTGAATTGTCCTACGAAATTGCTTAGTCCACTGATTGAGGGCTCGAAGACCGTCTGGGCTTTGAGACTTGGGGCGGCCCTTTACGGGTCTATTTAGACGTTTGAAGAATCCAGGCCCAACAAACAATAGAAATAACGGGCCTGGAATGTTTAATACTAGAAATCGATTAAGGCAAAAACAATGTATAGCAAATATAGTTGAACAAATAGGATCGGACTTTAATAAAATAATTGGGACGAGCCACGCATAACGAATAATAAACACCGGGGCCCCCATTTAGTAATGGTTTAATATAATAGATTCGGGAAGGTTAGTAGTGAATTCCATAGCCTCTCCCAAAAGATCTTTAAAGCCGATAGACGTTATTTAGGGCACGATTTAACGTACTTTCCTATGAACGAGTGTGCACTTGGTGCGACTCAAATTCAAATCTCGGCAAAGCTGAAATACACCGAAAGTCATAGGCGTACTGGTTGCGGTATGACTCGAGGCGTGTTTTCGCGATGCCGCAAATTCTCTAAAAATAATACTTAATGTAAAAAGCATTACATGTTGTTTAAAATCTGTAATTGAGTCAAACAAGAGTCGGGAACGACAATTGAGCGACCGTGCTAAAACCACGGAATCCGGGAATGCCTAACACCTTCTCCCGGGTTAACAGAGTTCCTTATCCGAATCTTTGCTTCGCAGACATTTTTAAGAGTCAAAATTCCTCGGATTCGGGATTAACCGGTGACTTGGGACACCATTATCATTCCCAAGTGGCGACTCTGATTAATCTCAATAAACCCCGAACCGATTGTCCTTTAATTGGAAAAACTCCTTCCCTTACGTTATTTTATCCGTTTCGGATATTTGAGCGTCGGGGTATACCCTACGAGCGTATTTATTTTTATGCTTAAGTGGGGTAGTAAAAAGGGAGGTGTGACAGCTCTGGCGACTCTGCTGGGGAATCCCAACCCCGAACTTCGGTTTCAGGGTTTAAGAACTCGAGCTCCTTAGAATTGCCGTTCGCGTTATTGTTTGACTTCATTATATGATTTGAACAACATGCTATGTGCTTTATCGCTTTGATATTATGTGGATTGTATATAAAGTTGTGCCGAAAACCTTTCTCTCTTCACTCCCGGGGATGTGCTTACTGGTTGAGACTCCCCTTTCTGTTAAAGTCACCTTAAATTAAGAAAACAGAAGCCAGATAAGTTACAAAGCCGATTGACTCCGCGGGTCACCGGTACGTAGCCCCCTCCTCGATTCGAGTTGTCCGCTCGGGTACACGGTCTAGCACTCTATGAAACCGTAAGATTTTTGAACATAGGTCTAGGACGATTATTTGCATCATATTTGACTTAGGGGACTCAACACAGGGGTTGGGTCCGTCTAGGACAGGTGACCCGGTATTGAAAAAGACCGAGCATGTTATGTGTTGCATTTTATTGTCCTTGATCGTTATGCGGACCGGCGAAAATCCCGAGGATAGAAAAATTGTTGAAAAAGAAAAAAAAAGAGAGAAAGGAAAATAAGATTTATAGGAAATAGGTATCCGAAAATTTGAAAATCTGAAAAAAAAAGGTGGAACAATTTTGTCGAAATAATTGGTCAGTTAATCTGACCGAACTACGCAGGTTTGATTCTCGCCGTTAGGTGGGATACGTAGGCAACCCTCATCGGGTCCAACCACCCCTTTTAAAAAAATCAAAAAAAAAATGTGTGTTTAATCTTGTCAATAAAATCAAAGTGATGCCGTTTTTGCAAATAGCCGAATGTTCCGAAAGGACGCCGCAAGGCTATTTTTTGCAAAAATAGCCACTTTGAATCATTTTTTTTTTAAAATAATTTGTGGGCATAGCCTTGAAATATTCCTTGTGGAAATGTTGCAAGGCCATAGCCGCAAAATCAAGTCCGGGTTCACACCCCTTTTTCAAAAATAACCAAAAATATCAAATTTTTTATTTTGTTATAAATAAGTCGAGTGATGCTATTCTTGCTTAAAATAAGTCGAATGTCCCTCAAAAGGACGCTGGAAGGCTGTTTTTGCAAGAATAGCCACTTCGAGTCGTTTGTAAATAATTTTGGACACAACCTTGAAATGTTCCCTCGCGGAAATGTCGAAAGGTTGTATCCGCAAAATTAAGTTTGAGTCATTGCTCAACTTTTCAAAAATATCCACTTTATCAAATAAGCCATTACATGGCCGGAATTTTGCTGAAATAGCCATATTTTTGCATTTTAACTTCCTCAGTCTTGTGTTGGCCTGTGTCGGTGCTGAACGATGCCCCATAGGCCCCCAGGATAAAAAATTTTGAAAAAGAGCCACTCTGTCTAAATAAGCCATTATATGGCCAATTTATGAAAATAGTCTTGTGTTGGTTTATGGTGATGCCGAACGATGCCCCATGAGCCACAGAATAAGAAAATTTCAAGTTTATCTTTCTTAAGTAAATTTTGCAAAAATAGTCATTTTGTCAAATAAGCCATTATGTGGCCAATTTTGTAGAAATAGTCATAATTGACACCAAAAATATTCTTATTCTTGTAGAAATCTCCTACACAAATTTGTAGTTGGAGTCAGCTTCTATAATTTTCCTTCAAAGAAAAAGAAAAAAAATCAAAAAAATCAAATAAACATCTCTTTATTTCTTGCATTAATTTGCAAGAACTACGATCGGTCTGATTCATGCGGGGTCATGATACGTAGGCAATCCACATAGGATTCGACCATTTCCATAACCCCAGCAGCTCTAGTAGACCCAGCTCAGGTCCCAGGAGGAGCTGTGTTTTCACCGGATCTACAGGATGCTTTGGTCCATATAGCAGGTTTTATGGATCATATTACCAGAGCAGGCTTATTACCGGTGGCACCGGCCACTTCTCAGGCCGGAGGAGGTAATCAGACTCCTGCTACGCGCACTCCGGAGCCAGTAATTCCCCAGGCTCAGGATCCTGTGATTCAGCCAGTTGAGACAGTTCGGCCTATTATTGCGACTCCGTCTAATGATGGTGCAGCCATGTCTGCTGATGCGTTGTGGAGATTGGACAGGTTTACCAAACTGTTCACTACCACATTCAGTGGCACTCCTTCAGAGGATCCACAGGATTTCCTATACAGCTGCCACGAAGTTCTCCGTACTATGGGTATTGTGGAGACAAATGGTGTGGATTTTGCTACTTTTCGGTTATCCGGTTCCGCCAAGACTTGGTGGAGAGATTATTGTCTAACCAGGCCAGCGGGATCGTCATCTTTGACTTGGGAGCAGTTTGCAGAATTATTCTTGGAGAAGTTCCTTCCAGCAACTCAGCGGGAGTTTATGCACAGACAATTTGAGCGTCTTCATCAGGGTTCTATGTCTGTCACACAGTACAAGACTAGGTTCGTGGACCTGGCTCGTCATGCTGTTATCATACTTCCCACAGAGCGGGAGAGAGTGAGGAGGTTTATTGATGGCTTGAATCGGCCAATTCGGCTACAGATGGCTATGGGTGCAGGAACTGAAATCACTTTTCGGGAGGCGGCTAATGCAGCCCGCCGGATCGAGATGGCTCTGTCACAGGGAGCGAGACATGGATCAGATAAGAGATCTCGTAATTCGGGTAGATTCAGTGGTACCTCGTCCGGAGATAGAGATTTTTATGATAGAGGCCATCCTCCTAGGCCTTATCAGTCAGCTCTTCAGGTTTCTCATGATGCTTCAGGTGATCGTAATTCTCAGCCACGCTACTCTGATCAGCAGCCTATCAGTGCACCACCACTTCGCCATTTTCAGCAGTCGAGGGCTTGTTTTACGTGCGGTGATTTTAGGCACATTGCAAGGTATTGCCCTCGAGCTTCTGACAGATCTCACCAGCAGGGTTCTCGTGCCATGATTCAGGCCCCAGTTCCCTCACAGCCTGCCCAGCCGGCTAGAGGCGGAGGTAGAGGACATAGAGGTGGAGGTAGAGGTCATAGAGGTGGAGCTCGGACCGATAGAGGTAGAGACCAGCCAGCAGCTGATCGTCCTAGAGATACTGCTCAGGGTGGTGGGGCACAGCCCCGATGTTATGCACTTCCCGCCGGACCAGAGGCTGAGTCTTCTGATGCCGTCATTACAGGTATTATTTTGGTTTGTGATAGAAAGGCATCAGCATTATTTGACACTGGGTCTACATATTCGTATGTGTCTTCCTACTTTGCACCATACTTGATTCAGCCCAGTGATCCACTGAGTGTTCCTGTTCATGTGTCTACACCAGTAGGCGACTCTATTATGGTTGATCGAGTTCATCGGTCATGTATTATAGTAATTGAGGGTCTCGAGACCCGTGCTGATTTATTACTCCTAAATATGGTGGACTTCGATATTATACTACGCATGGACTGGCTATCTCCGTATCATGCTATTTTAGATTGCCATGCCAAGACTGTGACTTTAGCCCTGCCAAATTCGCCTCGTATAGAGTGGAAAGGGATTTCAGGTCATACTAGCCGTAATGTTATTTCTTATGTTAAAGCTCGGCGTATGGTTGGAAAGGGATGCTTGGCTTATTTGGCCTATGTCCGTGATTCTAGTGCTGAGGTTCCTTCTATTGACTCTGTGCCTGTGGTTCGCGAATTTCCTGAAGTATTTCCTTCAGACTTGCCGGGTATGCCGCCCGATAGGGACATTGATTTTTGCATTGATTTGGCTCCAGGCACTCAGCCCATTTCCATTCCCCCATATCGTATGGCTCCGCCCGAGTTAAAAGAATTGAAGGAACAGTTGCAGGATTTACTTGAAAAGGGTTTCATTAGACCCAGTGTTTCACCGTGGGGTGCACCTGTATTATTTGTAAAGAAGAAAGATGGTTCGATGAGAATGTGCATTGACTATCGACAGTTAAACAAGGTGACTATCAAAAATAAATATCCACTTCCACGAATTGATGATTTATTTGACCGGATTTAGGGTACCAAGGTATTTTCAAAGATAGATTTGAGATCTGGCTATCATCAGCTGAAGATTAGGGCATCTGATGTCCCTAAGACAGCGTTCCGCACTCGGTATGGACATTATGAATTTCTGGTCATGTCTTTTGGGTTGACAAATGCTCCAGCGGCTTTTATGGAATTAATGAATCGGGTGTTCCGGCCTTATTTAGACTTGTTTGTAATAGTCTTCATTGATGACATATTAATATATTCCCGCGGTCAGGAGGAGCATGCGCAACATCTCAGAGTGGCCTTACAGACTCTGAGAGATAGCCAGCTATATGCAAAATTTTCAAAGTGTGAATTTTGGCTAAGTTCGGTTGCATTCCTGGGTCATATTGTGACGGCAGCAGGTATTCAGGTTGATCCGAAGAAAATTGAGGCAGTCAAGAGCTGGCCTAGACCGACATCAGCCACAGATATTCGGAGTTTCTTGGGGTTAGCGGGTTATTACCGCCGATTCGTAGAAGGATTTTCTTCTATTGCAACCCCACTGACCAGATTGACCCGGAAGGGTGTTCAATTTGAATGGTCCGATGAATGTGAGGCGAGCTTTCAAAAGCTCAAGACAACCTTGACCACAGCACCGGTATTGGTTTTACCCACAGGTACGGGACCTTATACTGTTTATTGTGATGCTTCCCGTATTGGGCTTGGTGCGGTGTTAATGCAGGATGGCAAGGTTATTGCCTATGCTTCGAGGCAGTTGAAGATTCATGAGAAGAACTATCCAGTGCATGATCTAGAATTGGCGGCGATTATTCACGCATTGAAGATCCGGAGGCATTATTTGTATGGTGTAGCATGTGAAGTGTACACCGATCATAAGAGTCTTCAGTATTTGTTTAAGCAGAAAGAGTTGAATATGAGGCAGAGAAGATGGTGGTTAGAGTTGCTGAAGGACTATGATGTTACTATCCTATATCACCCAGGTAAGGCCAATGTGGTGGCCGATGCATTGAGTAGAAAGTCCGCCGGCATGGGTAGTCTTGCCTTTATCCCGGTTAGTCAGAGACCATTTGCTCTAGATGTCTAGGACTTATCCAACCAGTTCGTGAGACTAGACATTTCTGAGCCTAGCAGGGTGTTAGCCTGCACGGTCGCTCGTTCTTCTTTATTAGAGCGTATCCGTGAGAGGCAATTTGATGATCCTCATTTGCGTGAGTTGAGAGATACGGTACAGCGGGGAGGTGCCACACAGGTAAATCTAGATGATGATGGGATATTGAAATTGCAGGGTCGAGTTTGCGTGCCCAATGTCGAAGGGATTCGAGAGTTAATCTTAGCAGAGGCCCACAGTTCGCGGTATTCTATTCACCCGGGCGCCGCGAAGATGTACCAGGACTTACGTCAGCACTATTGGTGGCGCAGAATGAAGAAAGATATCGTTGCGTATGTTGCTCGGTGTCTAAATTGTCAGCAGGTGAAATATGAGCACCGGAGACCTGGTGGTGTATTCCAGAGGATTGAAATTCCCGAGTGGAAATGGGAGCGGATCACTATGGACTTCGTTACCGGACTTCCTTTGACTCGGAGGAAATTTGATGCTATTTGGGTCATTGTTGATAGGCTGACCAAGTCAGCACACTTTATTCCAGTATCTGTCTCCTACTCATCGGAGAGGTTAGCGGAGGTTTACATTAGGGAGATTGTTCGTCTCCATGGAGTGCCGGTATCTATTATCTCTGATCGGGGTACGCAGTTTACCTCGCGGTTCTGGAGAGCGGTCCAGCAGGAGTTAGGCACCCGGGTTCAGTTGAGTACAGCATTTCATCCTCAGACGGATGGCCAGTCCGAGAGGACTATTCAGATTCTAGAGGACATGCTTCGAGCCCGTGTTATTGATTTCGAAGGCTCGTGGGACCAGTTTCTGCCATTAGCAGAGTTCGCCTACAATAACAGTTACCAATCTAGCATCCGGATGGCTCCGTATGAGGCGTTATATGGTAGGCGATGTCGATCACCAGTTGGATGGTTTGAACCGGGAGAGGCTCGGTTGTTAGGTACAGACTTAGTTCAGGAGGCCTTGGATAAGGTCAAGACTATTCAGGAGAGATTGCGTTCAGCTCAGTCCAGGCAGAAGACTTATACGGATCGTAAGGTTCGAGATGTAGATTTCATGGTTGGCTAACGAGTATTGCTCCGAGCGTCGCCTATGAAGGGTGTGATGAGGTTTGGGAAGAAGGGCAAGCTCAGCCCTAGGTATATTGGCCCATTTGAGATTCTAGACCGAGTGGGAGGGGTGGCTTACAGACTAGCTCTACCACCTAGCTTATCAGTCGTGCATCCGGTTTTTTATGTATCTATGCTTCGGAGATACCACGGCGATCCCACACATGTGCTAGACTTCAGCACTGTCCAATTGGACAATGATCTATTCTACGAGGAGGAGCCGGTGGCTATTCTAGACCGGCAGGTTCGACAGTTGAGGTCGAAGAGTTATCCTTCTGTGCGTGTTCGGTGGAGAGGTCAGCCTCCCGAGGCATCGACCTGGGAGTCCAAGTCTGATATGCGGAGCCGCTACCCACACTTGTTTCCTGACTTCGGTACTTCTTTCTTTTGTCCGTTCGAGGACGAACGGTTGTTTTAGAGGTGGAGATTGTGACGACCCAAAGGGTCATCACTTGTTTTATTAATCATTCCGAGCTTTTGAGGTCTTGAAAACCTCATTTATAGTTGCCTCGATTTGCGTGCACGGTCCGGGCACAAAGCTGGAAAAAGATTTATGTTGAAATATGTGAAATATGTGAAAAAAGTTGAAGAATTTTGATATTAATATTGATATGGTTGACTTTGGTCAACATTTTTGGTAAACGGACCCGGATCCGTGATTTGACTATTTCAGAAAATCCGTAGAAAAATATGGAACTTGGGCATATGTCCGGAATTGAAATCCGAGGTCTAGAACCCCGGTAAAAGAATTTTTCTGTTAAATTGTTTTCTGAAAATGTTTAAGGAAAATGAAACTGAATTTTTATTAAAAAGTACTGGTATCGGGCTCGTATTTTGGTTCCGACGCCCGGTACAGGTCATATATTTTGGTTAAGCGCTTCCTGTAAAGTTTGGTTGAAAACGGACGTCGTTTGACGTGTTTCGGCCTTAAATTGGAAAGTTTGGAAGTTATGAAATTTTGAAAGAATTCTTGAGATTTAAGGCTAAATTCCTTGATTTTGATGTTATTTTGGTGATTTGATCGCGCGAGCAAGTTCGTATGATGTTTTTGAGTCAGTGTGCATATTTGGTTTGAATCCCCGAGGGCTCGGGTGAGTTTCGGATAGGTAACGGGATGGTTTTGAACTTGAAATTGCAGCAGAAACTCCGCAATTTTTGCACAGAGATTTTCTTCTATGCGATCGCATAGGTGAGGCTGCGATCGCATAGAGCAAAGATTAGAGGTCCCAAAAATCCTTCCGTGCGATCGCAATAGAGCCCATGCGATCGCATAACTTCCACTTTTCCTCCTATGCGATCGCATACTATCCTTCGCGATCGCATAGAGTAAGACCGAGGCCCAGAATTTCCTTCTATGCGATCGCGTACCATTCCCTGCGATCGCATAGAGTAATTTCAGTTCATCCATTTCCTTCTATGCGATCGCTAGGACCTACGCGATCGCATAGAGTAATTTGCTGTCCCCAATTTTTTTCTTCTATGCGATCGCATCACAGGCCCTGCGATCGCATAGAACAAATTTATGCCCAGCGAATTTAAGTCAGAAAATAGAACAGAAACGGGATAAAAATCCCATTTCTGTTCAACTCTCTTCTCCACAACTTTTTAGGCGATTTTTGAGGCATTTCTTCATCAAAGTTCATTGGGTAAGTATTGTTAACTCGTTTTCTTCATTTTTCATCAACATCAGTCAAATCCTTAGGCTTAAACATGTATAAATTGGTTAAAAATTTGAGAAATGGGTATAGTTAGGGCTTTCAAAGAATTTGCGATTTAGACCTCGTCTTGGAGTCGAACTTAAGAACAAATTGTATATTTGAACTCATGGAAGATTGGGTGAACTTATTTTGGCTCGAAACTTGAGTTTCGATTATGTGGGCCCGGGGTCGATTTTTACTATTCCGGGCAGAATGTTGTAAAAATCATACTTAGCAATATGAACTAGTTTGTTAAGTAGAATTGATGACATTGAATCAATTGTGTATAGATACGATTGGATTGGAGTCAAATTCGAAAGGAAAAGGCATTGCTACGGATTGAATCGTTCGTGAACTTTCGAGGTAAGTGTTTGTTCTATCCTAGTTTGTAGGAATATGAATTTAGTTATGAATAAATTGTTGAATAAGAGTTATTGGTGTTATACCGGTAATGAAGGTAAATTGTTGAAATTATTATAAATTATTGGTTTAAAACCGGTAATTATAAATATTGTTGATATAGATATTATTGGCTAAATGCCGGTAATATATATATTTTATATATTTGGGATCGTGTGGTACGCCGACCACAAAGTGACTTAAAATCTTGGCATTGGCCATAGTTGCCGGTAGCCTATTGCTATATTTGGGAGCGGGTGGTACGCCTACCACAAGATATAATTATTGATATATTTGGGAGCGGGTGGTACGCCTACCACAAGATATAATTATTGATATATTTGGGAGCGGGTGGTACGCCTACCACAAGATATAATTATTGATATATTGGGAGCGGGTGGTACGCCTACCACAAGATATAATTATTGATATATTTGGGAGCGGGTGGTACGCCTACCACAAGATATAATTACTGTGATAGTTGGGAGCGGGTGGTACGCCTACCACGAGATATGAAATGAGAGAGGAATTGAGACATGAAAGTAAGATTTATTATGTTGATTAGATTATTCCTGGATATCGTGAGTTATTGATTGTTATTTCAGAGCAGAGTATTTCTTTATAATGTATTATATATATATGCCTATATTGCAACTGTACAGGTTTAGGTGGGTGACTGGCCTTAGCCTTGTCACTAGTTCGCTGGGATAGGCCAGGCACTTACCAGCACATGGGGTCGGTTGTGCTGATACTTCTGCGCTCTTTTTGCGCAGATACAGGTTACGGACAGCAACAGCGGCAGTAGCGACTTGTGGATTTTTTGAATAATGAGACTACGAGGTAGCCTTGCAGGCGTCCGCAGGACCCGTTGTTTCTTCTATCTATGTTTTTCATTCTGTTATCTCATGTAACCGAGATAAACAGTTTGTATTTTCTTTCCAACAATTATGTGTATTATTCTTAGAAGTTCGTGAGTACTGTGACACCAATCTTGGGTAGTGTATCAGATTTAGATTTTCTTTATCATATTTGACTAAGTCTTCCGCTAATTTTAATTATTCCGCTGTAATTTTTATGTTGTTAATAATAAATTGGTAATTAATGGAGATGTAATTAATATTTGGCTTGCCTAGCTTCCATTTAGTAGGCGCCATCATGACCCCTATGGTGGGAAATCCGGATCGTGACATAAGCAGGGAAATAGGTTTGAACAGTAGTCATTAATTGTTCTCAATAATTGTTAACATACATTTGTCAATTAGTTCTGTTTGATACGGTAACCATAGGAATGATTCCCTAAATAAGGATTAATGAACTTCAGAATACAAATCTGTTGGATTACTCAAACAGACTTGTATCTCAATAATGAACTACCCTTTAAAATACGAACTTGGATTTCAAATCAGTTAAAACGGCAATGTGGCAGAACATCTTCACTTAAAACATTGAGCATGTGGAATTTAAATTATTCAGTCCTACAGGCCTCAGTACGTCACTAATAGGCTCAAACATTATAAAAGTCTCTTAGTGACATACAAATTGAAGCAAACAACAAACGATTAAGGCCTTTAGAGACAATTCTTTAATAGAAAAATCGTAATATGGCCTTTAATAAATAATGAGATGAGTCTCGTTAGAGGGCAAAAACACACGGGGCCTTCAAATAAATTGTTATGAAAAATCGTAGATTTGGAAGGACCATTTAGTGAATCTCACGGTTTTTTTCCCAAAGTTGACAATACGATAGACTCTTTAGGCACGACTTTAATAAAAATATTTTCCTAAATACGGGTGCGTATTTATGTGACCCAAATCTTATTCTCGGCGAAACTGAAATATATTAAAGTCACAGGCGTACTGGTTGCGGTGTGACTCGAAATGTGTTTTCGTGACGTCGCAATTCTTCTAAAATTAAAAAGCGGAACATTAGTAGCACCTAGTTAAAATATATAAAGAAATCAGATGAAAGCAAAAATGGCAGTTGAGCGACCGTGCTAAAACCACGGAACCTGGGAATGCCTAACACCTTCTCCCGGGTTAACAGAGTTCCTTATCCAGGTTTCTAATTTCGCAGACTGTAATACAAAGTCACAAATTTCCTCGGTTCAGGATTTAAACCGGTGACTTGGGACACCATTATTTTTCCAAGTGGCGACTCTGAATTAAATAAATAAATCCCGTTTCGATTGTCCTTTAATTGGAAAAACACCCTCATGCTCTCGCGGGTGCGGAAAAGGAGGTGTGACAGCTCTGGCGACTCTGCTGGGGACAATCACCCAGAACTTCGGTTCAGGGTTTAAGAATTCGAGCTCAGTTAAATTGCTGTCTTTGTCTATATCTGATTTTATTATATGTTTAGTTAATGTGCTACATGTCTACCGCTTTGATACTAGTTGCACTGTATATACAAACTGCTATATGTTTACCGCTTTTATATTGAGTGAACTGTATATAAAACTGTGCCGAAAACCCTTCACTTCTCACCCCCGGGGATGTGCTCACTGGTTGAGACTCCTTATTCTGTTAGTGTCATACCCCGAAATAACAAAGAGGCTCGGAAAGTTTCTAAGCCGGTTGGCCTTTTGGTTCCCGGAAAGGAGCTCCTTCCTCAGCCCGAGTTGTCCGCTTGGGTACACAGTCTAGATCATGTACCGAGGTTTTGAACTTAGAATAACATAACCGCATACCGGATCCCTAGTAGGAAACGCTTATTTGCATCACGTTGCATTCGACTTAGGGGACTCAACACAGGGGTTGGGTCCGTCTAGGACAAGCAACCTGAAAAGAAAAGACCATCCTGCTATACCATGTTTGTTTTAAGCATTTATTCAAACTTGCATGCTGACCGGCTTTTAAATACTGAAGAAAAACGAAAAAACAAAAGAAAACAGTATGGAGAAATAGATATTTTCAGAAAATACAAAATGTGCTTTACCAACAAATCAATAATTTAGTTTGCTAATAAAAGACGACGGAAGGTTGACTCTGCCAACAAAATGGTTTTCTTAACAAATGTGTTTTCTTTGTCGGTCAATAAAAGAAAAATAGTTTGTTTTGACGGTCCGAACTACGCGGGTTTGATTCTCACCGGATGTGAGATACATAGGCAACCCCCGTCGGGTCCAACTTGCCTTTTTAAAAAAAAATACCAAAATCTTAAAATTTTGAAAAAATAGTCCAATCATTGCCAGCCAAAATGATCTTCTTCTTTAAATAAATGTGCAGGATGAGCACGATTCGAAATGAACCCTTTTCACTCATGACTAAAATCCCGGTACAAATACGACTATGGTGGGATGATCTAGGCGAAGAAGGGCAGGAAGAGGTTAAGAAATATTTGAAAGGTCTCACAGGTCTACTTGAAATAAAGCCTCGAGGGGACATCATAAGAGCATTGGTCACATATTGGGACTCCGCGCACAATGTCTTTCACTTCTCGGACTTCGAGCTCACCCCAACTGTGGAGGAGATAATCAGATACATTGGAAACACTGATATACCATTGGGGCATCAATATCTAATCGCTCCTAGGGTTGTCGCCATACACCGATTTTTAGACTCACTGAAGACAGCCAGAACGGTACGTAACCCAGATCTAGCACAAGGGTTTTGTACTTTAAGCTTCATCTATCAAAGGTACGGTCATGTGGGAGGTTTTGACAAGCCGGAGAACAAATTATGCAGCAAGGGTAATCGCCAGAAATGGGAGGAGCACAGACGAATTGCCTTCATGATAGCCTTCTTAGGACTCGTGGTATTCTCGAGAAAAGACGGGAATATTGATATAAAGGTAGCCGGAGTCGTCAGTACTTTGCTTGACCAAAGCGAAAGTACTCTTGCTCCCATGATACTATCAGACATGTATCGAGCTCTCACAGCCTGCAAAGCCGGAGGAGATTTTTTTGAAGGCTGTAATTTACTGCTACAGATGTGGATGATCGAGCACCTGTGTCGCCGCACCCAATTCTTGAGATATGGGTTGGTTGAAAACTTGCATAAGCGAATTCTATATAAGGATTGATAGGACCGTCTTGCCTGAAGGAACATTGGCATGGAGGGCATACTTTCAGGCCCTCAGCGCAAGTCAAATACAATGGACGTTGGGTTGGTTACAGATAGACAGAATCGTGTACATGCCAGCGGCTAGGTCCCACTTTCTCATAATGGGGCTTAAGAGCATTCAATCTTATGTGCCCCATCGGGTTTTGAGACAGCTTGGGAGGTGCCAGATAGTACCCAAAGAAGAAGACCTGAGTACCCAGGTCATTGAAATTGGTCCCGATGGTCAATTCCCAGAAGCAAGGGTCCACCAGATCTGGAGCAAATGCCAATATCCTGGAGGCAAACACTTGTGTGCAGGATCGAGCTAAAGGAGAGGTTGTACCCAGATATCTTACTTGGTACAAAGGAGAAACATCGGGTGAAAGACCAGCCAAAAGACCTCACCTCGGGGAATTTGCTGAAGCGTCACAAGAACAATGGGACTGGTTAGCTAAGGAAGAGGTTTACAGAACAAGGATTGGCAAGATAGAGCAACGGGTCCAAGATCTCCAATTTGAAAAGGATATGCAAGCTGCCACCGACGAGGGAGATAAAAAGAAGTTGGCACAAGAAAATGACTTTTTGAGAGCTCAAATCCAGCAAATGAAAAGGGATGCTGACAGACAGTTGAGGAGTCGAGCAGACGAAAAATTGATAAAGGGTTTGAAAAACCAAGTTGCCGATGTCCAAAGAGAATTGGAAGAGTCAAAGACCCAAACAATGAGGATCCGTGCTAGCTGGAGAAAGGAGGCACATCAACATGCACTTCACCTACAACGGGTGGAAGAAGATTACACCGAGATCATCACTAGTCTAAGGGAAGCAAATGTTATCCTCAGGGAGTGGGTTTTCAAGCAAACCCGAGATGCCAGAGCAGACCTCGACCGTTGCCACGATTTGATGGCCCGACTGCAAGAACAAGTGGATAGGCTCTTAGACCAAGTCACCAACAATGCTCGAAGATTGGGGGCGAAAAACCAACAGATAGAAGGGCTACTCGGAGAAAGGGACATGATCAAGGACAGAATTGGAGAAATAGGGCATTATGTCACCATGAAGTGCTTAGCTTGTGAACAAATGCCCCACACCGCCCTTTTTGCTTCAGTTATGGGCTATGTTCATTAGATCATGAGAGAGTTAAGGGGACTACACAAGGACCTCACACCAAGGCCCGCGGCAAGGCCGAATGATGCCTTGCGGGCCCCTAGGAATTTAGGAGCATTAGACTTTTGATTAAAAAATTATTTTCGAAATTTTGAGTCAAATCGGCTGGCATTTTATTCTCAAGTCAAGCATTTCTCTTATTCTGTTGATTGTTGTAAGACATGTTTTGTAACCGTAAGAGTTTTGATATAAGAATTCCAGAATTTCGCCACAATTTTGTTACCAGAACTACGCTCGGTCTGATTCACGCGGGGACGTGATACGTAGGCAATCCACATAAGATTCGACCACCACTAGAAAGAAAGGAAAAGAACATGAAGGTTAATAACAATAAGGCTTTCAAGGATAATTGAAAAAGGAAAAAACAAAAAAAAAAGAAAAAGAAAAGAAAAGAAGCTGGAATGACGCATGTGATGAGTACATATAGAAAGGGTTATTTGGTTAGGTGCATTGCATCCAACGTGCTATAACATATCTGTTAAACTCGGTAAGCTAACAAGTTTGTTGCATTCCAGAAAAGTTTAGCAGTTGGTTTGACATAATATCCTGGCCGGCCACCATTACCGTACTAGATCTAAAGGGCCAATTCCAGCAAGCACGTCTAGTTCCGGTAAAAGCCTCGAGGAAGAGAAATCAGAGATACAGATCATGAAAGAAGAGGTAGATCGGTTGAAACAGCAGATAACAGAGATGCACCTAGCCTGGGCTAGGGGAGAGTCTTCACCAAACCTCCCTACTCTCGCATCAGCTCCAGAACATCCACCCCTTGATCCTTCGACAAGCGCCCCACTCTATCCATACTATCGAGGGGAAAACCCTTATGCCACCCAAATTCCACCAGCCAAACAAAATCCTCCTCCGGTCACCCCTGTTTTTGTAGCACCCCCACCTGCTACCCTACAAAAGTCGTCCGGTGAGCCGCATGTTCAAATCCACGACAATTCTTACTATCCTCCCGAGCCTACCTTTAGGGCTCCTGAACCGCATCCACACACCCCTCACTGGGATAACCCGGCAGAACCGGAAAAGCACTTCCAAAGTTCGGAACATGAGGAAGTTATTAGAAAAGTTAAAAGCATGGAGCAGTCCTTCAGGAATATGCACGGTTTGGGCAACCAGGTCAGTGTCGCTTACAAGGATCTGTGTCCATTCCCAGATGTCCAGTTGCCAGCCGGGTTCAAAATGCCCAAGTTTGACCTATACGAAGGGCATGGTGATCCAGTAGCCCATCTTCGAGGGTTTTGTAGTAAAATGCGAGGAGCCGGAGGACGAGACGAGATTCTGATAGCTTACTTCGGTCAGAGTTTGGGGGGATCCGCACTAGAGTGGTACACTAGGCAGGATCCCAGCAGATGGTTTACATGGGACGATTTGGCTCAAGCATTCATTGGCCGGTTCCAGTACAATCTTGAAATAGTCCCCGACCGCTTATCATTGCTAAAATTAGAGAAGAAACCCGCCGAAAGTTTCAGAGAATTTGGTTTCCGCTGGAGGGAACAGGCAGCAAGGGTAGATCCGCCTATGAGAGAGAACGAGATGGTGGATTACTTCCTGCAGACACTAGAGCCAACCTATTTCGGACATCTGGTGACGTCCGTGGGTAAGTCATTCACTGAGGTGATAAAGATGGGGGCTATGATCGAGGAAGGCTTGAAAGCCAATAAGATCATGAGCTATTCAGCGTTGAAAGCCACCACTCAAGCTATTCAAAGTGGTACCGGAGGAGTGCTTGGGAAAAGAGGAAAGAAGAAGTCACGGCAGTCAATTCCGGAGCATGGTTCAGAAACAGAGGCCCCGCACCCCAGTATAACCCGCCACAGCCTCATCACCAAAATTACCTCCACAATCCATATAACCACCCGCAACACTACTATCCAGCACATGATCCCCATTTTACTGTCCATCACGCTCAGTCATATTCCACACCTCTCGTCCATGCACCATGGCGGGCACCAAACCCGCCAAATAATTATCCAACCCCAAGAGCATACAGAAACCCCACTGGCATGGGTTTTCGTCCGAACCAGGCATTCAAGAGCGACAGGGCGCCAAGGCCAAAGACTTTCACTCCCTTGGGAGAGTCTTACACCAGTTTATTCCACCGTTTGAAGCAAGTAGGGCTGCTAAATCCGGTCGAGGCTAAGCTACCAAATCCCCTTCCAAAGAATCTGGATCATTTAATAAATTGTGCATACTGCTTAGGATGTCCGGGGCACGACACAGAAAAGTGTTGGCGGTTGAAAACAGCCATCCAGGAACTCATCGACACTTGCCGAATTGAGGTCCAGACTCCAGCGGAGCCCAACATCAACCAAAATCCACTTCCAACTCATCATGAGACCAACATGATCGAGTTGGTACGGGTAGAGGAGGGAAAGGAGAAAACCTCTCAGACTGTAATGATGATCAAGTCTAGCGGGGTAGGGATGAGAAAAGGGCCAAGCCTTGATGAGTCACTCATTTGCAAGAAGGACGTACAAGGGGGGTCGGAAGCAAAAAAGGGAAGCGTGAACAAAGTGCCGGTGAGGTCGGGGGAAGTAAAAATAACTATACCAGGGGTGGCAACCAAACCCATCTTGACGGTAGCAGGTGTTCGAGTGGATCCTTTCATCATCAAGCCAGCAATACAGTTGCCAATAGCTGATAGCAGAGCTATTCCATGGAATTATGATCGGGTCACGACAACCTACAAGGGAAAAGAAGTTAAAGAGGAAGTCTGCGAAGCGCAAGGGTTGACCCGCTTAGGGAGATGTTTTGCCCCGGCGAAATTAAGGAAGACTACTCCGGCAACATTAAAAAAGCCGGTAACTGACGAAGAGGCAGAGGAATTCCTGAAAAAGATGAAGATGCATGATTATTCTGTCCTAGAACAGCTGAAGAAGACTCCTGCGCAAATCTCATTGCTGTCCTTGCTAATACATTCTGAAGAACATCGGCAAACTTTGATAAAAGTTCTGAATGAGGCCCACGTACTCGATAAAATCTCGGTGAGTCATTTGGAGAAGATCACCAATAGGATCTTCGAAGCGAATCAGATCACTTTCACCGATGATGAATTGCCTGAGGAAGGCACCGAGCACAACGAGGCTTTATATCTTACGGTAAAGTGTGAGGAGGCGGTGGTCACCAAAGTCCTTGTCGATAACGGGTCCAGTGCTAACATATGTCCTCTCTCCACACTTAACAAGTTGAAAGTGGACATCGACAGGATACGCAAGAACAGCATATGTGTCCGAGGGTTTGATGGAGGAGGCAAGGCGTCGGTCGGGGACATAGTGTTAATCTTGACAATCGGACCAGTGGAGTTCGCCATGGAATTCCAGGTGCTGGACGTGGTCGTGTCATATAACCTTCTGATAGGGCGACCGTGGATCCATGCCGCAAAAGCAGTTCCATCCAGCCTACACCAACTAGTCAAGTTTGAGTGGGACCAACAGGAGATCGTAGTCCATGGAGAGAATGATCTACAACCAAGCACCATCGTCCCCTTTGTTGAGACAGAAGAGGATGTTGGGCCATGGGTATACCAGATCTGCAATGTGGTATCCGCCAACCGAGTTCCTGAAGGGGAATGCATTCCCAATGACAGAATAATTACTGTAGACGTCATGGTGGCTCATGAAATGTTGAGAAACGATTTCATACCCGGCAAAGGTTTAGGTGCATCTCTGCAAGGAATCATACAACCGGTATCTGTGGTCGAAAACTTGGGAACCTTCGGCTTGGGATTCAAGCCAACATCAGAGGACATCCGGCGAGCCAAGAGGAATAAGCAGAAGACATGGGTGCTCCCGAAGCCGGTTCCACGCCTTTCCCAATCTTTTGTCAGGTCCAGAGCTCGAGGACATCCAACGACAAAGATTCCCGGTCCTATGGTTAGCCCAGACGAAGAGTTCTTAAGAAAGTTCGAGGACCTATTCGCAGATGTATGCATGCTAGAGGATGGCGAAGGATCCAGCCATGCCGAGATACAGTTGTGGGATCGAAAGCAAAATTGAATAATTGGAAGGCTACTCCTCTCCCTGTCCGGAAGGAGTCTTGGTATTTTTTTTTGGATTGTCTTCTTTCGAAATTTTGTGTTGGGGTTGTCCCCGGAGTAAAATCCGTTTGTTTTAGTTCTTTTTTTGAGTTTGCAAGCTTGTTTTTCCTTGTACTATTCCCATTAATGAAATTTTGTTCCCTTCGTGTCTAATTTTGTTTATTTTCCTTCTTTTTACTTTTCTGAGCAAGCTTTCTTTCAACTGATCTTAATGATATGGCGTGCTTAAAGATTAATCAACCCAGTCTAGAAAGTCAATCCGGTTTGGAAATAATAACGCATGAAATAAGAGGTGACGAGAGTGAATCGGAATACGGCGATGATGAAGCCGTAGAAGAAATCGGTGAAGAATTAAGTCACTTCGAGGAAAAACCCAAACCAAATTTAAATGATACCGAGGCTGTTAATCTGGGGGACACAGATGACGTCAAAGAAACCAGAATAAGTGTCCATATTGAACCCAACCTGAGAGAAGAATTGATCAAAACACTCATGGAGTTTAAATACATTTTCACATGGTCGTACGACGACATGCCAGGACTCAGCACTGACCTAGTGGTCCACAAATTACCTACTGACCCGGCATGCCCGCCCGTCAAACAAAAACTGCGAAAATTTAAGACGGAGATGAGTGTAAAGATCAAGGAGGAAGTGACCAAGCAGTTGCATGCGAAAGTCATTCGTGTCACTCGATACCCTGAATGGTTGGCAAACGTAGTACCGGTGCCAAAGAAAGACGGAAAGATCAGAGTATGCGTGGACTATCGCAATCTCAACAAGGCGAGCCCTAAGGATAATTTCCCGCTTCCCAATATCCACATCCTGATTGATAATTGCGCCGGACGTGAAATCGGATCCTTTGTGGACTGCTATGCGGGATATCATCAGATCTTGATGGATGAAGAGGACGCAGAAAAAATGGCTTTTATCACACCGTGGGGGACTTATTGCTACCGGGTGATGCCGTTCGGTCTGAAGAACGCAGGGGCAACATACATCAGGGCGATGACTACGGTATTCCATGACATGATACACAAAGAAATTGAAGTGTACGTGGATGATGTGATCATAAAATCTAGACGTCAAGAAGACCACATTGCCGATCTCGGGAAGTTTTTCCAAAGACTTCGAAGATATGATATCAAGCTTAATCCAGCCAAATGTGCATTCGGAGTTCCGTCAGGAAAGTTGCTAGGATTCATCGTCAGCCGACGGGGCATTGAGTTGGACCCATCCAAAATCAAGTCCATCCAGGAGTTACCCCCGCCAAGGAATAAAACAGAGGTAATGAGTTTGTTGGGAAGGTTAAATTACATCGGTAGGTTTATTGCTCAGCTTACAGCAACCTGTGAGCCCATATTCCGTCTGTTGAAGAAAGACGCTACGATAGAATGGACGACAGAATGTCAGGAAGCGTTTGACCAAATCAAAGGGTATCCGTCAAACCCACCCGTACTAGTTCCGCCTGAACCGGGTAGACCCCTGATTCTTTATCTAACGGTTTTGGAGAATTCGTTCGGCTGCGTACTGGGGCAGCATGATCTTACTGGCAGGAAGGAACGGGCCATTTACTACCTCAGTAAGAAATTCACAGTCCACGAGGTCAAGTACACTCATCTAGAAAAGACGTGTTGCGCTTTGACTTGGGTAGCCCAAAAGTCGAAACATTATTTGTCTTCTTACACCACTTACCTCATTTCGCGTTTGGATCCGTTGAAGTATATTTTCCAGAAGCCTATGCCTACAGGGAGGTTAGCAAAATGTCAAATATTACTTACCGAGTTCGACATCATATATGTGACAAGGACGGCTATGAAAGCTCAAGCCCTAGCCGATCACTTAGCTGAGAATCCTGTTGATGACGGATACGAACCTTTGAGGACGTATTTTCCAGACGAAGAAGTACTGCAGATTGATGGGTTGGAGTTAACCAAGGATCCAGGGTGGAAACTTTTCTTCGACAGAGCGGCGAACGCACAAGGAGTCGGAGTAGGGGCCGTGCTTATCTCTGAAACAGGACATCACTATCCTGTTACTGCTCAACTGCGTTTTCATTGTACCAATAATATGGCTGAGTACGAGGCATGTATCTTGGGGTTACGATTAGCGGTGGACATGGATGTACAGGACGTCTTGGTCTTGGGGGACTCGGACCTTCTGGTACATCAGATTCAGGGAGAATGGGAAACCAGAGATTTAAAGCTTATCCCGTATCGTCAGTGTTTGCATGATCTGACCAAGCGCTTTCGATCAATAGAATTCAGGCACATCCCAAGGATGCATAATAAGGTTGCCGACGCTCTAGCTACTTTAGCATCAATGCTACATCATACGGACAAGGTTTGTGTCGATCCGTTACATATTCAGATCCGGAATCAACATGCTTATTGCAATATGATAGAGGAAGAGATGGATGGTGAGCCACGGTTTCATGATGTCAAGGAATACCTCAGGTTAGGAATATACCCAGAGCAAGCAACTGGAGATCAAAAGAGAGCTATTCGGCGATTGACGAACGGATTTTTCCTTAGTGGAGGGGTGTTGTACAAAAGAACCCCAGATTCGGGATTGTTGAGATGTATAGATGCGAGTCAAGCCATAACAGTGATGACAGATATACACTCCGGAGTTTGTGGGCCACACATGAGCGGATATGTATTGGCAAAGAAGATTCTTCGAGCAGGATATTACTGGCTCACTATGGAGCGTGATTGTATAAGTTTTGTGCGAAGATGCCATCAGTGTCAGATACACGGAGATTTGATTCATTCTCCACCGACTGAATTGCATACAATGTCGGCACCATGGCCGTTTGTTGCATGGGGTATGGATGTTATTGGACCTATAGAACCTGCGGCTTCCAATGGTCATAGGTTCATTTTGGTAACGATCGATTATTTTACCAAGTGGGTGGAGGCCAAAACCTTCAAATCAGTGACCAAGAAGGCGGTGGTGGACTTCGTACATTCCCACATCATCTGCAGGTTTGGAATTCCAAAGATAATCATCACAGATAACGGTGCCAATCTTAACAGCGGATTGATGAAAGAGGTATGTCAACAGTTCAAGATTACACACCGAAATTCTACACCATATTGTCCCAAAGCAAATGGTGCGGTTGAAGCATCAAACAAAAATATAAAGAAGATATTGAGGAAGATGGTGGAAGGGTCTAGGCAATGGCATGAAAAGTTACCATTTGCACTGTTAGGTTATCGCACTACCGTCCGTAATACCAGCAGAAGTGGAAATCCCATCCCTCCGAATTGTCGCTGAAGCTGAGATTGACGATGATGAGTGGGTCAAAACCCGATTGGAGCAATTGAGCTTGATCGATGAAAAGAGATTGACAGCAGTATGTCATGGCCAGTTATATCAAAAGAGAATGGCGAGAGCATACAACAAGAAGGTACGTCCCAGGAAATTTGAAGTGGGACAGCATGTGCTGAAGAGAGTTCTACCGCATCGGGTCGAAGCAAAAGGCAAGTTCGCTCCAAATTGGCAAGGACCATTTGTTGTGACTAGAGTATTATCCAACGGCGCTCTATGTCTAACTGATATCGAAGGAAGGTGCACCGATATGGCTATCAATTCCGATACAGTCAAAAGATATTACGTGTAATTCTTTAATGTATTTGTCAATATTTGGTTTCGTTTGTGTGTATTTGGCATTTTTCGGAGAATGAAATGACAGAGGCAATTTTTCTACTATCCAAACACTTTAACCCTTGTTTTCCCCTTTGAGCCTCAATTATTCTTTCATATACCCTCTTTTGGAATCCTCAAGGAAGATGTATAACAAAATAGAAAAGAAACAAAGAAAAAAAAAACACAAGAAAAAGTGAACTACGTTCGACCCGATTCCTCAAGAAGGATACGTAGGCGCCACACGGCTCGGTCATAATAAAATAAAAATCAAAGATTCCCCAAGCAACAAAACTGGGGCAGAAGTCATTGTTTCGTTTGAAAAGATAGTGTGGATTCCGAAAGTTGTAATGAGCTAACCGTTGAGGATAAACCCCTTTTCTTTAGCCTCAGGCACAGAAACCCTATTAAGGACCAAAAAGACCTCTCGATCAGTATTTGAGAAATGCCAAGTCATGCGAATGAAACCACGAATGACACTTCAATCCTCGACTGAATCTAGGACTCACAAGCTGAAAAGGGATAGCCCCTTTAGAGGAAATCCATGGATAATACCCCAACCCACCGCATGGAAAGAAAGCGAAATGAGAGAGCCTTAACGGTGAAAACCCTTGCGGTCACCTTAAGGCGAAGAAAGCTAAGAGAAATAAAAATGAGAGAGTCTTACGGTGAAAACCTTTACAGGCACCCTAAGGCGACGGGAGGTCGAGAGAAATGAGAGAATCTCATTAGTGAAAACCCTTTGAAGGGCACTATGAGGTGACAAGGCGAGATAGTTACAAGGTGTCCGTATGAGACAAGGTTGGGACATTCGTTTGCTTCTAGCAAAACGCGGCCATCAGAAAGTGATTGACATAAATAGACTGGGTAGATTAATCTCAAAGGCGCGGCATAACCATTGGATCAGTTACACATTCAGATAAGTTTTTCCCAGTTTCGAGCTCAGAAAAGTTTTCCCTTTCTTTTGTCATTCGTGGTCAGCATTCTTTATATATCATTTTTCCTTTTCTTTTGTTTTCGAAAATTAACTTTTCAAAGCTTACTACCGAGTCTCCCAAAGCGGTACAATGAAGATGAATAGGTGTGGAACGAGGCAATAAGGCAAAAGTCGTTCCGATATTAAGGTTGGAATGACAGGTTGATTGAAAGGTTCACGGGAATTATGGAGTACGATGGACACATATTACACATCCAGAAGACGATTTCTCACAACAGATCATCGACTAAAAGGGTCGGACCAAACCGAAGGTTGGAATAAAAGGAGAGATGAGGGATCATCTGCGGAAAGAGCATCATCCCCAGCAAGTGTCAACGACGGCGCCCCAAAAGTTCGAGGGAGGCCAAGCAGCCGAAAGAGAAAAGGAAAATGGCCCCCAACAAGAGTGGCACGACCACTCACTGCGTTTTGAAACTAACAATTTTTCTTTGATTTAAAGCAGGAAAAGAGGGTTCGTCGGCGGAAAAGCATGCCGTATAAAAGGTCATCAAACTGGGGCAGAAAATTTTCTCCCCTTGCGAAAATTTTCTTGAAAACAAATACCCAGTGGATAAGGATAACGAGATCTCGCGAAATACCAGTTCTGAGCAGAATAGTTTTGAGAGAGGCCAGACAACACGAGGGGGTGATCTTGGAGCCTGGTATCATCCCCAGCAGTTGTTGGGAAAATGAAACACTAACTTCGAGATGCCCGCAGCAACATTATATCCCATAAGTTTTTCAAGGAAGCAGAGGCGTGAGTCCCGGAGGAGGTCGGGGAAGAAGGAAAAGGAAAAGGGGTCCCCCGCCAGGGTAATCCTCAGTTAATGACATCTCAATCCCCGGCGAGTCCAAGAGAGAACGAAAGGTGAAGGAAATAGAAAAAGAGGAAGCAAAGAATACCTCCCCAGCAGCATCACCCCCAGCAGGTGAGTAAACAGTTCCGAAGATATCCCCAGCAGCCAAAAGAAAAGTAACACGACCTCGTGGGAAAGAAATTCCAAGACAAGGTAATTCAGAAGAAAAGGGTGGCCCAAGAGACGATGCAGGAAGAAGAAAATGGTACAGGAAACAAAGGAAGGCGATAAGGATGGGATGAAATTAGTGAGTTGTAGTTGAAGTCGGGGAGCCCGCCTGAAGAATGGAGTGGCGATTTAATTTTGAAGTTGTAGTTGAAGTAATGAAGGTGATCAGGATAGGATGAAATTAGTGAGTTGTAGTTGAAGTCGGGGAGCCCGCCTGAAGAATAGAGTGGCGATTTATTTTGAAGTTGTAGTTGAAGTCAGGGAGCCCGCCTGAAGAATGGAGTGGCAATTTATTTTAAAGTTGTAGTTGAAGTCAGGGAGCCCGCCTGAAGAATGGAGTGGCGATTTATTTTGAAGTTGTAGTTGAAGTCGGGGAGCCCGCCTGAAGAATGGAGTGGCGATTTATTTTGAAGTTGTAGTTGAAGTCAGGGAGCCCGCCCGAAGAATGGAGTGGCGATTTTATTTTGAAGTTGTAGTTGAAGTCAGGGAGCCCGCCTGAAGAATGGAGTGGCGATTTATTTTGAAGTCGTAGTTGAAGTCAGGGAGCCCGCCTGAGGAATGGAGTGGCGATTTTATTTTGAAGTTGTAGTTGAAGTCAGGGAGCCCGCCTGAAGAATGGAGTGGCGATTTTATTTTAAAGTTGTAGTTGAAGTCAGGGAGCCCGCCTGAAGAATGGAGTGGCGATTTATTTTGAAGTTGTAGCTGAAGTCAGGGAGCCCGCCTGAAGAATGGAGTGGCGATTTATTTTGAAGTTGTAGTGGAAGTCGGGGAGCCCGCCTGAAGAATGGAGTGGCGATTTATTTTTGAATTTGGTTGAGGAAAGCGGTTGAATGTAACGGAAATCCCCAGCATGAATCCAAGTTCATAATCGGAAGGAAAGCAACAAGGATCAGAAAGATAGATTCAGACTTCAAAACAAAATAGTTTGAAGATCACAAGGAAGGGACCAATGGTCGGAGTTCGGCAATCAAGATAGACCAAAATAACAATCGTCGGAAGAGAAGAAGCATGTGAAGAAACATCAGAACCAGCAAGATGGCAATGAACATGACAAGATCAAGTTGAAAAGATAGATAAGAATTTGCAATACTGTAACTTAGTCTAGCTTCTTATTTTTTTTTTTATTTAGCACGGTGTAATAAGGAGAACGGTGGCAGCAACAGCAACAGCAACAACAGCAACAGCAAGATCACAGCAATCATGGTAGTCCCAGCTACCAAAAATTTCCCGAACTACATTGACCTGATTCCCTTTTAGCCAGGGATATGTAGGAGACCTTTTGAAGCAAGGTTCGGTCAAACTTTTCCAAATAATGCTTCATACGGAGTGCTTGAACGGGCAAAAATCACTCGTATCCGCTCACTTATCTTTGCACGAAGACTCTTCATATTTCCGCGCAAAGAGGGGCAGCTGTGAGCACGTGATTTTAGCCCTACGTAAGATTTACTCCCAAAAATTCAAAATAAAATAGCTTTGGGCTACACTTGATTTTTTGTGGATTTTGTGCTGTCTCTCCGGAGCATTAGCATTGGTATGTGTGTTTATTTAGCTAGAAAATACAAAAAATACGCATTTCATATTTGGGAATTAAGTGCGCGTTTATGAGAATAAATCGGACATAGGAATTAATCGTAAGAAAATCACAAAAAAAATGTGTGCACCTCGTTTCTCGATCATCATGTGATTTTATTTGAATGCATAAATTGTGTTAATCATCAAGTGTAAATTAATAGGTGTAATTTCATTCCCTTTAAATTGATTTGTTTAAAGTAGTTTTTGGTTTAATTAGAGTTAGTTAGTAAAATTAAAAATAAGTGTGAAAACAGGCCCAAGGAAGATTGAACAACCCAGGCCCAAGCCAAATCCGGCTCAGGCCATCTCCGGATGCGCCCAAACGACGCCGTAATAGGCCAAGATATCCAAGCCGTTGGATCATTTCGATCCATAGGTCGCCATTTCTCCTCACAGCCCGACCCGTTCCTAGTCAAAGACCGACCCGGTCTCATAATAACGTTGCACGACGTCGTTTCCTTTAAGAAAAACGATCCTGGTCGTTGATCGTAAATGATCCAACGATCAGGATTGAATTTCCTATCTCGTATATAATACGAATCTCCTACCTAGCCCCCCCCCCAAGCCAAACCCATGATCAATATCATCATCTCCGTTAACCTAGAGACCCATGTAACGCCGCCGTGACCCGCCGCACTCCGCCGACCGGAAATCGCCTCACGGCGGTTCCGGTAGGCCAATGGCTCCCAAATTTACACCGTAGAATCTCCCAAGCCCCCTATTCATGGATCCATTAGTAGTTAGTCTCGAATATAGCTCGAACGTCTCGAATATTCGTTCGAAATTCGCCGGAACTTGAACGTCTACCCCAAACTACCCCAAATTCACACCAGTGACTCCTCACACCTCCCTCACACCCCTACTAACCCCGGCTTAGCTCAAATCTTACTAGAAATGTTAAAGCCCTAAAGTCGAGCCTCAAGAACCCTAAAAACCCAAAAATTAGGGATTTCGTCGAGTCAACGGTATTTGAAGGCAATAGACCTTAATTGGAGTGTTTTTCGTTGGAAAAACACTTCAATTACCGTTTACTTCAAAAGAGTGCAAACTCGAAGTCTTTGGATCCGAGTCCGTCCAATTTCTTGAGGTATCCTATTTCTCATTCTTTTCCTTCTGTTTTGTTGTTGTGTTCATTATATTAACTTAGTTGTTCGTTTCTATCTGTTTGTGTTTGATTTTAATCTGTTCTGCTTCTACCCCATAAGACCTTTATTTGGTCATTCTTGTTTTATTTATATGTCGGAGTAGATTACGATATAGAAACACGAATTAGCTGTAAACGATACGGTCAAGTAGTAAATTCTGCATTTTTCATGTTTCGTTTGCCTGAGCATTTCGAATCACTAAGTCATTTGATTGATTGTTGTTCCTTATGTGAGTTATACGAATACTGTCAATGAGTCTCGTAGGTCTGTTTATTGGAGTTTTATGGCCGAAATGGACACTGTAAATCACATTGTGAATCACTGTTGGATCGAGATTTCCTTTCTTCTGAACTGTTGTTTTAATTAAGTGGTGAATTGGATATAGTTGTTGTTAGTTAAGAACTGAAGGAGTGTAGTGCACATTAGGACTGCTGGTGGAACCTGCTGTGTAGCAGAGTTTCCCCACTAATGCCCATACTTATCAATTTAATAATAGCCCCATACTTAGACATATTGTAGTGTTAAAACCAGTGTCAGGGAGGCTAGGGAATATCATGGGCTAGGCAGAGAATATAATGGGCAAGGGTTTAGTTTAAGGGTGGCAGGATTAGGAGCTGAAGTTCAAAAAAAAAAAGCTATATAGATAGAGGAGGGATACTGTGAGCATGTGATTTTTGCCCTACATGAGAATTACTCCCAGAAAATTCAAAAAAAAATAAATAGTTTTGTATTGTGCGTGATTTTGGTGATTTTTGTGTTATTTTTCTTTTATTATTTGCATTTTTGTGTGTGCGTGCCTATTTATTAAATTAATATAAAATACAAATGTTTGCATTCTGCATATAAAATTCATGTTTGTAATTTAGAGTAATTAAGTTTATTTGACGAAAATGGAAAAAGAACAAAAATATGTGTTTAATGTCTAAAGTCTAATTGTGTGGTTTTATCCCTAATTGTTATTTAATTTTTGTATTAATTGTTATAACGATTTAACTCGTACCTTTTATAAGTCGATTTATTTCTATAAGTTAATTTAGAATTTTTAGAATTTTAGTTTTATTTTTAAGGAATAAAAAAAATATATAGAAGAACAAACCACATTTGGGCCATCTTTCATTAAATAAGACTAAGCCCAAACAAAATACCCCAAAAACCAACCCATACCCACGCCCAACCCGTTTTACCCGACCCAGCCGGCTCATAACCCAAACGACCCACCCTCTCATTTTCATTCTTCATTCCCAAACCCTAAATTAGAGACCCCCCTCCTCCTCTTCTCCTCCATAGCCGCCAGCCACTCCAACAGTCTTCACCCTCCGTGAACCCAACGACCAGCACCATTACCGTCATCCCTCAACGCCAGCTGCCGGCGAACTAGACCACCTCCCCCTGTATCTTCGTCTTCAGACCATTGACCCGTCGACCACCAACGACCAAATGACCTCCAGTCCTTCACCCTCGCGAATGACTCCTTAACACCACCATCTCCTCACCACCTCTTACTCTCCCTCATCTCAACTGTTTATATCTCTGGCCATCTCTGTTTTATCCAGATCCTCTTAATCTCTTCTCTTTTCCGGATTTCATATTCAGATTCGAGTAGATTATTTCCCAATCTATCATTTGATTGTGGATTCGAATTGTTCCTGTGGTATGCTCGTTCATCAAGATCGACTAGTGGAACAATGTTTCTGTCGTTCGATCTTCGTCCCCATTGCCGGTGGCAAAGCAAAGATTACATATTTAAGTCGGCTGGATTGCGCTTGGTAGAGGATCGAGGAAGTTCTGTTTCTTGATGAAGATCAATATACATTTCTTCGGATTTACGGTGACTCCATTGTTTGCGGTGATGCTATTTGGATGGTTTCACGCTTTGACTGTCGAGATATGTACATCAGCGGCGTTGAGGATAATTGCCATAACAATATTTATTGTCTATATGGACTATAGTATGTGAATGACTGGTGTGTCATCGGAGGTCAACACGGTTCAACATCGAATTGCTAGAATAAAGGTCGTCGTCGCAATTCTCTATCCGGTCAGTTGATTCCAGCTTCGTTTCTATCCGGATTTTAGCTTGTTCGATTGTTTGATCTGAAAAGACTGCATATGTGATTCATTTGCTTTGGATAGTTTACTGCAATTGCTAGTATTTCATCTTTTAAATTGCTTACTTCATTTAAAGATAGCTTAACTAAGTTTTTGGTTGTATGTTTGGTTTCTACTATCAGATTTGTGCATTTAAGTTCATTTCCAGTTTAGGGTGTTATTAACGTTTCAAAGCTTTTCATGGTTTTAGTATGAGTTGAATCCAATGATTGAAATCATCTTTTTGAGAAGAGTTGAATGAAGTACTGGACTTGATCTTTAAGTTATAAAAGTCGAAAATAGCTTCTAGTTCGGACGAAATTCTGTGGGATACTAAGGTGATGTTTGGTTTCCTTTGTTGTGATTTGTTTGTCTAGTTATCAGGAGATCTATTTGTTTTTGTTACTGAAGCTTGGTGATCTGTCCAGTTGAATTAAGAATCAGATTATTCAGTTGTTAAGAATTAGCTAAGTTCTCCTCATTGGATGAATTGGTTATAGCTGGTAGGATAGTAATTTCAGAAGTTTCGGGGGTATTTTGGGGTTTAACAGTTTGGCAAATGGTCTAGCTAAGTGGACTGTCACTATAGTACTTAATTAACCATTAATTTAATGTGTTAGTGGGAAACAAAGCATAATGGGGAGGTAAAGAGATTGATTAAACAAACTCACCCATAACTTTGAATTAAATAAGGAAAAGATAAGTGTTAATGGGGAACAAAACACATGGTAGTGGAGTTGATGGGAAAAATGCTTAATTAAAGGGGTCTTAATTTGCATAAGTAGAGGGATTTTTAGATTCTAAAGACAGAGACTAACGGAGGGAGTAAGATACAACAGACATTGGAGAGTATTCTAAAACAAAACACACTAGAGAGGTATACAGGATATAGTTTTTTCTTACTGCTGCCGGTTGTTTTACTGTTGCTGCTGTGGTTGTTGCGGCTGTTGCACACTGCTGTTGCTGCGGTTGTACACTTTTGTTTGCTGCTTGCTTTTTATTTTGCTGTTGCTGGTCGTGGTTGTGTTGTTGCTGCTGTCGTTGTTGTGCTGTTGCTGCTGTGGTTGTTGAGGCTGTTGTTGTGGTGGTGGTTGTTGTTGTTCTGTTGCTGTTGGTTTGTGGTATCTCACTGCTGCTGCAACTGACTTCCCCTCTTTGTAATTTCCAGGTACTTCTAGCTTCATTGCTTCGCGAAGAACCAGATTTAAATGTGTCATTTTTGAAGTTTAACAGCGAGTAAATTGTTATATGAATGTATTGATATACATTTGTTTTGAATATGATATGATGTTTGAAGAATAGCTAATCACTGTTGTGCTAAGTTTTTTTTTTTTTTGTAATTGTATACTTTAAACTGTCAAACCAGCTCAATATATGAACTCTGTATTTAGTAGTGTTAGTTTGTTTTAGTTTAAAATCAGAGTTGTATTACCAAGTGTGAGTTCGAAAAGCAGAAACATAACAGCAGGAGTTTGGTTGAAAAATAGGAATCAGTATTATCATATTCATGATTCAAGTAACAGTCAATTGAAGAGATGTGTATGTATAATTTGTTAGACTTCATTACAAGCAAATCATTTTTATTTAACATTAAAGTCTTCGAAGATCACTTCACATCGTGTGGTCCATGAGTCTATTGGGCAAAGTTTGGTTTGTTTAAACCATTAATGATATGATTATGCACAAATCCTGTTTGGTTGATAGTTTGTCCTTGAAAAAAAATAATTTTTTTTTTAAAAAAAAAATTAGTTAATTGATTCGCTAGTTTACTGCTATTAGATTAGAAAATTAAATTCCAGTTTAGGCTTAATTTCCTGAATTGGATTGTTACTGTTGTGAAATTAATTATGAATGATACTAGGCTTCTTAGGCCACAAATCTGGGCTCAACTTGGCCCAGTTGCGCGAAACTGGCCATAGAATGGCTTGTAACTCACTTCAGGCCCTTGTAATTTGATTAAGTTAAAGGTTGGAGTATATTTGGGCCTAAAGTCGAGGTCGTATTATGTTCATTTTAGAGTCCCAAAGTTGCTCCAAATTTAAGTGAGAACAAAAATTCCAAGAATGATGATATTAAAATAATAATAATTAGGAATATGGAAAATTAATCCATAAATATGAAATCGAGTTTTGAATTAGGTAGCGGGTCCAAGCTAAAAGATTTCACCCTTTTGTTTGAATTCGGACTTGAATTCGAGATTTGAATTTATATTCATGAATTAGTTGACTATTAGAGACAAATAAATAGAGAATCTTAGATACTTTAATTTGGCCTTAATAAATAAAATGAGACGAGTCTCGCCCAAATAAAATGAATGAATTGCGGGGCCCTCAATAACTGCTATAAAAAATAACATTAGAAATTGGGAGGATCGTTTAGCAAATTTCACAGTCCTCCTCAAAGTTAATAAAGACGATAGACTCTTTAGGCGCGATTTATAAGTAAATCATTTTCTTAAATGTGGGTGCGCATTTATGTGACCCAAATCTTACTCTCGGCGGAATTGAAATACACTAAAGTCGCAGGCGTACTGGTTGCGGTGCGGCTCGAAATGTATTTTCGTGACGTCACAATTCTTCTAAGAAATAAAAGCGGAGCAGTAAAAATGCACAGTAAAAATATATAAAGAAATCGGATAAAAGCAAAAGTACAGTTGAGCGACCGTGCTAAAACCACGGAATCCGGGAGTGCCTAACACCTTCTCCCGGGTTAACAGAGTTCCTTATCCGGTTTTCTAGTTTCGCAGACTATATTACAAAGTCATAAATTTCCTCGGTTCGGGATCAAACCGGTGACTTGGGACACCATTACTTTCCCAAGTGGCGACTCTGAATTTAATAAAAATGGATCCCGTCTCGATTGTCCTTTAATTGGAAAAACTCTTTGCGCCCTCGCGGGTGCGGAAAAAGAAGGTGTGACAGCTCTGGCGACTCTGCTGGGGATATAATGCTCTGAACTTCGGTTCAGGGTCTAAGAATTCGAGCTCAGTTAAATTGTTGTTTTGTCTATATCTGATTTTTTACATGTTTAATTAATGTGCTACATGTCTACCGCTTTGATACTAGTTGCACTGTATATACAAACTGTTATATGTTTACCGCTTTGATATTGCGTGAACTGTATATAAAACTGTGCCGAAAACCCTTCACTTCTCACCCCGGGGATGTGCTCACTGGTTGAGACTCCTTTATTTTGAAGTTGCAGTTGAAGTCAGGGAGCCCCGGAAAGTTTCTAAGCCGGTTGGCCTTTTGGTTCCCGGAAAGGAGCTCCTTCCTCAGCCCGAGTTGTCCGCTTGGGTACACAGTCTAGATCACGCACCGAGGTTTTGAACTTAGAATAACATAACTGCATACCGGATCCCTAGTAGGAAACGCTTATTTGCATCACGTTGCATTTGACTTAGGGGACTCAACACAGGGGTTGGGTCCGTCTAGGACAGGCAACCTGAAATGAAAAGACCATCCTGCTATACCATGTTTGTTTCAAGCATTTATTCGAACTTGCATGCTGACCGACTTTTAAATACTGAAGAGAAACGAAAAACAAAAGGAAACAGTATGGGTAAATAGATATTTTCAGAAAAATATAAAAATAGGTTTTACCAACAAATCAATAGTTCAGTTTGCTGATAAAAGACGACGGAAGGTTGACTTTGCCGACAATGGGTTTCTTAACAAAATGTGTTTTCTTCGTCGGTCAATAAAAGAAATGTGTTTCTCAACAAAATATGGTTTCCTTGTCGGTCAATAAAAGAAAATAGTTTGTCTTGACGGACCGAACTACGCGGGTTTGATTCTCACCGGATGTGAGATATGTAGGCAACCCCCGTCGGGTCCAACTTGCCATTTTTTAAAAAAATAAAAAAAAAAAATACCAAAATCTGTAAATTTTGAAAAAAATCATTGCCAGCCAAAATGATCGTTTTCTTTAAATAAATGTGCAGGATGAGCACGATTCAAAATGAACCCTTTTCACTCATGACTAAAATCCCGGTACAAATACGGCTATGGTGGGATGATCTAGGCAAAGAAGGGCAGGATGAGGTTAAAAAGTATTTGAAAGGTCTCACAGGTCTGCTTGAAATAAAACCTCGTGGGGACATCATAAGAGCATTAGTCACATATTGGGACTCCGCGCACAATGTCTTTCACTTCTCGGACTTCGAGCTCACCCCAATTGTGGAGGAGATGACCGGATACATTGGAAACACTGATATACCATTGGGGCATCAATATCTAATCGCTCCCAGGGTTGTCGCCATACACCGGTTTTTAGACTCACTGAAGATAGCCAGAACGGTACGTAACCCGGATCTAGCACAAGGGTTTTGTACTTTAAACTTCATCTATCAAAGGTACGGTCACGTGGGATGTTTCGACAAGCCAGAAAACAAATTATGCAGCAAGGGTAATCGCTAGAAATGGGAGGAGCACAGACGAGTTGCTTTCATGATAGCCTTTTTAGGACTCGTGGTATTCCCAAGGAAAGACGGGAACATTGATATAAAGATGGCCGGAGTCGTCAGTACTTTGCTTGACCAAAGCGAAAGTACTCTTGCTCCTATGATACTGTCAGACATATATCGAGCCCTCACAGTCTGCAAAGCCGGAGGAGATTTTTTTGAAGGCTGTAATTTACTGCTACAGATGTGGATGATCGAGCACCTGTGTCACCGTACCCAATTCTTGAGATATGGGTTGGTTGAGAAAACTTGCATAAGCAAATTTTATACAAGGATTGATAGGACCGTCCTGCCCGAAGGAACATTGGCATGGAGGGCATACTTTCAGGCTCTCAGCGCAAGTCGAATACAATGGACGTTGGGTTGGTTACGGATAGACAGAATCGTGTACATGCCAGCGGCTAGGTCCCCCTTTCTCTTAATGGGACTTAAAAGCATTCAACGCCCCATCGGGTGTTGAGACAGCTCGGGAGGTGCCAGATAGTACCCAAAGAAGAAGACCTGAGTACCCAGGTTATTGAAATTGGTCCCGATGGTCAATTCCCAGAAGCAAGGGTCTGCCAGATCTGGAGCAAATGCCAATATCTGGAGGCAAACACTTGTGTGCAAAATCGAGCTAGAGGAGAGGTTGCGCCCGGATATCTTACTTGGTACAAAGGAGAAATATCGGGTGAAAGACCAGCCAAAAGACCTCACCTCAAGGAATTTGCTGAAGCGTCACAAGAACAATGGGACTGGTTAGCTAAGGAAGAGGTTTACCGAACAAAGATCGGTAAGATAGAGCAACGGGTCCAAGATCTCCAATTTGAAAATGATATGCAAGCCGCCGCCGACAAGGGAGATAAAAAGAAGTTGGCACAAGAAAATGACTTTTTGAGGACTCAGATCCAGCAAATGAAAAGGGACGCTGACAGACAATTGAGGAGTCGAGCAGACGAAAAATTGATAAAAGGTTTGAGAAGCCAAGTTGCCGATGTCCAAAAAGAATTGGAAGAGTCGAAGGCCCAAACAATGAGGGTCCGTGCTAGCTGGAAAAAGGAGGCACATCAACAAGCACTTCACCTGCAACGGATAGAGGAAGATTACACTGAGATCATCACTAGTCTAAGGGAAGCAAATGTTATCCTCAGGGAGCGGGTTTTCAAGCAAGCCCGAGATGCCAGAACAGACCTCGACCGTTGCCACAATTTGATGGCCCGACTGCAAGAACAAATAGACAGGCTCCTAGACCAAGTCACCAACAACGCTCAAAGATTGGGGGTGAAAAACCAGCAGATAGAACAGCTACTCGGGGAAAGAGACATGATCAAGGACAGAATTGGAGAAATAGGGCACTACGTCACCATGAAGTGTTTAGCTTGCGAACAGATGCCCCGCCCTGCCCTTTTTGCTTCGGTTATGGGCTACGTTCATCGGATCATGAGAGATTTAAGGGGACTACACGAGGACCTCACACCAAGGCCCGCGGCAAGGCCGAATGATGCCTCGCGGGCCCCCAGGAATTTTAGAACATTAGACTTCTGATTTAAAAATGTATTTTGAGTCGAGTTGGTTGGCATTTTATTTTCCTTTTTCGAGTCAAGCTTTCCTCTATTTTGTCGATTATTGTAAGACATGTTTTGTAACTTTAAGGCTTTATTTGATATAAAAGTTACTGAATTTTACCACAATCTTGATATTAGAACTACGCTCGGTCTGATTCACGCGGGGACGTGATACGTAGGCAATCCACATAAGATTCGACCACCGCTAAAAAAAAAAAAAAAAAAAATGGGGAGATTAATAACAATAAAGTTTTCAAGGATAAGAGAAGAAGAAAAAGAAAAGCTGGAATGACGCATGCGAGGAATACATGTAGAAATGGTTAATTGACTAGGTGCATTACATCCAACGTGTGATAACATGCCTGTTAAATTCAGTGAGCTAACAAGTTTGTTGCAATTTCCAGAAAGTTTAGCAGTGACTTGACAGAGTATACTGGCCGATCACCCTTACCATACCAGATCAAAAGGTCCAATTCCAGCAAGCATGTCTAGTTCAGACAAAAGTATCGATGGGGAGAAAACAGAGATACAAATCATGAAAGAGGAGATGGACCGGTTAAGACAACAAATGACAGAGATGCACCTAGCCTGGGCTAGGGGACAATCATCACCAAACCTTCCTACTCTTACACCAGCACCAGAGCGTCCGCCCATGGATCCCTCGACCAGTGTGCCAATCTATCCTTATTATCAAGGGGAAAACCCATATATCCCCCCGGTTTCACCAGCCAGGCAAAATCCTCCTCCCCCGGTTACCCCTGTTTTTGTGGCACCTCCACCTGCTCCTTTACAAAAATCGTCCAGTGAGCCGCTTTTTCAAATCCACGACAATCATTGTTATTCTCCCGAGCCTACCTTTAAGGCTCCTGAACCGCATTCACACACCCCTCACTGGGATAACCCGGCAGAACCGGAAAAGCACCTCCCGAGTTTGGAGCATGAGGAAGTTATTCGAAAAGTTAAAAGCCTGGAGCAGTCCTTCAGGAATATGCATGGTTTGGGCAACCAGGTCAGTGTCGCGTACAAAGACCTGTGTCCATTCCCAGATGTCCAGTTGCCGGCCGGATTCAAAACGCCCAAGTTTGACTTATACGAATGGCATGGTGACCCAGTAGCCCACCTCCGAGGGTTTTGTAGTAAAATGCGAGGAGCCGGAGGACGGGATGAGATTCTGATAGCTTACTTCGGTCAGAGTCTGGGAGGATCTGCGCTGGAGTGGTACACTAGACAGGACCCCAGCAGATGGTTTACGTGGGATGACTTGGCTCAAGCTTTTATCGGGCAGTTCCAGTACAATCTTGAAATAATCCCCGACCGCCTATCATTGCTAAAACTAGAGAAGAAACCCGCTGAAAGTTTCAGGGAATTTGGTTTCCGCTGGAGGGAACAGGCAGCAAGGGTAGATCCGCCCATGAGAGAGAGCGAGATGGTGGATTACTTCTTGCAGACACTAGAGCCAACCTATTTCGGACATCTGGTGACGTCCGTGGGCAAATCATTCACCGAGGTGATAAAAATGGGGGCTATGATCGAGGAAGGCTTGAAAGCCAACAAGATCATGAGCTACTCAGCATTGAAAGCCACCACTCAGGCTATCCAAAGTGGTACTGGAGGAGTACTCGGGAAAAAGAGGAAAGAGGAAGTCGCGGCGGTCGAGTCCGGGACATGGTTCAAAAACAGAGGCCCCGCACCCCAATATAGCCCGCCCCAGCCTCACCACCAAAATCACTTCCACAACCCATATAACCACCCGCAACATTACTATCCAGCACCTGTTCCCCATTTTTCTGTCCATCACGCACAATCCTATTCTGCACCTCCCGTCCATGCACCGTGGCGTGCACCAAGCCCGCAAAGCAATTATCCACCCCCAAGAGCTTACAGAAACCCCTCGGGCGCGAGTTTTCGTCCGAACCAGGCATTCAAGGGCGACAGGGCGCCCAGGCCAAAGGCTTTCACTCCTTTGGGGGAATCTTACACCAGTCTGTTCCACCGGTTGAAGCAAGTAGGGTTGCTAAATCCGGTTGAAGCTAAGCTACCAAATCCTCTTCCAAAGAACCTGGACCATTCAGTAAATTGTGCCTACTGCTCAGGATGTCCGGGACACGATACAGAAAAGTGTTGGAAGTTGAAGACGGCCATCCAGGAGCTCATCGACACTCGCAAGATTGAGGTCCAGACTCCAACAGAGCCCAACATCAACCAAAACCCACTTCTAACTCATCATAAGACCAACATGATCGAGTTGGTACGGGTAGAAGAAGGAAAGGAGAAAGCCTCTCAGACTGTAATGATGATCAAGTCTAGCGGGGTAGGAATGAGAAAGGGGCCAAGCCTTGATGAGCCATCCATTTGCAAGAAGGACGTACCAGGAGGGTCGGAAGTAGAAAAGGGAAGTGTGAACGAAATACCGGTAAGGCCGGGGGAAGCAAAAATAGTTGTACCAGGGGTAGTAACCAAGCCCGTCTTGACGGTGGCAGGTGTTCGAATGGATCCTTTCATCATCAAGCCAGCAATACAATTGCCAATAACTGATAGCAGAGCTATTCCATGGAATTATGATCGGACCACGACAACCTACAAAGGAAAGGAAGTGAAAGAGGAAGTTTGCGAAGCGCAAGGTTTGACCCGCTCGGGGAGATGTTTTGCCCCGTGGAGTTGAGGAAGACTGCTCCGGCAACACTGAAAAAGCCGGTGACTGACGAAGAGGCAGAAGAATTCCTGAAAAAGATAAAGCTGCATGATTATTCCGTCCTAGAACAGCTGAAGAAGACTCCCGCGCAAATCTCATTGCTATCCTTGCTGATACATTCTGAAGAACATCGGCAAGCTTTGATGAAAGTTCTGAATGAGGCCCACGTACCTGATAAAATCTCAGTGAGTCATTTGGAGAAGATCACCAATAGGATCTTCGAAGCGAATCGGATCACCTTCACCGATGATGAGTTGCCCGAGGAAGGCACCGAGCACAACAAGGCTTTATATCTTACGGTAAAGTGTGAGGAGTCGGTGGTTACCAAAGTCCTCGTCGATAATGGGTCCAGCGCCAATATCTGCCCTCTCTCTACACTGGACAAGTTGAAAGTGGACATCGGCAGGATACGCAAGAACAGCATATGTGTTCGGGGGTTTGATGGAGAAGGCAAGGCATCGGTCGGGGACATAGTGTTAATCTTGACGATTGGGCCAGTGGAGTTCACCATGGAATTCCAGGTGCTGGACATGGTGGTGTCATATAACCTCCTGATAGGGCGACCATGGATCCATGCCGCAAGAGCAGTTCCATCCAGCCTACACCAACTCGTCAAGTTTGAGTGGGACCAACAGGAGATCGTCGTCCATGGAGAGAATGATCTACAACCAGGCACCATCGTCCCCTTCGTTGAGACGGAAGAAGATGTTGGGCCGTGGGTATACCAGATCTGCGATGTGGTATCCGCCAACCGAGTTCCAGAAGGGGAATGCATTCCCAATGATAGAATAATTACTGCAGACGTCATGGTGGCGCATGAAATGTTGAGACATGGTTTCATACCCGGCAAAGGTCTAGGTACATCTCTGCAAGGAATCATACAACCGGTATCTGTGGTCGAAAACGTGGGAACCTTCGGCTTGGGATTCAAGCCAACATCAGAGGACATCCAGCGAGCCAAAAGGAATAAGCAGAAGACATGGGTGCTCCCAAAGCCGGTTCTACGCCTTTCCCAATCTTTTGTCAGGTCCGGAGTAAGAGGACATCCGACGACAAAGATTCCCGGTCCTATGGTTAGGCCAGACGAAGAGTTCTTAAGAAAGTTCGAGGACCTATTCGCGGATGTATGTATGCTCGAGGATGGTGAAGGATCCAGCCATGCCGAGATACAGTTTGTGGGACCAAAAGCAAAACTGAATAATTGGAAGGCTACTCCTCTCCCTGTCCGGAAGGAGTCTTGGTAGTTTGTTTTGGATTGTTTTCTTTTGAAATTTTGTGTTGGGGGTTGTCCCCGGAGTAAAATCCAGTTGTTTTAGTTCATTTTGATTTAAGTTTGCAAGTTTGTTTTTCCTTGTACTGTTCCCATTAATGAAATTTGGTTCCCTTCATGTCTAATTTTGTTTATTTTTCCTTCTTTTTACTTTTTTGAACAGCCTTCTTCCAACTGATCTTAATGATATGGCGTGCTTAAAGATTAATCAACCCGGTCTAGAAAGTCAATCGGGTTTGGAAATAATAACGCATGAAATAAGAAGTGACGAGAGTGAGTCAGAATACGGGGATGACGAAGCCATAGAAGAAATCGGTGAAGAATTAAGTCACTTCGAAGAAAAACCCAAACCAAACTTAAATGATACTGAGGCTGTTAATCTGGGGAACACAGATGACGTCAAAGAAACCAGAATAAGTGTCCATATTGAACCCAACCTGAGAGAGGAATTGATCAGAACACTCATGGAGTTTAAAGACATTTTCGCATGGTCGTACGACGACATGCCAGGACTCAGCACTGATCTAGTGGTTCATAAATTACCCACCGATCCGGCATATCCTCCCGTCAAGCAGAAACTGCGGAAGTTCAAAACGGAGATGAGTGTAAAGATCAAGGAGGAAATAACCAAGCAGTTGCAGGCGAAAGTCATTCGTGTCACTCGATACCCTGAATGGTTGGCTAATGTAGTACCGGTGCCAAAGAAAGACGGAAAGATCAGAGTATGCGTGGACTATCGCAATCTCAACAAGGCGAGTCCTAAGGATAATTTCCCACTTCCCAATATCCATATCCTGATTGATAATTGCGCCGGACGCGAAATTGGATCCTTTGTGGACTGTTATGCGGGATATCATCAGATTTTGATGGATGAAGAGGACGCAGAAAAGACGGCTTTTATTACACCGTGGGGGACCTATTGCTACCGGGTAATGCCGTTTGGTTTGAAGAATGCAGGGGCAACATACATGAGGGCGATGACTACGGTATTCCATGACATGATACACAAGGAGATTGAAGTGTACGTGGATGATGTGATCATAAAATCTAGACGTCAAGAAGGCCATGTTGTCGACCTCAGGAAGTTCTTTCAAAGACTTCGAAGGTACGACATCAAGCTCAATCCGGCCAAATGTGCATTTGGAGTTCCGTCAGGAGAGTTGCTAGGATTCATCGTCAGCCGACGGGGCATTGAGTTGGACCCATCCAAAATCAAGTCCATCCGGGAGTTACCCCCGCCAAAGAATAAAACAGAGGTAATGAGCTTATTGGGAAGGTTAAATTACATCAGTAGGTTTATTGCTCAGCTTACAGCAACCTGTGAACCCATATTCCGTCTGTTGAAGAAAGACGCTACGATAGAATGGACGACAGAATGTCAGGAAGCGTTTGACCAAATCAAAGGGTATCCGTCAAACCCACCCGTACTAGTTCCGCCTGAACCGGGTAGACCCCTGATTCTTTATCTAACGGTTTTGGAGAATTCGTTCGGCTGCGTACTGGGGCAGCATGATCTTACTGGCAGGAAGGAACGGGCCATTTACTACCTCAGTAAGAAATTCACGGTCCATGAGGTTAAATACACTCATTTGAAAAAGACATGTTGTGCTTTGACATGGGTAGCCCAAAAGCTGAAACACTATTTGTCTTCTTACACCACTTACCTCATTTCGCGTTTGGATCCGTTGAAGTATATTTTCCAGAAACCTATGCCTACAGGGAGGTTAGCAAAGTGGCAAATATTACTTACCGAGTTCGACATCATATACGTGACAAGGACGGCTATGAAAGCTCAAGCCTTAGCCGATCACTTAGCTGAGAATCCTGTTGATGACGGATACGAACCTTTGAGGACATATTTTCCAGACGAAGAAGTACTGCAGATTGATGGGTTGGAACTAACCGAGGAGCCGGGTTGGAAGCTTTTCTTCGACGGAGCGGCGAACGCAAAAGGAGTCGGAGTAGGGGCTGTACTTATCTCTGAAACAGGACATCATTATCCTGTTACTGCTCAACTGCGTTTTCATTGTACCAATAATATGGCTGAGTACGAGGCATGTATCTTGGGGTTGCGATTAGCGGTGGACATGGATGTACAGAACGTCTTGGTCTTGGGGGACTCGGACCTTCTGGTACATCAGATTCAGGGAGAATGGGAAACCAGAGATCTAAAGCTTATCCCATATCATCAGTGTTTGCATGATCTGACCAAACGCTTTCGATCAGTAGAATTCAGGCACATCCCAAGGATGCATAATGAGGTTGCCGACGCTCTAGCTACTTTAGCGTCGATGCTACATCACCCGGACAAGGTTCGTGTCGATCCGTTACATATTCAGATCCGGAATCAACATGCTTATTGCAATATGATAGAGGAAGAGATGGATGGCAAGCCATGGTTTCATGATGTCAAGGAATACCTCAGGTTAGGAATATATCCAGAGCAAGCAACTGGAGATCAAAAGAGAGCTATTCGGCGATTGGCGAATGGATTTTTCCTTAGTGGAGGGGTGCTGTACAAAAGAACCCTAGATTTGGGATTGTTGAGATGTATAGATGCAAATCAAGCCACAACAGTGATGACAGATATACACTCCGGAGTTTGTGGACCACACATGAGCGGATACGTATTGGCAAAGAAGATTCTTCGAGCAGGATATTACTGGCTCACGATGGAGCGTGATTGTATAAGTTTCGTGCGAAGATGCCATCGGTGTCAGATACACGGAGATTTGATTCATTCTCCACCAACTGAATTGCATACAATGTCAGCACCATGGCCGTTTGTTGCATGGGGTATGGATGTTATTGGACCTATAGAGCCTGCGGCTTCCAATGGTCATAGGTTCATTCTGGTAACGATCGATTATTTTACCAAGTGGGTGGAGGCCAAAACATTCAAATCGGTGACCAAGAAGGCGGTGGTGGATTTCGTACATTCCCACATCATCTGCAGGTTTGGAATTCCAAAGATAATCATCACAGATAACGGTGCCAATCTTAACAGCGGATTGATGAAGGAGGTCCGCCAACAGTTCAAGATTACACACCGAAATTCCACACCATATCATCCCAAAGCAAATGGTGCGGTTGAGGCAGCAAACAAGAATATAAAGAAGATATTGAGGAAAATGGTAGAAGGGTCCAGGCAATGGCATGAAAAGTTACCGTTCGCACTGTTAGGTTATCGCACTACCGTCCGGACTTCGGTAGGTGCAACTCCTTACTTGTTGGTGTATGGGACCGAAGCAGTAATACCAGCAGAAGTTGAAATCCCATCCCTCCGAATTGTCGCTGAAGCTGAGATTGATGACGACGATTGGGTCAAAACCCGATTAGAGCAATTGAGCTTGATCGATGAAAAGAGATTGACAGCAGTATGTCATGGCCAATTGTATCAAAAGAGAATGGCGAGAGCATATAACAAGAAGGTACGTCCCGGGAAATTTGAAGTGGGACAGCATGTGCTGAAGAGAGTTCTACCACATCAAGCCGAAGCGAAAGGCAAGTTCGCTCCAAATTGGCAGGGACCATTTGTTGTGACTAGAGTATTATCCAACGGCGCTCTATGTCTAACTGATGTTGAGGAAAGATGCACCGATATGGCTATCAATTCTGATGCGGTCAAGAGATATTATGTGTAATTCTTTAATGCATTTGTCAACGTTTGGTTTCGTTTGTGTGTATTTGGTATTTTTCGGAGAATGAAATGACAGAGGCAATTTTTCTACTACCCAAACACTTTAACCCTTGTTTTCCCCTTTGAGCCTTAATTATTCTTTCATATACCCTCTTTCGGAATCATCAAGGAAGATGTGTAACAAAAGAGAAAAAGAAACAAAGAAAAAAAAAACACAAGAAAAAGTGAACTACGTTCGACCTGATTCCTCAAGAAGGATACGTAGGCGCCACACGACTCGGTCATAATAAAATAAAAATCAAAGATCCCCCAAGCAACAAAACTGGGGTAGAAGTCATTGTTTCGTTTGAAAGATAGTGTGGATTCCGAAAGTTGTAATAAGCTAACCGTTGAGGTTAAACCTTTTTTTTCAGCCTCACGCGCAGAAACCACATTAAGAACCAGAAAGACCTCTCGATCAATATTTGAGAAATGCCAAGTCATGTGAATGAAAGCCAAAAGTGACATCTCGACCCTCGATTGAATCCAGGATGCACAAGCCGAAAAGGGATAACGCTCTAGAGGGAATCTCATGGGTGATACCCCGCCGCAAGGAAAGAAAGCGTAAATGAGAGAGTCTTAACGGTGAAAACCCTCGCGGGCACCTTAAGGCGAAGGAAGTTGAGAGAAGTAAAATGAGAGAGTCTTACGGTGAAAACCTTTACGGGCACCTTAAGGCGACGGGAGATAGAGAGAAATGAGAGAATCTCATTAGTGAAAACCCTTTGAAGGGCACTATGAGGTGACAGGGCGAGAGGGTTACGGGATGTCTGCATGAGACAAGGTTCGGGACATCCGTTTACCTCTAACATGAACGCGGCCATCAGAAAGTGATTGACATGAGTAGACTGGGTAGTTTAATCTCAAAGGCGCGGCATAACCATTGGATCAGTCACACATTCAGATAAGTTTCCTATTTTTGAGTTCAAAAAAGTTTTCCTTTTCTTTTGTCTTTCAAAGCTTACTACCAAGTCTCCCAAAGCAGTATAATGAAAATGAATAGGCGTGGAACGAGGCAATAAGGCAGAAGTCGTTCCGATAGTAAGATTGGAACGACAGGTTGATTGGAAGGTTCGCAGGAGTTACGGAGTATGATGGACACATGTGGCACGTCCGAAAGATGATTTCACGCAACAGATCACCGGCTAAAAAAAAAAAGTCGGATCAAAACAAAGATTGGAATAAAAGGAAAGATGAGAAACCGTTCGTGGAAAGAGCATCGTCCCCAGCAAGCGTCAATGTCGTCCTCAAAGTTCGAGAGAGGCCAAGCAGCTGAAAGAGAAAAAGAAAATGGCCCCAACAAGAGTGGCACGACCACTCACTGCTTTTTGAAACTAACAATTTTTCTTTGATTTAAAGCAGGAAAGGAGGGTTCGTCGGCGGAAAAGCATACCACCTAGAAGTGCATCAAACTGGGGCAGAAAATTTTCTCCTGTTGCGAAAATTTTCTTGAGAGCAGATACCCAGTAGATAAGGATAGAAAGCAACACAAGATTTTGGAAACTACCCGTTCCGAGCAGAATAGTTTTGACAGAGGCCCGACAAGGCAAGGAAGTGATCTTTGAGCCGGTATCATCCCCAGCAATTGTTGGGAAAATGAAACACCGACTTCGAGATTCCCGCAGCAGTATTATATCCCATAATTTATTCAAAGAAGCAAAGGCATGAGTCTCAAAGGAGGTATGGAAAGAAGGAAGAGGAAAAGGGGTCCCCCGCCAGGATAATCCCCGGTCCATAACATTTCAACCCCGGCGAGTCCGAGAGAGAATGAGGGGTGAAGGAAACAAAGAATACTTCCTCAGCAGCATCATCCCCAGCAGGCGAGTAAACAGTTCCAAAAATATCCCCAGCAGCCGGAAGAAAAAGTAATACGACCCAGGGGAAGGCAATTCCAAGACAGGATAATTCAGAAGAGAAGGTGGCCCGAGAGGCAATGCAGGAAGAAGAAAATGGTACACAAGGCAAAGGAAGGTAATCAAGATAGGATGAAATCAGTGAGTAGTAGTTGAAGTCAGGGAGCCCGCCTGGAGAATGGAGTGGCGATTTTATTTTGAAGTAGTAGTTGAAGTTAGGGAGCCCGCCTAGAGAATGGAGTGGCGATTTAGTTTTGAAGTAGTATTTGAAGTCAGGGAGCCCGCCTGAAGAATGGAGTGGCGATTTTATTTTGAAGTAGTAGTTGAAGTCAGGGAGCCCGCCCTGGAGAATGGAGTGGCGATTTTATTTTGAAGTAGTAGTTGAAGTCAGGGAGCCCGCCTGGAGAATGGAGTGGCGATTTAGTTTTGAAGTTGTAGTTGAAGTCAGGGAGCCCGCCTGGAGAATGGAGTGGCGATTTAGTTTTGAAGTTGTAGTTGAAGTCAGGGAGCCCGCCTGGAGAATGGAGTGGCGAATTAGTTTTGAAGTTGTGGTTGAAGTCAGGGAGCCCGCCTGAAGAATGGAGTGGCGATTTTGTTTTGAAGTTGTAGGTGAAGTCAGGAAGCCCGCCTGGAGAACGGAGTGGCGATTTTATTTCGAAGTTGTAATAGAAGTCAGGGAGCCCGCCTGGAGAATGGAGTGGCGATTTAGTTTTGAAGTTATAGCGGAAGTCAGGGAGCCCGCCTGAAGAATGGAGTGGCGATTTTATTTTGAAGTCATAGTTGAAGTCAGGGAGCCCGCCTGGAGAACGGAGTGGCGATTTATTTTGAAGTTATAGTTGAAGTCAGGGAGCCCGCCTGAAGAATGGAGTGGCGATTTAATTTTGAAGTTATAGTTGAAGTCAGGGAGCCCGCCTGGAGAATGGAGTGGCGAATTAGTTTTGAAGTTGTAGTTGAAGTCAGGGAGCCCGCCCTGGAGAATGGAGTGGCGATTTAGTTTTGAAGTTGTAGTTGAAGTCAGGGAGCCCGCTTGGAGAATGGAGTGGCGATTTATTGTGAAGTTGTAGTTGAAGCCAGGGAGCCCGCCTGGAGAATGGAGTGGCGATTTATTTTTAATTTGGTTGAGGAAAGCGGTTGAATGTAATAGAAATCCCCGGTATGAATCCAAGTTCGTAAGCAGAAGGAAGGCAACAAGGATCAGAAAAGATAGATTCAGATTTCGAAGGAGAATAGTTCGAAGACCACAAAGAAGGAACCAATGGTCGGAGGTCGGCAATCAAGATAGGCCGAGACAACAATTATCAGAGGAGAAGAAGCATGTGAGGAAACGTCAGAGCCAGCAGGATGGCAAGGAGCATGACAAGATCAAGTTGAAAAGATAGATAAGAATTTGCAATACTGTAACTTAGTCTAGCTTCTTATTTTTCGTTTAGCACGGTGTAATAAGGAGATCAGTTAAGCAGTGGCATCAGCAGCAACAACAAGTAACAGCAGTAACAGCAAGATCACAGCAATCATGGTAGTCCCAGCTACCAAAACTTCCCGAACTACATTGACCTGATTCCCTTTTAGCCAGGGATATGTAGGAGACCTTCTGAAGCAAAGGTTCGGTCAAACTTTTCCAAACAATGCTTCATACGGAGTGCTCAAACGGGCAAAAAATCGCTCGTATCCGCTCACTTATCTTCGCACGAAAACTCTTCGCGTTTACGCGCAAAGAGGGGCAGCTGTGAGCACGTGATTTTTGCCCTACATGAGAATTACTCCCAGAAAATTCAAAAAAAAATAAATAGTTTTGTATTGTGCGTGATTTTGGTGATTTTTGTGTTATTTTTCTTTTATTATTTGCATTTTTGTGTGTGCGTGCCTATTTATTAAATTAATATAAAATACAAATGTTTGCATTCTGCATATAAAATTCATGTTTGTAATTTAGAGTAATTAAGTTTATTTGACGAAAAATGAAAAAGAACAAAAATATGTGTTTAATGTCTAAAGTCTAATTGTGTGGTTTTATCCCTAATTGTTATTTAATTTTTGTATTAATTGTTATAACGATTTAACTCGTACCTTTTATAAGTCGATTTATTTCTATAAGTTAATTTAGAATTTTTAGAATTTTAGTTTTATTTTTAAGGAATAAAAAAAATATATATATAGAAGAACAAACCACATTTGGGCCATCTTTCATTAAATAAGACTAAGCCCAAACAAAATACCCCAAAACCAACCCATACCCACGCCCAACCCGTTTTACCCGACCCGGCCGGCTCATAACCCAAACGACCCACCCTCTCATTTTTATTTTCATTCCCAAACCCTAAATTAGAGACCCCCCTCCTCCTCTTCTCCTCCATAGCCGCCAGCCACTCCAACAGTCTTCACCCTCCGTGAACCCAATGACCAGCACCATTACCGTCATCCCTCAACGCCAGCTGCCGGCGAACTAGACCACCTCCCCCCTGTATCTTCGTCTTCAGACCATTGACCCGTCGACCACCAACGACCAAATGACCTCCAGTCCTTCACCCTCGCGAATGACTCCTTAACACCACCATCTCCTCACCACCTCTTACTCTCCCTCATCTCAACTGTTTATATCTCTGGCCATCTCTGTTTTATCCAGATCCTCTTAATCTCTTCTCTTTTCCGGATTTCATATTCAGATTCGAGTAGATTATTTCCCAATCTATCATTTGATTGTGGATTCGAATTGTTCCTGTGGTATGCTCGTTCATCAAGATCGACCAGTGGAACAATGTTTCTGTCGTTCGATCTTCGTCCCCATTGCCGGTGGCAAAGCAAAGATTACATATTTAAGTCGGCTGGATTGGGCTTGGTAGAGGATCAAGGAAGTTCTGTTTCTTGATGAAGATCAATATACATTTCTTCGGATTTACGGTGACTCCATTGTTTGCGGTGATGTTATTTGGATGGTTGCACGCTTTGACTGTCGAGATATGTACATCAGCGGCGTTGAGGATAATTGCCATAACTTAATTTATTGTCTATATGGACTATAGTATGTGAATGACTGGTGTGTCATCGGAGGTCAACACGGTTCAACATCGAATTGCTAGAATAAAGGTCGTCGTCGCAATTCTCTATCCGGTCAGTTGATTCCAGCTTCGTTTCTATCCGGATTTTAGCTTGTTCGATTGTTTGGTCTGAAAAGACTGCATATGTGATTCATTTGCTTTGGATAGTTTACTGCAATTGCTAGTATTTCATCTTTTAAATTGCTTACTTCATTTAAAGATAGCTTAACTAAGTTTTTGGTTGTATGTTTGGTTTCTACTATCAGATTTGTGCATTTAAGTTCATTTCCAGTTTAGGGTGTTATTAACGTTTCAAAGCTTTTCATGGTTTTAGTATGAGTTGAATCCAATGATTGAAATCATCTTTTTGAGAAGAGTTGAATGAAGTACTGGACTTGATCTTTAAGTTATAAAAGTCGAAAATAGCTTCTAGTTCGGACGAAATTCTGTGGGATACTAAGGTGATGTTTGGTTTCCTTTGTTGTGATTTGTTTGTCTAGTTATCAGGAGATCTATTTGTTTTGTTACTGAAGCTTGGTGATCTGTCCAGTTGAATTAAGAATCAGATTATTCAGTTGTTAAGAATTAGCTAAGTTCTCCTCATTAGATGAATTGGTTATAGCTGGTAGGATAGTAATTTCAGAAGTTTCAGGGGTATTTTGGGGTTTAACAGTTTGGCAAATGGTCTAGCTAAGTGGACTGTCACTATAGTACTTAATTAACCATTAATTTAATGTGTTAGTGGGAAACAAAGCATAATGGGGAGGTAAAGAGATTGATTAAACAAACTCACCCATAACTTTGAATTAAATAAGGAAAAGATAAGTGTTAATGGGGAACAAAACATATGGTAGTGGAGTTGATGGGAAAAATGCTTAATTAAAGGGGTCTTAATTTGCATAAGTAGAGGGATTTTCAGATTCTAAAGACAGAGACTAGCGGAGGGAGTAAGATACAACAGACATTGGAGAGTATTCTAAATCAAAACACACTAGAGAGGTATACAGGATATAGTTTTTTCTTACTGCTGCCGGTTGTTTTACTGTTGCTGCTGTGGTTGTTGCGGCTGTTGCACACTGCTATTGCTGCGGTTGTACACTTTTGTTTGCTGCTTGCTTTTTATTTTGCTGTTGCTGGTCGTGGTTGTGTTGTTGCTGCTGTCGTTGTTGTGCTGTTGCTGCTGTGGTTGTTGAGGCTGTTGTTGTTGTGGTGGTTGTTGTTGTTCTGTTGCTGTTGGTTTGTGGTATCTCACTGCTGCTGCAACTGACTTCCCCTCTTTGTAATTTCCAGGTACTTCTAGCTTCATTGCTTCGCGAAGAACCAGATTTAAATGTGTCATTTTTGAAGTTTAACAGCGAGTAAATTGTTATATGAATGTATTGATATACATTTGTTTTGAATATGATATGATGTTTGAAGAATAGCTAATCACTGTTGTGCTAAGTTTTTTTTTTTTTTGTAATTGTATACTTTAAACTGTCAAACCAGCTCAATATATGAACTCTGTATTTAGTAGTGTTAGTTTGTTTTAGTTTAAAATCAGAGTTGTATTACCAAGTGTGAGTTCGAAAAGCAGAAACATAACAGCAGGAGTTTGGTTGAAAAATAGGAATCAGTATTATCATATTCATGATTCAAGTAACAGTCAATTGAAGAGATGTGTATGTATAATTTGTTAGACTTAATTACAAGCAAATCATTTTTATTTAACATTAAAGTCTTCGAAGATTACTTCACATCGTGTGGTCCATGAGTCTATTGGGCAAAGTTTGGTTTGTTTAAACCATTAATGATATGATTATGCACAAATCCTGTTTGGTTGATAGTTTGTCCTTGAAAAAAAATAATTTTTTTTAAAAATAAAAAATAAAATTAGTTAATTGATTCGCTAGTTTACTGCTATTAGATTAGAAAATTAAATTCCAGTTTAGGCTTAATTTCCTGAATTGGATTGTTACTGTTGTGAAATTAATTATGAATGATACTAGGCTTCTTAGGCCACAAATCTGGGCTCAACTTGGCCCAGTTGCGCGAAACTGGCCATAGAATGGCTTGTAACTCACTTCAGGCCCTTGTAATTTGATTAAGTTAAAGGTTGGCGTATATTTGGGCCTAAAGTCGAGGTCGTATTATGTTCATTTTAGAGTCCCAAAGTTGCTCCAAATTTAAGTGAGAATAAAAATTCCAAGAATGATGATATTAAAATAATAATAATTAGGAATATGAAAAATTAATCCATAAATATGAAATCGAGTTTTGAATTAGGTAGCGGGTCCAAGCTAAAAGATTTCACCCTTTTGTTTGAATTCGGACTTGAATTCGAGATTTGAATTTATATTCATGAATTAGTTGACTATTAGAGACAAATAAATAGAGAATCTTAGATACTTTAATTTGGCCTTAATAAATAAAATGAGACGAGTCTCGCCCAAATAAAATGAATGAATTGCGGGGCCCTCAATAACTGCTATAAAAAATAATATTAGAAATTGGGAGGATCGTTTAGCAAATTTCACAGTCCTCCTCAAAGTTAATAAAGACGATATACTCTTTAGGCACGATTTATAAGTAAATCATTTTCTTAAATGTGGGTGCGCATTTATGTGACCCAAATCTTACTCTCGGCGGAACTGAAATACACTAAAGTCGCAGGCGTACTGGTTGCGGTGCGGCTCGAAATGTATTTTCGTGACGTCACAATTCTTCTAAGAAATAAAAGCGGAGCAGTAAAAATGCACAGTAAAAATATATAAAGAAATCGGATAAAAGCAAAAGTACAGTTGAGCGACCGTGCTAAAACCACGGAATCCGGGAGTGCCTAACACCTTCTCCCGGGTTAACAGAGTTCCTTATCCGGTTTTCTAGTTTCGCAGACTATATTACAAAGTCATAAATTTCCTCGGTTCGGGATCAAACCGGTGACTTGGGACACCATTACTTTCCCAAGTGGCGACTCTGAATTTAATAAAAATGGATCCCGTCTCGATTGTCCTTTAATTGGAAAAACTCTTTGCGCCCTCGCGGGTGCGGAAAAAGAAGGTGTGACAGATACACAGACATAGGGGGACAGATATTAGACAAAGAAAGAAAAGGATATACATAGTAGAGAAAAGGAGGAAGAAAAGACTCTGCTTCTTCTTTTGCTCACTGTTTCAGTCAGTACTTGAGTCCTTTGAGCTATATCCTGATAGGACATTGGTCTTTTGAAGTTCTTGAAGTATTCGTTAGGTATTTTGGAAGTTAAAGCTAGTCTATTTGGATTGTTTGGTGTCATTCTTGGTTCATCCGACATTATTGGATAGCAGTTGGCTAAGTTGGTTTGAAGTTTATTCCGGGGTCTTGATTTAAACATTAAGTGTGTGTTTTCCTGGGTCTTCTCTGTCAAGTTGATGCTGTTTGGTTTGTTTAAAGTTGCCCCATCGCTGTGATCGTTCATTATTGAAACTGCTGCTGTTGTTGTACATTGATACTGCTATAGTTGTACATTGCTACTGCTATAATCGCGTATTTGCTGAGTGCTGCTGTTTGCTGTATACCTTTGGTGCTGACTCTTTCCTCTAAGTTCTGTTTCGTTGGCTCCAGATACATATTCTTGTAAATTTCAAACTCATGGGAATGCAATGAATGCTGCTTGGAGTTGTTATACTGAAGACTTCATTTTTCTGTTATTTCCTTAATAATTTGTAAAAAAATAATGCATTCAAACATATTCTTTCCCGTTTCTATATGCTATTTAGACCCACTTTAAAACTATATAATGAGGACTATTAAGTACTAGATTACAAATAATTGTATGTATTAGATAGAAGTGGAAGGCTATAGTTTATTTTAATAATATTTTAGTAAAAAGAAGTTGAAGCATGTAAATTGATTGTGGCTGTTTCATAGTGCCGTTTGGTATATAAATATAGTTGGCATTTTGTTTTAATATGTTTCAAAGTGTTAAGCAGGGAAATAGGTTTGAACAGTAGTCATTAATTGTTCTCAATAATTGTTAACATACATTTATCAATTAGTTCTGTTTGATACGGTAACCATAGGAATGATTCCCTAAATAAGGATTAATGAACTTCAGAATACAAATCTGTTGGATTACTCAAACAGACTTGTATCTCAATAATGAACTACCCTTTAAAATACGAACTTGGATTTCAAATCAGTAAAACGGCAATGTGGCAGAACATCTTCACTTAAAATGTTGAGCATGTGGAATTTAAATTATTCAGTCCTACAGGCCTCAGTACGTCACTAATAGGCTCAAACATTATAAAAGTCTCTTAGTGACATACAAATTGAAGCAAACAACAAACGATTAAGGCCTTTAGAGACAATTCTTTAATAGAAAAATCGTAATATGGCCTTTAATAAATAATGAGATGAGTCTCGTTAGAGGGCAAAAACACACGGGGCCTTCAAATAAATTGTTATGAAAAATCGTAGATTTGGAAGGACCGTTTAGTGAATCTCACGGTTTTTTCCCCAAAGTTGACAACACGATAGACTCTTTAGGCACGACTTTAATAAAAATATTTTCCTAAATACGGGTGCGCATTTATGTGACCAAAATCTTATTCTCGGCGAAACTGAAATACATTAAAGTCACAGGCGTACTGGTTGCGGTGCGACTCGAAATGTGTTTTTGCGACGTCGCAATTCTTCTAAAATTGAAAAGCGGAACATTAGTAGCACCTAGTTAAAATATATAAAGAAATTAGATGAAAGCAAAAATGGCAGTTGAGCGACCGTGCTAAAACCACGGAACCTCGGGAGTGCCTAACACCTTCTCCCGGGTTAACAGAATTTCTTATCCAGGTTTCTAATTTCGCGGATTGTAATACAGAGTCAATCTTTTCTTCGATTCGGGATTTAATCGGTGACTTGGGACACCATAAATCTCCCAAGTGGCGACTCTGAATTAAATAAATAAATCCCGTTTCGATTGTCCTTTAATTGGAAAAACTCCCTCGTGCTCTCGCTGGTGCGGAAAAAGGAGGTGTGACAATCCTACCAAACAACCCCTAATTTTTTTTTTCTTACAAACTATAAAGATCCAACTATCCAAGTATAGTAATTACGAAAAAGAAAAAGATGGAACGTTGTCGTTTAAAAAATTCTCACTTCTTTTCTGCAAAACCCAGAGTCTAGTTCCAATCTCTCTTACACTATGTTTGGATCATTATTATCTATCATTTTATAATATATTATATTGTACTTATTGTTTTGTATTATTTTATGGATACAGTATTTGAATAGATTGTATCGTTTGCTGTTGTTAAATAACATTTTATTGTTTGATTTGATTGTATCGTACTGTACTGTAACTGATAAATTCACTAAAATACTCCAGTTGTTTTAAACAAAGTCATCTCAATAAAACTCGTGGCCTAAAGGCAAACTTGAATTAATGGCCTTATATTTTTGTATATAGTATAGTTATCTTGTAAAATAAAGTATGTAATATTACACTTGTTCCCTTTTTCATTCTTTCTTTTTGTCTATTATGTAGTTATCTTATAAAATATAATATTAATATTCACATTGGTAAGAAAATTTAAGCTAATAAGATGTTAGCCACGTATTTATATTTGGTTGCGATGGATCATATTGTAAAATAATGTTATTTATCAATATGACGATTTGAGTATCTTAATTCAAAGTTCAAAATATTTTTGTTGTTAAAAAATAGATAGTCTTTCTTTATAAGGATTTAGTATTTTTGTTTTCTTTGTCTATAAACTTCAATATTGTCTAAACCAAAATAAAATAATTAATCCACAACTAAAAATATTTTTGGGGCCCCAACATTAGGGGTCCTAAAGCAAAATCTTTACTAGCCTCCCCCTCGAGCCACCCCTGATTTTAAATAAAATTTATCAAGAATTACACATAAAGATAACTTAAGACAACCTCTTTCTACTAATTTATGATTAATTATGTAGCTTGAAAACAAGAGCAAACACCTCGAAAAAAAGGTTAACTAATATTAGCAACAAAAAATTAATTATAACGATGGAAAGAGACAAACAATTTAATATAGACTTGGATAATAAGAATAGGGCAAACAACTCTAGAAAAGATAGAAGAAGATAAAGTAGGTCAATAAGTTGGAGATTTGAAGTTAAAATAAAATAAAAAATTAGAAAAATAGAATTACAGAGTAATAAATAAGGTTATAATTGAAAAAAAGAATAGGAAACGATCTCACAATACTAAATTGATTGTTTTATAAAATGAGACTTTTAGTTATTTCGGAATAATAAATTTAACAATAGGATACAATCAATTTTAAATAAATAATCAAAACAAATTGGAATAACAATACAAATACTTAACAACCCTCCAAACAATCCATACGATACAAACCCTCCATACAAGCTGTTCGCCCCCAAAACCTTACCATAGGCATAGTGCGTATGCAACACAAATTTCTCACTCTCAAACACAAACCCACATATGAATTTGATACAAAAATCTCTATTCTCAATCCTGAAATCCATAGCCACCCAAAACTTTTCCTTCCATAGTCACAACCTTCAGCAACATAGAACCATAGTAAAAGTCCGTTTAAAATGGGTGAAAAACAGAGGTTTGGACCACATAATCGATGTTCAAACGGATCTTAAAGCAGCTTGTTTATTAAAAGAAGCTATTGTGCGTTCACCAGTTGGATATCTAACCTCTAAGTCACTTGCTGACTCACAAAAAATTCTTGGACTTACGGTTCCTACACTTAGGTTTATTAGAAGGTATCCAACTCTTTTTGAAGAGTTTCCTCACCCAAAGTACCCTTCTTTGCCTTGCTTTAAACTTACCCATATTGCTAAAATTCTTCATGATCAAGAATTGAAGGTGTTTGATGATAACCAGACTGATTTGGTTCAAAGACTTTCCAAACTTCTTATGATGACGACTAACAGAATGGTACTTCTTTTAACACTTTTATTTCATCATTTTTGGTCCCATATTTGTGTTAGAAAATGTAATGGATTTTTTTTTATTTACATTGTTTACCCTAAGAACGGATAACAATTGAATTTATGTTGTGGTTTTAAGTACACATGATTTTACTTGGCACAAACTGAGAAAAAATGCAATATTGATATTGAAAGTAACTGCAAATAGAAATAAAGCAAAACCAAAGGAAATGTATAGCTTTGATCCCGAGCTAGGTCGCCTTTGAATCAAACAAGTATTTCATTGTATCGAGAGCTTAAGAGAAAGGTAGTATATTGTTTTATGTACCGTAATTATTATGTCTTTTACAAATGACCAGACCCCCTTTTATATAGTAGAGTCCCACCCTTTATATAATCCTAAATGCAATAAGAAATCTCTTGATTGGCTGACTAATCGGCCTCTTCTTGTTACGCGCCGAGATTTTCGCTGTGACCCTCCGATTGGGGATATCTTCGCTTTTCATTATTTGGCTTGGCAGGCTTCCTTTGATCTTACTCGATCTCGATCGGTCTCTGAGTCACGATCTTGGCAATCTAACTTCGTGTCACGGTTCGGTACAACATGGGGTCGAACCTTGGCTTGTCATGCCCCTGTCTCTATTAATCATACAGAAAGGGCAAGCCCAGTTTTGACCATATACACATTTATTTGTGTACTATTGGTCTGAAATGAGTTTATATGAAGTAGCATGGTTAGTGAATATTACTCTAACTTGTTTGGAACTAAGGCGTAGTTGTTGATGGTGTGAATATTGTTAGTATATCCTACTAAAATGCAGCCCGGTGCACTAAGATCCCACTATGCACAGGGTTTGAGGAAGCGTCGGACCACAATGGTCTATTATATGCAGCCTTACCCTGCATTTCTGCAAGAGACTGCTTCCATGGCTCGAACACGTGACCTTCCGGTCATATGGCATAAACTTTAGTAATTACGCCAAGGCTCTCTTTATGTTAGCATATCCTACTGCTCGGGCAAAAAATAGGAAAAAGATTGGAACTTTTTCTTGAGGATTATTGCCGATTGAATATAATTGTATTTGTCATTATATTTTTACCTATCATGCTTATGGAGAGGATCTAGTGGACTGCAAATTTGCTTGTGATTGCTATTAATTGGAAAATGTTGTACAAATATGAATTTTTGCTTTGCAAATTGTGGTTTTGGGGTATGATTTGGAGGACATAACTGAAGAACAATTTGAATTAGTTATAAAGACTTCCTTCCTAGTGTAGATTTTAAAAGTCAAGATAAAATACCATTTATTCTGATGTTGTGAATTTCAAAATACAGTACCAGTACTGTTCTTTTTCCATAAGCGGAACTTGTTTCTCCCCCTCCCATTTTCTTGGTGCTAAATTCTTCAAATTTTCTTTAATATTTTCAGGTTGCGCTGCAGTCCTTACATCCTTTGAAATGGGATTTAGGATTGCCCGATGATTTTGATAAGAATTTAATTAAGAAATTTTCTGATCATTTTAGGATAGTTAAGGGAACGAATGGATTGGCTTGCTTAAAGCTTGTTCAATGGCCAGAAGAATATGCTGTCTCCGAGTTGCAAAAGATGAATGAGATGGGAACAATAGACGATGGCAGCCTTCCTGGGTATAGAGAATTTAAAAGGGGCAAAGCTGCATTAGAATTCCCAATGAGTTTCCCAAGGGGGTATGGGGCACAGAAGAAGGTCAAGGTGTGGATGGATGAGTTTCAGAAGCTGCCTTACATCTCACCTTATGAGGATTCAAGGGGAATTGACCCCGATAGTGATCTTATGGAAAAGAGAATAGTTGGGGTTTTACATGAGTTTCTAAGCTTGACACTATACAAGAAAACAAAGAGAAATTACTTGAGGAGCTTGCGAGAGGAACTAAATCTTCCACATAGATTTACTCGAATATTTACAAGGTATCCAGGAATATTTTACCTCTCATTGAAGTGCAAGACAACGACTGTGGCGTTGAGAGAGGGGTACCGTCGTGGAAGACTTGTAAATCCGCATCCTTTGACTCGACACAGGGATAAGTTTCATCATGTTATAAGGACTGGGTTAATTTATCGAAGCAAAGGAATAGACATTTTGCCGCAGCTGGACAATGTGGTTGATGAAGAGGATACGGGAGAAGAAGAGAGTGATGAAGAAGAGATAGAAATGAATGATGAATGCTACGAAGATGGATCTTCAGATGCAGACACAGGTAGTGATGAAGGCTAGCGTCCCCTGAAAAGAGGAAATTTATTTCTCGGAAATAATACAGAGTGGAAAAGCTCTTGAGGTACCTTGACTTTTGTTACTCTCTTCCTTGAGTTATGTTGGTAGTTATTGGACTGGTATCTATCTGTAATGCAAGGTTATTATCATAACAACAAACAACAACAACTAACCCAGTGAAATCCCACAAGTGGAGTTTGGGGAGGGTAGTGTGTACGCAGACCTTATCACTACCTTATGAAGATGGAGAGGGTATTTCCGAAAGACCTTCGGCTCAAGAATAGTGAAAATGAAGCAATAGACAAACAATAGTAACAACAAGGTAATAAGGCAATGGAAGCAAATGGTACATGAGTAATAACAAAGATCCGGGGATACGAAACTACAAGAATAGTGCCAATCCTACTGATAATAATGACACACCCTGTAAAAATAAGGGACTAGGAATAGGAAAATAGCCTAATACACGCCTCTTCCACCAATACCTTGCCTTCCTCGTCTTTGATGCATCTCACTTAGTCTAGGTCCTGAGCCTTCTTTTCTTTGCCTTGGCTACCTGAATAGTTTCTTGTCACTGCATCTGCCCCCCAAGTTCCTCATACAAGCACACAAAGGCTGCAGTCTTAGTTGCGCCTCTTTATTTGCCTTCTTGCCATAAATGAGTAAAATATCTGCAAAATATTTGATCTCATGTGAAACTGGAGTTTGTACTTGAGATCTCTCTGTGGCATATAATAGATCAAAATAATGAAAATTGGGAACTCTTTTTGTTTCACTGTGTAATCACTGTCACTAGGAAGGAGGTTTTACTTCTATATGTGACATTTATCTACAGGATGCATTTATATTACGGTTCATACAATGTGAGTTCCTATATCAACCTAGAAAGCAGGAAGATAGAAATCAAATGCAATATGATTAGTTACGGACACATTGACATGGTAAACTTTGAGAAATGACATATCAATATGTAACATTGACAATTATAAACATATCATACAAAGAAATATTGAGAAAGAAATGTGCTGGTAATGGAATAGTGGAGGTGTGCACAAGGCTTAGACACCACTGCCAGGAAAAGAGAAAAAATGTTGAGACAGAAAAGACGGGATGATCTCATACATAAAATTTAATAGGAAGTATCGTTCTTTGATAAATAAATTAATAGTAAATATCTTTTTCAAATTTTTAAGGTAATACTTCTATAAATAATTTGAATCCCCAGTACTAAGACAGTGTTGGAGAGCACATCCTAAATACAACATTATCAGCCCTACAACTAATGACATCTATAAGCTTCCGTTTGTCATCCATATCATCTAGCTTACACCATGAAGCTAAAGTAGATAAGCATTTGAATTTCACCATATGAATAGATAATAGACTCTGATTTGCTTTCAAAACATCTAAAATTCTGTTCTCTCCAAATAATTCAGAAGACACGGCCCGAAATAGCTCTCTAAATCCTTTTCAGCTCCTTGTTACCTTTGCAAAACAGCCAGCTATTAAGAAGATCCTTAATAGTTTGCAGGGATGACCCATTTTATCCTAAAGATATAAAATATAGATGCCATTATTGCCCAGCTACTTCACAATGTAAAAACATATGAGCACTGTTTCATCTTCCTTTTCACTGAAAAAAGATCTACTGCACAGCTGCACCCCTCTTTTGTGCAAGGTTGATTGAGTAAGTCAGTACCCAATAAAAGCATTCTACTTTGAATGACACGGCAGCTGCCCAATTATCTTACACGGTCAAGGAGAATGTTCTCCGATATCTGAAGCAAATGAAAAAGGCAATCCTCCTTTTCCATCTTCCAAAGCATTCATGTACAGTTCCTGCAACAATGCTGCCAATGCATCAATGTCCCAATCGGACCAATGCCTCCTGAATAGCTGCCAATTACTTCCACGGTTAAGCTTTGCCATAGTAGCATCTTTATCAGCAGAACAGCTAAAAGGATCAGGGTATCTAAACTTCAATGGAGTATGCCCTATCCAAGCATCGTGCCAAAACTTAATCCTCCCCCCATTTCTAACTTCTAGTCTGATTTCCTTGAAAATCATCCAACTGCCTTCTAATGGATTTCCAAAGCCCACAACCATAAGGACCAATTATTTCCTTAGTTTTCCAACAATCCTGTTCCCCGTATCTAGACACCACAACATTCCTCCATAATCTTTTCCTCATTTATGTACCTCCACAACCACTTCGAAAGAAGGCACTGATTGTGAATTTTGAGGCTTCTTAGACTCAACCACACATCCTCCTTGCTCGAAAAAGCCGTCTTCCAGTTAACTAAGTGATAGGCACCCTTCTCCTTATTCCGTTCCCAAAGAATTAATACTAAATATGTTTGTAGTCTAAGTTGATTATAAAGCACATGCTACATAGACTCAACTATGCAGCTTCTATAAATATTTCGTCGCTGTTTCAGTTTACTCTCGTATTTTATATGGTTCATATTATTTTTTGTTGATATTTTGCTCACATTGTATTTCATTTAACTGAATTCCATGTTCCAATACAAAGAAACGATAGTTCTTTCAGCTGTTTAAGGAGGAACATATATCAATTGGACAATGTTGTTATTTTGATTTCTTCCTCGCCTTATTGTTTTTTGGGAGAAAAGTCTTAATTCGTTTCTTCTAAATTACAGGAGCAAGCATTTTATGTTAATCTTGGCACCCTATTAAGTGGACTAGAATGTAAAAATATCCCACAATCACAGAAGAAGTGGAATGTTGACCACAAGTGGTACACCCTCTGTGGGAGAATTACAAGATTCTATACTTTGTACTTCGTGATATACTAAGATCAAATTCTCGTGAATAAACTATAACTTCGAATTTAGAATCATTCTCTGTCAAATGGTGATTTGTTTCTAATATGCCTCCTGATTGGAGCTGGCAGGATTTCACAGTTTATCTTGTAAATGTTTTTCTGAAATAGTGTGGAAGACCGGTACTGATTTTTTTGTGCGGTTGAATTTGAAATCTTTTCCCTTTTTCTTTTGGTGTGGGGTGTGGGGAAGGGAAGTAGAAACTTGCCTTACTTGCAAAAAGAAGAAAAGGAGGTTATATTGTTTTTGATATCATCCTCGCTCAAGTTTTCTATTTTCTTAATGAAATTGTCTGATTTAAACAAAACGTGATAAGTGAAGTAGGTATGTACTTAAAATGGCAAGCTTAAATTATTAATGTCCAATTCGGTTTTCTTACCTACACTGGTAACCCTTACACTATCAGATGTTTGGAAAAACTACAAGCCTCAGTGTGTTCCTAATTATCTTCTGTGCAAACTTGTCTTGATGACAAAATCACTTCTGTGTGGTTATCATGCTTCTGAAGAAGTGGATTCTAATCATTTTGGTTGACTGTACCTATTATGATCTTCTTAAGAGGCCAACAAATGGAATATTTTAAACTGTAAAGAATATGATTCCGAGTTTCTTGATTTCACACTGACATTCGCAGGTATAATGTTTGGCCTTAAGATTCGCACGGATAAGGTCTGCGTACACTCTACCCTCCCCAGATCCTACTTGTGGGATTTTACTGGGTTGTTGTTGTTGTTGTTGTTGTTGAATGTTGGGCCTTAAGATTCTGTTTCTCATCCATGCAAATTGTCTATTTTTGTCTATTCCGTTTCTCATCCATGCAATGTTGTTATTAGGGATATGTCTTGTATAAATAGGAAAAAAAAAAGATAAGGTGATACGAAAAAGGTAATATTCACGGGAGACGAACATTCTCTCTCTCTAGCAAAGATATTGTCACGACCTGGATTCCCCACCATCGGGATCGTGATAGCGCCTACTCGTGGTAGCTATGTAAGCCAATTTACTCACCATCTTTTCATTAATAAAAATCAATCATGTTGTCAATTTAATAGCAAGAATAATAATAATAACATTAACTGCGGAAGTCTACTTTTATAAATCTGAATATAAAGGTAAAATACTCAACATAAATTCTCTGCCCAAGATGTGGAGTCACTAACTCACGAACTACTAAGAATAACTACACATAATGGTTTGAAAGAAATATAACAACCGTCTGTCTCGAAACAATGAGACTACAGTAATAATGAAAAATATAAGAAGAAACGCCGGGCCTGGGAACGCCTGCAAGCTACCTCAGTCTCATGGGTATGAAAATCCCGCTACCGAACTACTACTGTTGCTGCTGCTCAAAACCTGGACCTGTGCAAAAACGCACAGAAGTGTAGTATCAGCACAACCGACCCCATGTGATGGTAAGTGCCTAGCCTATCCCGGCGAAGTAGTGACAAGGCTAGGACCAGACACTCACATAAACATGTACACATATATACCAAGTTAAGCAGTAAAATGGGGAAGGGACATGTTGGGGGATACACCACAGTCAAATATAGAAATTATCTGTAAACATATAACTGAACAATAACACCGATAACAAAAAACACTGAAAGTTTCCACATACGAACACAATACACCAAGTCCATACTCTGTTGCGGCGCGCAACACGATCCTCAATATATTACATGGTAGGCGAACCACACGATCCCATTTCATAATACACAAGTCGGCGTGCCACACGATCCTAATTCATAATATGTAGGTGGTCGGCGTGCCATACGATCCCATTTCACAATATATATAGGTGGACGGCGTGCCACACGATCCCGTTTCACATTGTATAAGTGGTCGGCGTGCCATACGATCCCGTTTCTTTCAACACAATACACAACCAATCCCAGCAAGGGAATAACCCAAATAATACTAAGTCCCGGTAAGGGAGCAATAACAACAACAATAACAACAACAAGGTCCCGGCAAGGGAGTAATAACAACAACAACAATAGGGTCCCGGCAAGGAAGCAATAACAACATCAACATTAAGGTCCCGGCAAGGGATTAATCATAATTCCATTCAATACTTTCATCTTTTATTCAACAGTAATTATCATTCGAGCCAACGTTCCAAAACATTAATATTTCATAGCTCATTCTCACACTCTTCACATTTGTAGCAATTTATAATTTAGCTTAGAATAGTTCCAAATTATCTTACAAACATGTACAAACAAAGACCCACGATCATGCTAGACTCCGGTGTATAGACACTCGTTACCACGCCTATACACCGCACTCGATCATTTAGCAGTTAGCAATTTATTATACTCTAATCTTATTCCTTCGAGTTAGGATAGATCAAACACTTACCTCGACGACTTATAGTCAACTCGGTCCTCAAGCAATGCTTTTCCTTTCGAATTTCTCTCCAATTCAATCGTATCTATACACAATGTATTTAATATCATCAATTATACTCAACAAACCAGCCCAATCACCTAATTAAAGTCTTCCTAACATACTGTCAAAAAATCGCAAAACTAACCCCGGGCTCGCTTGGTCAAAACACGAGGTTCGAACCAAAATAAATTCACACATACCCCCATGAGTACAACTATATAATTTGTTTTAAGATTCGACCCCAAATTGGGGTTGAATCGTCCAAAATTCTCAAAAAACTAACTTTGCTCAAAACTCATGACTTCTACCTTGATTTCATGATTTAGGCTTAGAAACTAGTTAATTAATGAGAGAAAAGTGAAGGAAATAAGTGGAAAATCACTTACTCAAAGGGTCTTGAAGCTTGGGGGCGTTAATGGCTTCCTAGGGCTTGGGGGAGAAGAAGACTCGTGTTAAAAAGTGTAAAAATTCCGAGCTAATGATTCTGTCTCGTCTTAATAAAATTAACTGGGCAAAATTTGCCCTATGCGATCGCGGAAGGAGGATTCCGATCGCATAGGGTCAAGTCTTGGTAAGAAATGCGATCGCATAAGCAGTTGTGCGAACGCATAGGGAAAAATGATGGGGATTGGGGCTGACTTGCACTATACGATCGCGGCCTTCCCTATGCGATCGCATAGAAGGAAAGAAAGGGGGCTGAATTTGCACTATGCGATCGTGGCCTAGCCTATGCGACCACATAGAAGAAAATACCTGGGCACTTGTTGCAGGTTTTCTGCAATATTTTCCAACTTTAAACCACTCTGAACACCCCCGAAAATACTCCCGAACCCTTGGAGTTCCTAACCAATCACACTCACTAACTCAATATCATCTTACGAACTTGCTCGAGGGATCAAATCGCTAAAATAACATCAAAATCAAATAATCAAACCCCAACACTCATAAATTTCATTTCAAAGTTCATAACTTTCAACTTTAGCTATTTAGGTCTGAAACACGTCAAACGACGTCCGATTTCGACCAAACTTTATAGATAGCACTTAACGAATATTTAAGACCTGTACCGGGCATTGGAACCAAAATACGAGCCCGATACCTATATTTTCTAACTCATTTTCATTTTCATTTTTCCTTAATAATTTTAGAAAATAATTTAACAGAAAAATTCATATCTCGGGCTCTAGGCCTCGGAATTCGACTTCGGGCACATGAACGAGTCCCATATTTTTTTATGGATCTTCCGGGACCGTCCAAACTCGGGCCCGGGTCCATTTACCAAAAATGTTGACCAAAGTCAACTATATCAATATTAATATTAAAATTCTTCAAATTTTTTACAGAATTTACATATTTCAACATAAACAAATTTTGACTACGCTCCTAGATTGCGCACGCAAATCAAGGCAATAAAAATGAGGTTTTCAAGACCTTGGAAGCACGGAACAGATGAGGAAAACAGGTGATGTGTAACAACTCGGTTCGTCGTCACGAGAGTTACCACCCCGTTATCCCTTCATTTATGTGTTTCATGTTTCTATATCTGTATTAGAGTCTATCGGATGATTCAGATTAATTCTCGTTGAAAATAAGGCATATAGCCTTTTAGAGTAAAGCTTGTTTCTGAAAAGTCAACCTGGAGTTGACTATGTGGTTAGAGGGCTCGGAATCAAATTCTGATGATTCGATTAGCTTCGAGAGGTGATTTGTGACTTAGGGGAGCGATTAGAATTGAATTTGGAGGTCCGGTGTTGAAATAGGCTTGAATTGACTAAGTTGGAATTTTGGCGAAATACGATTGATATGTGAGATTTTGATCCGGGAGTCGGAATTGAATTTTGACAGTTGCAGTAGCTTTGTTAGGTGATTTTGGATATGTCTGCAAATGTTTAGGTCATTCGGACATCATTTGGTCGTGTTTTTGATAAAATGTAGGTTTCGGAAGTTTTGGTTGAAACTTAGGCTTGAATCCGCCTTAATTTGATGATTCATGTGTTTGAGGGTGTGTTTTTATGATTGGAACAAGTTTGTGTGATGATTTAGAGTGGATGTGTATTTTTGGTTGAGGTCCCGGGGGCCTTGGGATGTTTTCGGAGGGTTAAACGGATGAATTTTGAAGTTTGTAACTGCTGATATTTATTGCAACAGAGGTTTTCGCTTCTGCGGATGGGGTAGCGCATAAACGGCTCCGCAAAAGCGACAAAATGATCGCAGATGCGATCTATGGCCGGTCAGTGGATTTCCGCAGAAGCGGACGAGTGGTCACAAGGGCGGAAGCGCAGAAGCGTGAAATGTACCGCAGAAGCGGAAATGAGCCTGTTGGGTAGGCTCGCAGAAGCGGAGGGAAGTCTGCTTAAGCGGTTTCGTAGGAGCGTAAATCGTACCGCAGAAGCGGTATTAGACTAAAGTATGGGTCGCAGAAGCGATCAATAAACCGCAGAAGCGGTCTCGCTGAAGCGAGCTATATATCGCAGAAGCGAAAATATGCCTGGGTTTAATGAACAGAAGGGTTCGAATTTTCAGAACATTTAACACATTTGGGGCTTCGAACTAAGAGGCAATTTTGCCAATTTTGAGGAGGAAATCGAGGGAATTCATCAGGTAAGCACTCATGGACTCAATTTATGTTAATATATTGATAAATTATGGAGTTAACCTCTAAAATTGGAGGATTTAAGGTGTATCAATGGAGGATTTTTGCTCTAAGCTTGGGTTATTGAAAATCAATGATTTGAATAGGCAAACGGAGTCCGATTTTGATAAACTTTATATGTATGGACTCGTGGCGAGATAAAGATTCTGAAAATGTGACTTTTATAATTTTTTGAGAAGCGAACCCGGGGGTCGGGTTTTGGCAACTTCGTGATTTTTTGGTGTAATTCGAGTTATTTTAATTGGGTTATGTTCCTTTAGTCTGTTTTGATGTATTCCTATTGGTTTTGATCAGATTCTGCACCCGTGGAGGTCGATTCTCATGGCAAGGGCATTGCGGGCTAGTTTTCGAGCTGAGTTGAGGTGAGTAATAGATGTGGGTGATGACCAGCGGGTTCGAAACCCCGGTATACCACTTTGTGACGCTGTATAGCAGCGAGACACGTACTCTATTGTGAGTGCGGGGTCAATTGTGATTGGGGACTATGGCTTAGTCCGACTTGTTGGTACTGTGTTATGATATAATTGAGCCAGTAAACCTCCTACTTGGATGGTTGTGGATATCTTGGGGTTGTGAGCCAGTTATTTGGATCCTGTAAGGATCGTTATCATAATTTTTTTTATTATAGCAAGTTATTTTAATATCTGTCCTGAGCTAAACACTGTCTAAAATGGTTTTCCAAACTCTGGTATTTCTGAAACACTATTTTCTACTGTTATTGATAAAAAGAGATTTCAAATACTATTTCTATGCCTGTGAGGCCTGCATTGCATTATAGATGACTGGTAGTGGATCGAGCTGCGTGCCGCAGCATATCATGATATTGTTCTTGGGTTGTAGGAGCCCCTCCGGAGTCTGAACCCCCACAGTGAGCATTGGTACCCAAATGGATTGGGCTACGCACTGTAGCGGTCTGTTCATTCATCTGCATTGCATTTAGATATACTTGTTGTACTGTTTAGCTGATATTGTTGATTCTGAGACTGTTAATGTTTAAAAAATGGTAAAAGGGATTATTATATATCCGTTCTATGTGCATTATTTGGTTTTCTTATCTTCGTTGTCTTACCCGTGCTTATTACCACTGAGTTGGAAGTACTCACACTACTCCATGCACCTTGTGTGTAGATCCAGATACATCGTAGTAGGGCTGATTGCCCAACTGATTCAGTGATCACTCCGGACTGTCGAGGTAGCTGCTAGCGTCCGCAGGACCTGACATTTCCTTCTATCTTCAGTTGTATTAGACTTTTCCGTATTTTGTCAGATACAGTTATTCTCTGTATTACTGTTATGTTCTTGGTAGAGGCTCATGGCTTGTGACTCCAGATCTGTGGGAGATATTATACTGTGTCGGGTTTATTTTTGCAATTTATGCTAAAGTACCGTACTTGTTTACTGTGAAATATTACTTTTAAAGTAAATTAAGAGCTGATAGCTCGGTGTTGTGTGAGATTGGTCAGGCTGGCCTAGTAATGTGTTGGGCGCCATCACGACCGGGTTTTAGGGTTTTGACATGATGACTATTTGGGTCGTCACATCCTCCACCTCTTAAACAACCGTTCGTCCTCGAACGGACAAGAGAAGGAAGTACCTGAGTCAGGGAATAAATGTGGATAACGGCTCCGCATATCAGACTCGGACTCCCAGGTTGATACCTTGGGAGGCTGACCTCTCCACTGAACACGTACGGACGGAAAACTCATCGACCTCAACTGTCAAATCTACCGGTCTAGAATAGCTACCCGCTCCTCCTCGTAAGATAGATCCTTGTCCAACTGGACAGTACTGAAGTCTAACACATGCGTCGGATCGCTGTGATACCTCTGAAGCACAGACATATGGAAAATTGGATGCACGAGTGCTAAGCTAGGTGGCAATGCAAGTTTATAAGCCACATCTCCCACTCGATCTAGAATCTAAATGGAATAATGTACCTAGGACTAAGCTTTCCCTTCTTTTCGAACCTCATCACGCCCTTCATAGGTGACACCCGGAGAAATACTCGCTCACCAACCATGAAATCTACATCTTGGACCTTACGGTCTGCATAACTCTTTTGACTAGACTGGGCTGAACGCAACCTCTCCTGAATAGTCTTGATCTTATCTAAGGCCTCCAAACTAAGTCAGTACCCAACAATCGAGCCTTTCCCAGCTCAAACCATCCTACTGGCATCGCCTACCATACAACGCCTCATATGGAGCCATCTGAATGCTAGACTGGTAGCTATTATTGTAGGCAAACTCTGCTAAGGGTAGAACTGGTCCCACGAGCCTCCAAAGTCAATGACGCAAGCTCGGAGCATATCCTCTAAAATTTGAATGTTTTGCTCGGACTAACCGTCCGTCTAAGGATGGAATGTTGTGCTCAACTAAACTTGGGTGCCTATCTCCTGCTAGACCGCTCTCGAGAAGCGCGAGGTAAACTGCATACCTCAATCTGAGATAATAGATACTGGCACCCAATGAAGGCGAACAATCTCCCGAATGTAAATCTCCGCTAACCTCTCAGATGAGTTAGGAGAATGCTACTTGAATGAAATGTGCTGACTTGGTCAGCCTATCAACAATAACCCAAATAGCATCAAATTTCTTCTAAGTCAGCGAAAGTCCAGTAATGATGTCCATTGTAATCCGCTCCCACTTCCACTCGAGAATCTCAATTCTCTAGAACACATCACCAGGCCTCCAGTGCTTATATTTAACCCGCTGACAATTTAAACACCGAGCAACATACGCAATAATATCCTATTTCATCATACGCCACCAATAATGCTGCCGCAAATTCTGATACATCTTTGCGGCGCCCGGGTGAATAGAATACCGAGAACTATGGGCCTCTGCTAAGATCAACTCTCGAATCCCATCAACATTGGGCACACAAACTCGCCCCTACAATCTCAATACTCCGTCATCATCTAAGGTTACCCTCGTAGCACCTCATCGCTGCACAATGTCTCCCACGTCACACAAATGGGGATCATCGAACTGCCTCTCACGGATTCGCTCCAATAAAGAAGAACGAGCGACGTGCAAGCCAACACATTGCTAGGCTCAGAAATATCTAATCTCATGAATCGATTGGCTAAGACTTGAACATCTAGAGAAAGCGGTATCTGGCTGACCGGAATATAAGCGAGACTACCCATGCTGGCAGACTTCCTACTCAACGCATCAGCCACCACATTAGCCTTACATGGTTGATATAAGATAGTAACATCATAATCCTTCAGCAACTCTAACCATCTCCTCCGTCGCACATTTAACTCCTTTTGCTTGAACAAGTACTGAAGACTCGTGTGATCTGTGTATACCTCACACGCCACACCATATAGATAATGCCTCCAAATTTTTAAGGCATGAACAACCGCTGCCAACTCAAGGTCATGAACTAGATAATTCTTCTCATGAATTTTCAACTGTCTCAAAGCATATGCAATGACCTTGCCATCCTGCATCAACACTGCTCCAAGACCAGTACGGGATGCATCACAATAGACTGTGTAAGGCCCTGAACCCGTGGGCAAAACCAACACCGGTGCCGTAGTTAGAGCTGTCTTGAGCTTCTAAAAGCTCGCCTCACACTCATCTAACCACCTGAACTGGGCACCCTTCTGGGTCAACCTGGTCATCAGGGCTGCAATAGAAGAAAACTCCTCTATGAACCAACGGTAGTAACCTGCTAACCCCAAGAAACTCCGAATCTCGATCACTGAAGCTGGCCGAGGCTAATTCTTGACTGCCTCAATCTTCTTTGGGTCCACCTGAATACCTTCTACTGATACAATATGACCTAGAAATGCAACCGAACTTAACCAGAACTCGCACTTTGAAAACTTGGCATATAGCTGATTATCCTTCAGAGTCTGAAGAACCACTCTAAGGTGCTGCTCGTGCTCTTTCTAGCTGTGGAAGTACACTAGGATATCGTCTATAAAGACTATCACAAACAGATCTAGATAAGGCCTGAATACTCGGTTCATCAACTCCATAAATATTGCTGGGGCATTGGTCAACCCAAAAGACATGACTAAGAACTCGTAGTGCCCATACCGAGTGTGGAAAGCTGTCTTAAGAATATCAGCCGCTGTGATCTTCAACTGATAGTAGCCAGACCTCAAGTCTATCTTTGAGAACACCCTTGCTCCCTGGAGCTGGTCAAACTAATTATCAATCTTCGGCAGTGGATACTTATTCTTTATCGTCACTTTGTTTAATTGCCGGTAATCAATACACATCCGCATCGAATCATCCTTTTTCTTCACGAATAACACGGACGCACCCCAAGGAGAAATAATAGGCGTGATAAAGCCCTTCTCTAGCAAGTCTTGCAACTGATCTTTTAACTATTTCAACTCTGGCGGGGCCATGCAATATAGTGGAATAGAAATAGGCTAAGTGCCTGGTGCCAGATCAATACGGAAGTCAATATCCTTGTCAGGTGGCATACCCGGCAGGTCTGAAAGAAAAACCTCAAGAAACTCTCGTACAATAGGAACCGAGTCAATGGAAGGAACCTATGCGCTGGAGTCATGAACATATGCCAAATAAGCTAAACACCCCTTCTCGACCATGCGTCAAGCCTTAGTGTATGAAATGACATTGCGGGTAGCGTGACCTGGGGCCTTCTCCACTCTAATCGGGGTAATTCTGGCAAGGCCAAGGTTACTGTCTTAGCGTGACAATCTAGCATAGCATGATACGGGGACAACCAATCCATCCCTAGTATAACATCAAAGTCCACCATATCTAACAATAATAAATCAACACAGGTATCAAGACCCTCAGACACAACCACGCACGAATGATGCACCCTGTCGACTACTATGGAGTCACCCACTGGTGTAGACACATAAACAAGAATATCCAAGGCATAACTAGGCACGACCAGACATGGTGCAAAGTAGGAAGACACATATGAATATGTAGACCCAGGGTCAAATAGTACTGAAGCATCTCTATTGCAAACCACAATGGTACCTGTAATCACAGAATCTGACGCCTCTACCTCTGGCCTGGCTGGCAAAGCATAAAATCGGGGATCAACACCACCTCCCTAAACTATGTCTATGGGACGGTCTTCCACTGGCTGACCTCTACCTCTAGCGGGACGACCTCCACCTCTACGGTCTCGACCTCCACCTCTACGATCCCTACCCCCTACTTGGTTGGCTGGGTAGGCTGGGGTCAGCTGGGGCCTGAATCATGGGGCGATGACCCTGTTGCTGAGAACCGCCTGATGCTTGAGGGCAAAACCTGACAATGTGACCAGGGTCACCAAAACCATAACAAGTCCTCGGCTGCTGTGACTACTGGTGGTGGTGCGCTGATAGGATGCTGGTCTGATTGGTGCTGTTGGGGACCACAATCACCTGAACCATCATGTGAAGCCTGGAGAGCTGATTGAAAGGTTTTGGAAGACTGGCCCATGTCATAAGAATCCCTGCCTCCAGATGAGGCACCACTAAATTTGCCAGAATGACGAGACCTCTTATCTAAAGCATGACTACCTCCCCGAGTAAGGGTTATCTCAACTCTGCGGGCCGCATTAGCCGCCTTCTGAAAAGATATGTCACTACTAACTCTCATAGCCATTTGAAGTCGGATCGACTGAATTAACCCATCAATGAACCTGCGGACCCTCTCCCGCTCTGAAGGGAGTATCACAACTGCATGTCGTGCTAGATCCACAAATCTGGTCTCGTACTGAGTAATGGTCATGGAACCCTGTTGGAGGTGCTCAAACAGCCTCCAAAGTGCCTCCCATTGAGTGACGAGGAGGAACTTCTCCAAGAATAATTTTGCAAATTGATCCCATGTTAAAGTTGGGGACCCTGCTGGTCGAGTTAAACAAAAGTCTCTCCACCAAGTCTTGGCAGATCATGCAAGCCTGAAAGTGCAGAAATCAACCCCGTTAGATTCCACTATTCCCATAGTCCTGAGAATCTCGTGGAAACTGAATAGGAAGTCCTGGGGATCCTCCGATGAAGCACCGCTGATGGTGGTGGTAAAAATCTTAGAGAACCGATCAAGTCTCCATGGAGCATCAGAGGTCATGGCCGCTCCATCTCCGGTCTGAGCTGTAGTGCCTATCTAAGTTGCCACTGCGAGCCGAACCACTGGTGCCTGAGCCTGGGGAGCTACTGGCTCCGGAGTACGTGCAACAGGAGTCTGAACTCCTCCTCCATCCTAAGAAGTAGCTGGTGCAACTGGCAGCAAGCATGCTCTGGCGACACTGTCCATAAAGCCTGTTATCCGGACTAGAACCTCCTGAAGATCCAGGATGAATATAACCTCTCCTGGGACCTGAGCTGGGCCCACTGGAGTTGCTGGGACTGGAACCTCTTCACTTTTTTCAACATGAGGCTCCACCTCTAGAACCGCTGCCTGGGGCTAAATTCTACCCCTACCACGGCCTCCGGCACAACCTCGGCCTCTGCCCCACGCGGGAGCTGCCTGAGGGTCGGACTGCTTATCAGCGGATGAGGAAGCGCGTGTTCTCGCCATCTATGAAAGAATAGAGTAGAAATTCAATTAGTATTTTAGGAAACAAATCTCACGACAAGAAGGAACAAATGAGAGATTTTTCCTAACTCAAAAGACTATGAGGAACAAGTATAGACGTCTATGTACCTACCCCTCAGAATCTACTAAGTTTATTCGTGAGTTGTGAGACCTATGTAACCTAGTGCTCTGATACCAACTTGTCACGACCCGGATTCCCCACCATCGAGATCTTGATGGCACCTACTCGTGGTAGCTAGGCAAGCCAATTTACTCACCATCTTTCCATTATAAAAACCATCTTGTTGTCAATTTAATAGCAATAATAATAATAATAATAATAATAATAACATTAACTGCGGAAGTCTACTTTCATAAATCTGAATATAAAGGTGAAATACTCAACATAAATCCTCTACCCAAGATATAGAGTCACTAACTCACGAACTACTAAGAATAACTACACATAATGGCCTGAAAGAAATATAACAACCTTCTGTCTCGAAACAATGAGACTACAGCAATAATGAAAACTATAAGAAGAGACGTCGGGCATGCGGACGTCTGTAAGCTACCTTAGTCTCGAGAGTATGACAATCCTGCTAGTGAAATACTGTTGCTGCTGTTCAAAACCTGGACCTGTGCAAAAACGTACAAAAGTGTAGTATCAGCACAACCGACCTCATATGCTGGTAAATGCCCAGACTATCCCGGCGAAGTAGTGACAAGGCTAGGACCAAACACTCACATAAACATGTACAATTATATATACATATATACCAAATTAAGCAATAAAAGGGGGAAGGGACATGTTGGGGGATACACCATAGTCAAATATAGAAATTATCCGTAAAGAAGTATAACTGAACAATAACACTAATAACGAAAAACACCGAAAGTTTCCACATACGAACACAATACACCCAGTGCATATTCGGTTGTAGAGCACAACCCGATCCTTAATATATTACATGGTAGGCAAACCACACGATTCCATTTCATAATACACAAGTGGTTGGCGTGCCACACGATCCCAATTCATAATATGTAGGTGGTCAGTGTGCCATACAATCCCATTTCACAATATATATATAGGCGGACGACGTGCCACACGATCCCGTTTCACATTATATAAGTGGTTGGCATGCCACACGATCTCGTCTCTTTTAACACAATACACAACCAATCCCAGCAAGGGAATAACCCAAATAATACTAAGTCCTGGCAAGGGAGCAATAACAACAACAACAACAATAAGGTCCCGGCAATGGAGCAATAATAACATCAACAATAAGGTCCCGGCAAGGGATTAATCATAATTCCGTTAATTACTTTCATCTTTTACTCAACAGTAATTATCATTCGAGCCAACGCTCCAAAACATTAATATTTCATAGCTCATTCTTAGACTCTTCACATTTGAAGCAATTTATAATTTAGCTTAGAAGAGTTCCAAATTATCACACAAACATGTACAAACAAAGACCCACGGTCATGCTAGACTCCGGTGTATAGACACTCGTCACCACACCTATACACCACACTCGATCACTTAGCAATTAGCAATTTATTATATTTCCTCAAGCTAGGATGGATCTAACACTTACCTCGACGACATATAGTCAACCCAGTCCTCAAGCAATGCTTTTTCTTTCGAATTTCGCTCCAATTCAATTGTATCTATACTCAATGTATTTAATATCATCAGTTCTACTCAACAAACCAGCCCAATCACCTAATTAAAGTCTTCCTAACATGCTGTCCAAAAATCGCAAAACCAACCCCGGAGTCGCTTGGTCAGAACACGAGGTTCGAACCAAAATAAATTCACCCATACCCCCACGAATACAACTATATAGTTTGTTTTAATATTCGACCCCAAATTGGGGTTGAATGGTCCAACATTCTCAAAAACCTAACTTTGCTCAAGCCTCATGACTTGTACCTTGATTTCATGATTTAGGCTTAGAAACTAGTTAATTAATGAAAGAAAAATGAAGGAAATAAGCGAAAAATCACTTACTCAAAGGATCTTGAAGCTTGGGGCGTTAATGGCTTCCTAGGGCTTGGGGGAGAAGAAGACTCGTGTTAAAAAGTATAAAAATTCCGAGCTAATGATTCTGTCCCGTCTTAATAAAATTAATTGGGCGAAATGTGCCCTATGCGATCGCGGAAGGAGGATTGAGATCGCATAGGGTTAGGTCTTGGTAAGAAATGCGATCGCGTAAGTAGTTGTGCGAACGCATAGGAAAAAATGGGGGGGGGGGGGCTGACTTGCACTATGTGATCGTGGCCTTGCCTATGCGATCGCATAGAATTAAAGAAAGGGGCTGACTTTGCACTATGCGATCGCGGCCTAGCCTATGCGACCACATAGTAGAAAATACTTGGGCACCTGTTGCAGGTTTTCTGCAATATTTACCAACTTTAAACCACTCCGAACACCCCCGAAAATACTCTCGAGCCCTCGGGGCTTCTAACCAATCACACACACTAACTCAATATCATCTTACGAACTTGCTCGAGCGATCAAATCGCTAAAATAACATCAAAATCAAAGAATCAAACCCCAAAACTCATAAATTTCATTTCAAAGTTCATAACTTCCAACTTTAGCTATTTAGGTCCGAAGAACGTCAAACGATGTCCGATTTCGAGCCCGATACCTATATTTTCTAACTCATTTTCATTTTTCCTTAATAATTTCAGAAAATAATTAAGCATAAAAATTCATATCTCGGGCTCTAGGCCTCAGAATTCGACTCCGGGCATATGCCCGAGTCCCATATTTTTCTACGGATATTCCGGGATCGTCCACCCGCATGATCATTTGTGGTAGAGATAATGCCTTTATCAATAATATGAAATTCACAACAACCCTGAAGCTAAAATGGTGAATCACCCATGAACGATATGACGAACTTGAAGAGTGTATCATCTTCGATAAGTCGGACACCAACGGTTTGGCTTTCCCTCACTATGATGCCCTTGTTATCACTTTACGAATTTTAGATACCTATGTGAGACACGTTATAATAGACGAGAGAAGTGGCATGTGCATCATCCACCATCGAGTACTTGCAAAAATGAAAATCGAGGATAAGATAGTACCATGTTGTATCATGCTAACATGTTTTAACAATGGAGTTGAGGGAACGTCCGACGAGATCATGCTCCACGTCCTAGCCGGTGGAGTTACTCTGGAAACCATATTCCATATCACTAAGACACATCATACAGCACCATAATAGTGCAACTATGGATACAATCCATGAGAGCCATCCCCTCCAGCTTGTACCAAATCATCAAATTCCCAACTCCATGGGGTATATTCAGTATACGGGGGGAACAACATATATCCGGGAAATGCTACCGCATTGCTCTTGAGTGTACAATCACTCAACAAACTAAGGAAAAAGAAAAAGAGGCATAATAATAACTAGGTTTAGTACTAATGAGTACGTCATAAAAGACACCGATATGGTCAAAGCCGTAGAATCGATCATAGAAGACCTCGACCCCGTTGAATTAGATGGTAACAGCCACAACAAGAAAGCTTAAGTCGGCTGCAAGCTTCAAGAACCAAGTAAATTTTGTCAATTCTTAACCACTAACACAGAGTTGTTAACTTTTAGCCATGCAGATATGCCAAGTATCCCGAAGGAAATCATCACGCACAAGCTGAACATCAACCCACTCTACCCCTCCTCCCCCCCGGTGAGACGGGTCTGGCAAAAGTTCAATTCCGCAATCAATGACGCGGTACGCAAAGAGGTCAAAATAATATTGGAAAACGGCTCCATCAAGGAGTCAAAATACCCCCAATGGGTCGCCAACGTAGTCATGGAGAAAAGAAAAGTGGAGAGTGGCGAATATTTACAAATTTGAATAGCCCCAAAGATTTATTTCCCTTGCCTCATATCGACCAACTTATTGACGCGCCGGGACTGAACTGCTGAGTTTTTTGGATGCCTACTCAGGCTATAATTAGATCCTCATAGAAGAGAAGGATCAGGAGAGGACCACTTTCATCACCCATTAGGGGACGTATTACTATAGAATAATGCCCTTGAGACTAAAAAACGCAGGAGCAACGTACCAAAGGTTAGTAACAAAGATGTTCAAAGACCAACCCAGTAAATGATGGAACTGTATATAGACGACATGTTGGTAAAATCCAAAAGGAAAGAAGACCATATTGATCACTTAGGAGAAACCTTTAAAATACTTAGGCAATATGGAATGAAACTAAATCCCAAAATGTGTGCATACGGTGTGGCCTCAGGAAAATTCTTGTACTTCCTAGTGTCATATCGAGGGATCGAGATCAACTCCGGCAAAATCAAAGCCATCGAAGGGATACCAGAGCATTTGACCACCAAAAAATGGGTTTAGAGGTTGACTGGCCATATCGCCGCCCTTTCAAGATTCATTTAAGGATCATTCGATAGGTGCCACAAATTATTTGACGTACTCAAAAAGGATGATGACCTATAATTGACCTCTAAGTGCACCCAAGCCCTAAAAGAATTTAAGGCTTACTTGTCGTCGCCACCATTGCTTTCAAAACCATAACCAAGGGAGCACCTCCTCGTCCACCTCACCATATCCGAAGTAGCTGTGAGCACGGTCCCAGTGCGAGAAATAAAGGTATACAGTCTCATATCTATTAAATTAGCAAAACCATAATCGACGCCAAGACGAGGTACCATTACCTTGAAAAAGTTGGCACTGGCCTTGGTTGTAGCTTCATGAAAGTTTAGACCCTACTTCCAGTACCACACCTTCTCGGTAGTCACGACTTTCCCCTTAAGAAGTATTTTTCATAAACCCGAGCTATAAGACAGGTTGGCCAAATCGGCCATATAATTGAGTGACATGATATCACATATCAATCGAGAACAACAATAAAGTCACAAGTTCTTGCTAACTTTTGTCGCCCACTTTAGCGCAAAATAATGCCCGAAGTCGAAAAAGAAATCATCCACACTTCTTCCCAAACACGGTACCTTTGAGTCCTGTATAGCAACGACACTTCTAATGCAACAGGATCTGTACTAGGACTCGTACTCGAAGTTCCAACTGGCGAAGTGATTCGTCAGTCCATAAGGTGTCGAACATGACTAACAACGAGGCTGAGTATGAGGTTGTAATTGCAAGATTAAAGCTAGCACTCAAATACGAGGTGGGATGGGTAAGACTATGTTGTGATTCTCAACAAGTTTTCAACCAAGTCATAAGAACTTTCCAGATCATAGAGCAAAGGTTACAAAAATACCAGACCAAGATCTGTATGATATTGCCCGAGTTTGACAAATGTCAGCTCGATCAGATCCCACGAACACAAAATGCCGAGGCGGACGACCTCGCCAAATTAATAACAGTCACCAAAAGCATTGCAATCAAAGAAAGTAATCTGGTCAAACTCTTCCACCTATCGATAGATCAAATCGAGGTAAGAACCATACACCTAACCTAGGGACTGTCGCAATCGTATAATTACATATTTTCAGGATGGCGTACTCTCAGATGATAAAAAAAGCCAAGAAACTTTGAATGCAAGCAGCCATGTACAACATCATTCATAAAGACCTATACATAAGGACGTATGGTGGCCCCCTAGTGAAATGCTTAGGCCCAAACAAGATGCAACGCGTCCTTGAAGAAGTCCACGAAGGCCATTACGGATCTTATTCCGGCAATCAATCTTTGGTCAAATACCTCATACCGGCAGGATACTACTAGACCATCATGAAAAAATAAGTTGCAGTTTTCATAAGAAAATGCGAGCAGTGCCAAAAGTACACCCCAATGATCTACCAAGCAGGTGAGCACCTCCACTCAGTCACTTCCCCTTGGCCGTTCATCATATGAGTAATGGACATTGTGAGCCTTCTCCTGGAGCGGCGAGGTAATGTACTATTTCTTTTGATTTTAATTGGCTATTTTTCTAAATGGATAGAAGCAGGAGTATTAGCGCAAACACGCAAAGAGGAAGTGATCTCCTTCATATGGAAAAATATCGTATGTCATTTCGATCTCCCAAATCGATCAGTTGCGACAACGGCCCCAATTTGTAGGGAAAAGGTCGCAGAGTTTTTTTAGAAGTTGCATATCAAAAGAATACTCTCAACGTCGTATCACTCCGTGGGTAAAGGGTAAGAAGAGTCCTCTAACAATTCAATATTGAACATCATGAAGAAAAAACTCAAAGACCCCGAGGGACTATAGCCGGTATTACTACCAGAAGTACTTTGGGCCTACCGAACAACACCGAAGATGAGCACATGAGAGATGCCTTACTCATTAGTCTGTGGGACTGATGAAGTAATACCGGGCAAAGTCAGATCCCAATATGATACTCCCACGATAGCGGGCCAAGGAACGACGAAAGTAGAAGGCAAGAGCTCGACGAAGTCGAAGAACGAATGGATATAGCCTACATAAGGATAATCACCCAAAAACAACCAGCAGAATGCTATTACAACAAAATGACAAAAGTCAGACCACTTAAAGTCGGAGATTACTTGCTCAAAGCTAAAACACAAGCAAGCCATCCACGGGGGGGTAAGCTAGGAACAAATTGTGGTGGCCCATACAAAATCACGGCAATAACAAACAAAGAGTCATTCCAACTAGAAACAATGGAAGGAAAACTACTACCAAAGAACTAGAATATTACCCACTTCAAGTACTTCAGTTTTAAGAAAAAGGTTTCTCCAAGTCGTACTATTTTTTTCCTCACTTGAGTTTTGTCCCAATTATGTTTTCTCAAGGAGGTTTTTAACGAGGCTACGAAGAGAGACACTTCAAGTTGAAGTGTGAATAGGAGGAACATGACGGCTAGTTTATCGCTCAACCGCTCAATATACTTCTCCAGGTCGACCAATGAAAGGACTAGATGAACTGCGATTGGAATGCCAGACAACACTAGATAGACTAGGACTGGAATGCCTTGGCTTTTATTTGTGCCAAAATTCTTTCCAAGGGTTTTTCTTGAACCGGACGTAGCTATTTTTTAAAATTATGAATAGTGAAGTCCCTTGCTATGGTATTAAATGAGATGACTTTTTCCGACATTATTGTGCCTTGAGAGTAGTGATTGCATTAATTGTGACACCTAGGATCAAGTATTAACTTGTTTATAAGTGCTTTAAATTGTTTGATTTTGAAGTTTCTTAACTGCTTTGACTAGAGAGTCGGGATCGATCCGGTCCTAAGTGAGTTATGTGCCAACGTGTGTGTGAGATTTGGGTTGATATTATGTTCATGTTATTTGAGGTCTAGACCTTGCCCCATGTGTTTGCAAAGCAAAATAAAAGTATTGTTCAGACTAGGAAGTGATATAGGCATTTCTTTGTTGAGCCAATCATATATTATGACCCGCCTGATTAATGTGCATCCTAGTTATCCCCTTTGAGTCTGTAATCCTATTTTCTTTGGCAACCACATCACAAGCCTGACCCCTTTGTTTGATTTGATCATCTGTTTGAACCTTCTACCTCTCTCGAGCACTTAATTTTGTTATGAGCTTGTAAAATATAAGTGAGATATGGTCGGATTTTTGAGTGGAACTATTGAAAAATGAGAAAGGTGCATTGTTTAAAAAAATTGAGAAAGCCACTTGTAGGGAATTAAGAGAAAAAAATGAGTTTTTTTAATAACGAAAAAAATAGATTCTTTGCTAATGGTAATTCTCATCTTGTGTGCTTAAAGATATTGGGAGCTTGATATTATTGTATGTAAAGATGGGGGTTTGGTTTAACACATGCGTGGAGTTTAAATTGTTAGTGTATGTGTATTAAAGTGCTCGAGGTGTAGTCACCATTATCTAAATTGTATAGTACTTGTCTCGTAGCTTACATTGCAACCGACACAAAGTCCTACTTGATCCATGACTTGAATGAGCTCGATTAGTAGAGTATTACACTACATACAAGCATATGGTGTGCCTTCTGTGGCATAAGAATTTTAATTCCGAGAGTGGGTGAATTCTTTCTATCTTGAGTTCCTACATGTTCATGAATTTTAATGTGTGTGAAAGTACTTTCTATCTTTGGAGTGAGGGCACGTAATTTACAAAGGAAATGTAATGTCTTTGGCCTCCGAGTTAGAGTAAATGTGTAGGTTTTGAAATACGTAGTGCTTTTGAGTCAAGTTTTGAGGATAGAATGCTACGTTATGGTGTTTTGTCTACTTTAATTATTCTTGGCATGATGAGTTATGGACGTTGTCAGATAAGAAGTTCGTCCTTATGTGAAATGCAGTTTGATTGCTTGAGGAGGAGCAATGCTTTAAGTGTGGGGTGTTTACGGTAGACTAGAAACCTGTGTTTTAATAGTAGTTTGCACTCCAATTACTACATTTTACTTGTGTAAGGCACATAAATATTAGTATATTACATTCAATTTGAAATTCAGCCAAACACAAGTTTAATCTTCAACAAAACACCCTCAAAATTGAGATATAAACTCCAAGCCATATTTCCAATTGTTTGCAACAACACCCAATCCAAACAAATAATAGTTTTTAAAAACCCAAATTCGAATTCAAAAGCTTCAAAGTTTTTTAATGGCTATCAATGGTGGAGTTGTTTCTCTCTTTTTCTTTGCTTTACATTACTAAAATTAGGGATTGAAAGATAGAGAGAGATGTAGAGAGAATTTTCAAGTTTTTGCAACAATACCCAATTCAAACAAATAATATTTTTTGAAAACCCAAATTCCAATTCAAAGATTCAATTTTTTTTAATGGTTATCAATGGTAGAATTGTTACTCTCTTATCCATAACTCTACTTTACTGAAGAGGATGGAGAGATAGAGAGACATATAAAGAGAAAGAGCACAGGTAAGAGGGATATATATATATATATATATATATATAGAGAGAGAGAGAGAGATAGAGAGAGAGAGAGAGAGAAAGAAATAAGGATATGAAATAATTGATTCTTAATATAAATGGATACTCATTTAATTCCTAAAATGTATATAATTAAAATTTTATATAGGAAGTAATTAAATTGAAACTTGAGTTGGGAAGGTAATAAGGTTTTCAATAGTGTCTATGTATATAAAAATGGGAATTTTTCATACCTGTACCCTATAGCAAACTATATTACCAAAAATGTTTAAAATTTGGTAATTACCCGACCTGTGCATAATTTAACTACACTTTATGTACCAAACTATAAATAACGGAAAACTGAAGATATTATCCCATTAATTCGCGCGCGATTTTAGGCATAGAATAAGAAGGAAGATTCTGTGCATTTAATTCAAAATTGTGAAAAGGAAAACGAATCTGTAGCTCCGAAAAAAGCTCCTTCTTCAACTCAACAGAAAATATCTTATCGCTTCTATTCCCAAAAATGCAGAATTTTCAGAAATTCAAATTGTAGAAATACAATTTTCTTCTACAAACTATTCTTCTCAATCTATGTTCTCCAATTGTATATATACAACTGAACGACAGTTGTGATCTCATAACTATTGAATTTTGAAAGTGTTTTTTTCGGTTAACAACTCAAAATCATGGCAAAAGTTACAATTATGCTGAAATCGAATGGTAATTGGGATAAATATGGAAGATATATAGATTTTGTAGTTGACGCAATTGTGGTAGATGATAATTCAAGCTACGGAAATCTCGTTTCTACAATTGCTGAACAATTGTCGATTGATACATCTGAGAAAATTGTAGAAATCAAATACATTGTGGATGAGAATTGTCCTCCAATGGAAATTAGGAATGATATGGGTGTTTCTGTGTATATGGAAACGAAGAAGGATAATAGGAACTTAAGTTCATATCCGTTATGTATAAGTGTTAGAGATTTCAATATGGAATTGGCAATCACAAATGAAAGCATCAGTACAGGTATGGTTGATCCAAATTGCAGACTGTTATGGAGATATCGACTAACTACATTTACACTACATAAAACTACATATTAACTACAAATATTAATATACAGCATATTTACTGTATTTTTGAATTTATATTCTTCAGGTTCTTCAGGATCACTAAGGTTACTTGATATTCCGTCGTCACCAGCAATAGAGGAATATCAAAGTGAAATAATAACTGAATCTAAGCAATTATGTATTGAAGAAGGACAAGTGTATCAGGACAAGAAAACAATAGCTGCTGCAATGAGGAATTATGCAGTGCAGCACAAGTTTCAGTTCAGAGTAAAGAGATCGAGTCATAGAAGGTATGTAGTTAAATTGTATAATATTTGAAGTTAATTGTAGTTTTGACAAAATTTCTGAATCTGGTTGATTGTTGAATTCTATTTCTAGTTATGCTTTTTGTATCACTGTATTTGTAGTTATTTGAATTTAATTATAGTTTAACTACAATTTTTTTTATAGCTACTGGCTTATATGTGTAGCTGAAAGCTGCAAAATGGCATTTCAAGGCAACATCAATTAACGATTCTGAAATGTTCAAGATAAGAAGTTTCATTAGACAACACACTTGCCGTATAATGGATGAAACATTTATACAGCGCAAACGTACTGCATCAGTGGTTGGTAGCATGGTTGTTCCGAAATATTGTGATCCTAAAACTGTCTACACACCAAAGGACATGTTATCTGAACATGGACTAAACTTAAGCTACATGCAAGCATGGAGAGCAAAGGAAAAAGCATTATATTTTTTGAGAGGAAATCCGTGTGACTCCTACAACAAATTACCAAAATATTTTTATATTCTTGAGAAGATATATCCTGGTTCGGTTGTTAAACTAAAGAAGGCAGCAGATGATTGCTTCTTATACGCATTTGTTGCTCTTTCTACATCAATCAATGGTTGGAAACATTGTAGGCATGTTGTTGTCGTTGATGGAACATTTTTAAAGTCAGCATACAGGGGGATTATGCTGACAGCCAGCACAATGGATGCAACAGGTGAGTAAAATACATACTGTGTGGTTATTTTTTCATTATTGTAGTTAAGTTGTAGTTAAATTGTAGTTGTATGTAGTTATATTAAAAAAATAACGAATTTGTGCAAATGTAGTTGCTATTTAATTTTATATTCGGACTACAAAATGTAGGCACTATTTTTCCCTTGGCATATGCTGTCGTTAATTCTGAAAATGACGCTTCTTGGAAGTGGTTCTTTGAGAAATTCAAGGAGGCATATGGAGAAAGACCTTCAATGTGTGTTGTTTCAGATAGGCATGAGAGTATATTGAAGGCAACATCAGTTGTTTATCCGGGAATGGCACACTACTCTTGTATGTGGCATATATGGACAAATGTAAGATCAAAATTCAAAAAGGGACATCTACAACTGCATGAATTGTACTTTGCTGCAGCCCGCTCATACACTCTGGATGAATTCGATGAAAGGATGATGAAGATTGAAGAGGTAGACCCGCGTGTAAAGTCTTACCTATATGATATTGGCTATCATAGATGGTCAAGAGTACATGCAACGGTAAATAGAACTTTTACTATGACGTCAAACATTGCCGAGTCATTGAATGCTGTTACGAAAGAAGCAAGAGAGCTGCCAATTTATGACCTATTTGAGTATATGAGAACTCTTATTGAACGTTGGACAAAAGAAAAGTTGTTGAAGGCAAAGGCTACTTTTACATTCCTTGGTCAAAAATTCCACAAAGAATTGGATGATAACAACACGTCATCGCAGAAACTACGGGTAACATATTCTTGATTTATGCTGGAGGAAAAAAAAAATTGATGCAAAATCTGGTTTAAATTGTAATTAAATTGTAGTATAGTTGTAGATAATTGTAGTTATTTGTATATAATCCATTTAAATATTTGATGTTTAAGTTTTTCTGTTTGTTTTTGTACTGTAGGTGAGAGCTTCAACCGATTATATACATACGGTGTTAGATGGTGCGAAGCGGTACATTGTGTGTCTACAAAACAAGAAATGTAGTTGTGGACAATTCCAACTTGACGAACTACCTTGTGCACATGCTCTAGCAGCATTAAGGCATATGAATGAAACACCTGAAAACTATTGCTCTTCGTATTACACAAGGGAGAACCTTCTTCTTACATATGAAATGCCAGTAAATCCTCTTCCCGATGAAGCCAAATGGGATGTTCCCCAACATATTTTGGATGAGGTAGTAAAACCACCAGCGGGAGATAAAAGGCAACCAGGGAGACCTCAGAAGGAAAGATATAAAACATTTGATGAAATAAAGTCAAAGAAGTACAAGGTTTCATGCGGCAATTGTGGAGTCGAAGGGCATAACAAAAGAACTTGCAAGAATGCACCAAAAAAGAAATGATTGTTATGTAGTGAGAATTGTTATTCAATTTAATTCTTGTAGCGTAAATAAGATTTTTCTGATATGACTGAATACCTGTATTGAATTTGAGGATGAAAGTTTATTAGAATCACTTTAACTGTGTGGCTCTACAATTTCATGTTGTTTGAATGCGAAGAATAGTGATTGTACTTTATGACTTAAATAAATGAATGACTCAATGTAAACTGTTTCCTTATTGTGGTTAAAATATAGTATACGTGTGGTGTACCTGTTGGCGTATAATATAAGTTTTATTAAATTGTACATGAAATGTAGTTAAATGTAGTTTAATTGTATTTAATTTAATAATAACTGACGGTTAAATTTATAGTTGTAGTTAACTGTAATTCAATTGTATATCTAATTGTAACATCTGACATTTATAGAAATATGATAGAACTCGACTACGCGAGTATAATATCTGGTAGATAACAATCATCTTTTACAAAAACTAAGAAACATAATTCCTACATTTTTTAACAGCTACCAAACTACAGAGACACATCTAAGAAAAAAAGAAATCATCTCTTCTTTCGTTGAACTTTAGTCCTCTCGTTTTTTGCCGGTGCACCCTTCCTTCTAGCAAGTCTGCCTGTAACCTCACTCTCGCTAATTGATCCATCTTCTATCTTCTTTGTGGCGTAATCCCATAGTAGAGCTCCAAAGCGAATACGATATGGGACAATATCACTCAAATCTTCCTTTGGTATGTAAAAGTCACCACAGCTAACATATTCAGCAAAAGAAGCAATATATACACCACAATCCCTGCATTAAATGATCATTTGTCAGTATATATCAAACTACAAAAACAATAGGATAAACAATATAGAATGGGAGAATAGTTTATTTACAGTGAGCCTTCTTTTTGTTGTGGAATCTCTCGCAACCAGCCATTGAATGTCAAGAGGGTCGGTAACCGCTTTTTCAATGTATGACTTTGAATTCTTGAAGTCAATATCATTGCGTTTACCATAAAAACCAGTGCATGACAAATATAGAGGAATGATTCTTGCAAACTTGTCAACCATTGTTTGAACAGATTGGTTACGCTTTGCTCTTACCAATGAATCATAAACATAAAGTTGCCTATCCTTTATGTCAAAGACTAGCAACAACCAATGAAAGTTATCAACAATGTTAACAGGCATGAGCACATAATCAATAACATCCCATGGAACATTTGCAAGAATCCTGTATCCCAGTATATATTCAGCAATGTCATCCTCAGGTTTAATCACCGAATTTCTTATAGCCGGCGGAGAACTAGTGAACTTCTCGTATATTGCTTCAATCTTTATCTTGAACAAGCAATCAGTTGTTGTAAACCTTGTCTTGATGTTAGGGCCATATTTCCCCTTTTTTCTCAGATAATACATAATAACATCAATGTGCTGCACAAATAAAATTGCAGTATACAGTAAACAACATTATTAACTACAAATATCTACAAACAACTACATATTAACTACAAATTAGTAATATTCAAAAAAAATGTCGCATGTTCTGTAACTTTTCCCCAACAACAAATAAATTACAGTTAAAACAAATGCATCAACTAGTACAATTTAGTGCAAGTTATAATGAACAAATGTGAAGAAATACTACAACCAAAGAATATCAACTACAGAAAACTACATATGAACTACAGCTGAACACATACTATGAATAAAAACAGGAATGGAAGTTTAAAAACTATATACTTACAGTGCTATTGATTACTTGTCCAGGGTGAGCTAGTTGATAGAACCATTCTTTCTTGTCAATCTTTTCACAACCCAAATCCAACTGAGGATTTGTCACGACCCCAAATCCGGTCGTGATGGCGCCCAACACATTGCTAAGCCAGCCTGACCAATCCATATCAACCACGGAGCTAGAAGCTCTTTTTAACCCTTTTAAGCAAATTAATTAACGATATAACAGTAATACATGTAACGAAAACGGGGAACCAAGTCCCATAATACATCAACTCCCATAGACCAAGGGTCAAGAGTCATGAGCCTCTAAAGAACATAAGTGTATAAAGGTTTACAAGATACCAAGTGCGGAAAGAAAAGTCAATACAACATCAAAAGACAGTAGAAAGGAATATCGGGTCCTGCGGACTCTGCAGCTACCTCGAATATCCACAAACGTCGCCTCGCACAGCTACTGGATCACTGCTGAGAGGTACCTGGATCTGCACACAAGGTGCAGGGAGTAAAATGAGTACTGCCAGACTCAGTGGTAATAAACAAGGGTAAGACAGCGCAGATAAGAAATCCGCAATGTAAAGCACTATGTAAAGCTATAATCAGCTACCCTGTCATAGAATCAATCTTCACTGTACCTGTACCAACAAATACCAATAAATAGCAGCATAACAGCTAGCAGATGTAGCTAAATGCAATGCAATGCATGATATGACCGCTACGGCGTGTAGCCCGACTCCAATTTTGGGTACCCGTGCTCACTGTGGGGGTTCGGACTCCGGAGGGGCTCCTACAGCCCAAGCACATCTCATAGAGATATCACTGCGGCGTGCAGTCCGATCCAACATATATCTCGCTGCGGCGTGCAGCCCGATCCACTACTAGTCAGCTAATATGCAGATACAGCCTCGCAAGCTCAAAAGTAGTTTTTGAAAACTCTTTTATCATTTTTCAGTTAGAAAACAGTAATATCAAGTTCCAGAGATTGGAATTAGCATAATAACAAAAATAGCTGCGGACTAGTAGTAAACTAGCATGTCTATATGATAAGACAATGATAACGATCCTCGCGGGATCCAATAACTGGCTCACGGCCCACATGTATAATCAACCGCCCAAGAAGGGGGTTCCTCGGCTCAAGAGTAGCCATTATCACAATATATATATGCAACCATCCGAGAAGGAGGTTCGACGACTCTAGAATAGCCAATAATACAGTATCAACAGGTTGGACTAATATATAGTCTCCAATTCATGATCGACCCCGCACTCTCAAGAGTGTGCGTGTCTCGCCGCTATACAACGTCACAAAGTGGTATACCGGGGTTTCGAACCCGCTGGTCATCACCCACATATATTACTCACCTCAATACGGCGCGACGACTACTCCGCAATGCCCTTTCCTTTGAATTTAGCTCCCTCGTGCGTGGAATCTAGTCAAACCACAATAATTACATCAATTACGGGTCAAATAATCATAACCCACTTCAATTTACATGAAATTAGCATAATTACACTAAGTTGGTAAAACCCGACCCCGGGCCCCACTGCTCGGAAAATTCCGAAATTAGCACCAACGCGATCCTTATCTCGCCACGAGTCCGTGCATATAAAATTTATCGAAATCGGAGTTCAAATGACCCTCCAAATCCAAAAATCCCGTTTTTAATACTTAAGCCACATTTCTTCAAGATATCAACCCAATTTCATGAAGATTGATGCTAATACTACCATAAATTGATGTTTTTGAGTCAAGAATCTTACCTCCGACGAATACCCGATGATTTCCCAGCGTTTTCCCGTGATTTCTTCTCTCTAGGGCTCAAAAATTGAGTTTTGGGTTAATGAACCCGAGAGCCCTCTGTTCTGTGATTTTAATTCACTGCCAGACGATTTTACCCTACGCGTTCGCGATAGTCTCCACGCGAACGCGATGCCTTGCTCCGTTCCTTCATCGCGAACGCGACGTAAAGTCACGCGTTCGCGAAGACCAATCTTCCTAGCCCGGATTTTTCCTCTACGCGTTCGCGTCCCATACCACGCGAACGCGATGCTTCGTCTTTTCCTCTTACGCGTCCGCGTCCTTCACCCACGCGAACGCGATGCGTTCCAACCTTCTCCTTCGCGAACGCGGCATGTTACCTCGCGAACGCGATGGCCAACTGGCCCCAGCCTACGCGAACGCGGCAGTGCCCTCGCGAACGCGGTGACCATTTTCCCTCGGCCTACGCGAACGCGGGCCTAGCCCTCGCGAACGCGAAGGCTTAACTGGTGCCCAGTGGTCTGCAATTTACAGCAGACCATTCCTTGTTCCAAAGTGCCGGATGATGGTCCGGATTCACCCCGAGGCCCCCGGGACCCCAACGAAAACCACCAACATACTCCAAAACACGATACGGACTTGTTCCAATCATAAAAACACCATCCTAAACATCAAAATCATCAATTACACACAGATTCAAGCTTATGTTTATTCAAAACTTTCAAAACTAACATTCAATCCAAAACCCGATCAAACGATGTCCGAATGACCTGAAAATTTGCAGGCATATCCAAAATCACCTAACGAAGCTACTGCCACTGTCGGAATCCCATTCCGACCCCCGGATCAAAATCTCACCTACCGTTCGGATTTCGTCAAAATTCAACCTTAGCCAATTCAAGCCTATTTCTACACCGGGTCTCCAAATTAAATTCCGATCGCTCTCCTAAGTCACAAATCACCTTCCGGAACTAACCGAATCATCAGAATCCGGTTCCGAGCACTCTAACTCAATAGTCAACTCTTGGTTGACTTTTCATATTCAAGCTTCCTTCAAACATGCTATTTGCTTCATTTTCAATCCAAATCACTCCTAACTCACCCGATATACTCTAATACTGTTTTAAAAACATAATATATGTAAATGCAAGGTAACGGGGTGGTAATTACCGTAACGACGGGCCGGGTCGTTACATTCTCCCCAACTTAAATAAACGCTCGTCCGCGAGCGGGTTAAGAAACATACCTGGAGCATCAAATAAGTGTGGATATCTGCTCTGCATTTCCTGCTCGATCTCCCAAGTTGCTTCCTCCACGGGACGACCTCTCCACTGCACTTTCACTGAAGCTATATCCTTAGATCTCAGCTTACGAACCTGTCGACCCAAAATGGCTACCGGTTCCACATCATAAGTCAAATCCTCATCTAGCTGTATCGTGCTGAAGTCCAACACATGAGACGGGTCTCCGACATACTTCCGGAGCATAGATACATGGAACACCGGGTGAACTCCCGACAAACTGGGTGGCAAAGCAAGCATATAAGCCACCTCCCCAACTTTCCTAAGCACCTCAAAAGGTCCAATAAACCTCGGGCTCAACTTCCCTTTCTTTCCAAACCTCATAACACCCTTCATAGGCGAAACTTTCAGCAACACCTTCTCACCTACCGAATAAGACACATCTCGGACCTTCCGGTCTGCATAACTCTTCTGACGCGACTGAGCTGTGCGAAGTCTCTCCCGAATCACCTTCACCTTATCTAAGGCATCTTGGACTAACTCTGTCCCTAACAACCTAGCCTCGCCGGGCTCGAACCAACCAACCGGAGACCTACACCGCCTCCCATATAAAGCTTCATACGGTGCCATCTGAATGCTGGACTGATAGCTATTATTGTAAGCAAACTCCGCCAAAGGCAAATAATCAGCCCATGAACCACCAAAATCAATGACACAAGCACGCAACATGTCCTCCAATATCCGAATAGTACGCTCAGACTGCCCATCCGTCTGTGGATGAAATGCTGTGCTCAGCTCCACCTGTGAACCCAACTCTCGCTGAAATGTCCTCCAGAACTGAGATGTGAACTGGGTACCTCTGTCCGATATAATGGAAATAGGAACTCCATGCAATCTCACTATCTCACGGATGAATATCTCTGCCAACCGCTCTGAGGTATAGGTAGTACACACTGGGATGAAGTGAGCTGACTTAGTCAACCTATCCACAATCACCCAAACTGAATCAAACTTCCTCGCTGTCCGAGGGAGTCCACTAACAAAGTCCATAGTTATTCTTTCCCACTTCCACTCCGGAATATCAATACGTCGGAATACACCACCAGGTCTCCGATGCTCATACTTGACCTGCTGACAGTTTAGACACCGAGCCACATGGCTCACAATATCTTTCTTCATCTTTCTCCACCAGTAATGCTGCTTCAAATCCTGATACATCTTCGCGGCTCCTGGATGAATAGAATACCGCGAGCTATGGGCTTCCTCCAATATCAATTCACGAAGGCCGTCAACATTGGGCACGCATATCCGGCCCTGCATCCGCAATACACCATCACTATCAATAGTGACATCTCTAGCATCATCATGTTGAACTCTGTCCTTAAGGACAAGTAAGTGTGGATCATCATACCGGCGCTCTCGAATACGATCATATAAAGAAGAACGAGCTACTACACAAGCCATCACCCGACTGGGCTCAGAAATATCCAGCCTTACCATCTGATTAGCTAACGCCTGAACATCAACTGCTAGGGGTCTCTCCCCAACTGGAATATACGCCAAACTGCCCATACTAATAGCCTTCCGGCTCAATGCATCAGCCACTACATTGGCTTTCCCGGGATGATACAAGATAGTAATATCATAGTCTTTAAGCAATTCAAGCCACCTCCGCTGCCTCAAATTTAGATCTTTTTGCTTAAACAAATGCTGAAGGCTGCGGTGGTCCTGTATATACATCACAAGATACACCATATAGATAATGCCTCCAAATCTTCAAGGCATGAACAATAGCGGCTAATTCCAGATCGTGAACAGGGTAGTTTTTCTCGTGGGGCTTCAACTGACGAGAAGCATAAGCAATGACCCTACCCTCCTGCATCAACACACAACCAATGCCCACTCCCGAGGCATCACAATATACAGTATAAGAACCTGAAGCTGTCGGTAGAATCAAGACTGGTGCTGTGGTCAGTGCTGTCTTGAGCTTCTGAAAGCTCTCCTCGCACTCCTCGGACCATAAGAAAGGAACACCCTTCCGAGTCAATCTAGTCAAGGGTGAAGCAATAGAAGAGAATCCCTGAACGAATCGGCGATAATACCCTGCCAATCCCAGAAAGCTACGGATCTCAGTAACTGAGGTCGGTCTGGGCCAACTCTGCACTGCCTCGACCTTCCTCGGATCTACCCGAATACCATCACAGGACACCACGTGCCCTAAGAATGCCACGGACTCAAGCCGGAACTCACATTTGGAGAACTTGGCATACAACTTCTCCTCTCTCAATCTCTGCAACACAATAATCAAGTGCCGAGCATGCTCCTCCTGGCTACGAGAGTAGACAAGTATGTCATCAATGAATACGATCACAAATGAATCAAGATACGGCCCGAATACACTGTTCATCAGATGCATAAATGCTGCTGGGGCGTTGGTCAGCCCAAAAGACATCACAAGGAACTCATAGTGACCATATCCGGTCCGGAATGCAGTCTTCATAATGTCAGACTCTCTAATCTTCAGCTGATGGTAGCCTGAACGAAGATCAATCTTCGAGAACACCCTAGCTCCCTGGAGCTGATCAAACAAATCATCAATACGAGGCAGAGGATACTTATTCTTCACTGTTGCTTTGTTTAGCTGCCTATAGTTAATACACATCCTCATAGATCCGTCCTTCTTCTTAACAAACAGGACCGGTGCACCCCACGGCGACACACTCGGCCGAATGAACCCCTTATCTAGGAGTTCCTGGAGCTGCTCCTTCAATTCCTTCAATTCAGCTGGTGCCATCCGATACGGAGGAATAGAAATAGGCTGGGTGCCCGGCACCAAATCGATACCAAAATCAATATCCCTGTCCGGCGGCATGCCCGGCAGGTCTGAGGGGAATACATCTGGGAAATCCCTCACAACAGGTACAGAATCAATGCTAGGAGATTCAGCTCCCACGTCTCTCACAAAAGCTAAGTACGATAAACACCCTTTTTCAACCATCTTCTGAGCTTTTAGGAACGAAATAACACGGCTAGGGACGAAATCGGTCGAACCCCGCCACTCAATCCGAGAAATACCAGGAATGGCCAACGTAACTGTCTTAGCATGACAGTCCAATATAGCATGGTACGGAGACAACCAGTCCATACCCAATATAACATCAAAATCCACCATACCCAACAATAACAAATCTGCCTGGGTCTCCAGACCCCCAATAGATATAACACAGGATCTATAGACATGATCCACAACAATCGTATCACCCGCGGGGGTGGATACATGAACAGGTAAATCAAGAATACCACGAGTCGCACCCAAATGATGTGCAAAATAAGAGGACACGTAAGAATATGTGGACCCTGGATCAAATAGAACAGAGGCATCTCTGTGACAGACAGAAATGATACCTGTAATCACAGCATCGGAGGCAACTGCATCACGCCTGTCAGGAAGTGCATAGAACCGTGCCTGGCCTCCACCAGATCTCTCCTCGCCCCTGGGGCGTCCACGAGAAGACTGACCTCCACCTCTACTAGACTGAGATGGTGCTGAAGAGGAGGGCTGATCCCTCTGCTGAGTCCCGCCCCTACGTAGACGAGGGCAATGTCTCCTCATGTGGCCAAATTCACCACACTCATAACATGCACCTGGTGCTGGAGAAGTAGGTGCTGCACTCTGGGCTGGGAGGGCACCAAGCGATGACCGACCCTGCTGAAATCCCTGTCGACCACGACCATAAGAACCTCCGCTCTGCTCTGGGCGGCCTGAATGAGAAGGTCTAGATGAGCGACCTCTGCTCTGCTGGGAATGCCCTCTAGATGGAGCACCACTGAAACTACCAGAACCACGAGGCCTCTTGGCCTCCCGCTCCTCTCTCTCTCGGCGACGATCCGCCTCAATGGAGCGTGCCATATCGGCTACCTGCTCAAACGATGATGACAGAACTCGCTCGCTGGTCATAAGAATACGGATAGAGTAGTTGAGGCCATCAATGAACCTCCTGATCCTCTCCCTCTCAGTGGGGATCATCCATGTGGCATGCCTAGCCAACTGTGTGAATCTGAGCTCATACTGGGTCACAGACATGTCGCCCTGAATCAACCACTCGAACTGGCGACGTAACTCCTCGCGACGAGACCGAGGTACATATTTCTCTAGAAAGAGAGTAGAGAACTGCTGCCATGTGAGAGGTGTTGCTCTTGCAAGCCTACGCCTCTCAAACTCCTCCCACCAATCAAATGCGGGACCGGTGAACTGAAATGTAGTAAATGAAACTCCGCTGGACTCAAGAATACCAGCCGTACGTAGCATCTTCTGACACTTATCCAAGAAACCCTGGGCATCCTCGCCCTCAACGCCACTGAAATGGGGTGGCTGAAGTCTACCAAATCTCTCAAGACGACGCTGCTCGTCCTCGGGCATAACCTGAACCATATGCTCTGGAGCTGGAGCTGGTGCAGCTGGAGGAATAACCGGTGCAACCACCTGAGCGGGGACAGCCTCTGGCATCTGAAGTCCCTGAACAACCGGATCAGGTGTGCGAGCTGCAGGGGTCTGCTGACCACCCCCTGACTGAGATGTCGCTACAGTAGCGGTAGCTGAAACTACCTGAGCCAAACCGGAACACACTGATAATATCTGGGCAAGAGTCTCCTGAAGACCAGGAATAGCAATAGATATAGTCTGGCCCTGAACTGGGACTGCTGGAGCTTCAACCACCGGGGGCCGCTCCCGAACCGGTACAACGAGGCGGGTCAGCCGGCACTGCCTCCGCCGCCCTACCTCTAACTCTAGCACGACCGCGCCCACGGCCTCTAACAGGTGGCAACGGAGGTCGTCCACCTCGTCCCGATGCTCGCGTTCTCGCCATCTGCGAGAGAATAGAATATAGAAATTTAGTTCTCAGAACAATAAGATCGCACGACGGAGTTCAAGAAAAGTGAAGTTTTCCTAAAGGTTCGCAGCCTCCCGAGGATAAGTACAGGCGTCCCCGTACCGATCCACAAGACTCTACTAACCGGCTCAAGACTCACGAGGCCTAGTAAACCTAGGCTCTGATACCAACTTGTCACGACCCCAAATCCGGTCGTGATGGCGCCCAACACACTGCTAGGCCAGCCTGACCAATCCATATCAACCACGGAGCTAGAAGCTCTTTTTAACCCTTTTAAGCAAATTAATTAACGATATAACAGTAATACATGTAACGAAAACGGGGAACCAAGTCCCATAATACATCAACTCCCATAGACCAAGGGTCAAGAGTCATGAGCCTCTAAAGAACATAAGTGTATAAAGGTTTACAAGATACCAAGTGCGGAAAGAAAAGTCAATACAACATCAAAAGACAGTAGAAAGGAATATCGGGTCCTGCGGACTCTGCAGCTACCTCGAATATCCTACAGATGTCGCCTCGCACAGCTACTGGATCACTGCTGAGAGGTACCTGGATCTGCACACAAGGTGCAGGAGTAAAATGAGTACCGCCAGACTCAGTGGTAATAAACAGGGGTAAGACAGCGCAGATAAGAAATCCGCAATAAAGCACTATGTAAAGCTATAATCAGCTACCCCTGTCATAGAATCAATATTCACTGTACATGTACCAACAAATACCAATAAATAGCATAACAGCTAGCGGATGTAGCTAAATGCAATGCAATGCATGATATGACCGCTACGGCGTGTAGCCCGACTCCAATTTTGGGTACCCGTGCTCACCGTGGGGGTTCAGACTCCGGAGGGGCTCCTACAGCCCAAGCACATCTCATAGAGATATCACTGCGGCGTGCAGTCCGATCCAACATATATCTCGCTGCGGCGCGCAGCCCAATCCACTACCAATCAGCTAATATGCAATTACAGCCTCGCAGGCTCAAAAGTAGTTTTTGAAAACTCTTTTATCATTTTTCGGTTGAAAACAGTAATATCAAGTTCCAGAGGTTGGAAATAGCATGATAACAGAAATAGCTACGGACTGGTAGTAAACTAGCATGTCAATATGATAAGACAATGATAACGATCCTCGCGGGATCCAATAATTGGCTCACGGCCCACATGTATAATCAACCGCCCAAGAAGGGGGTTCCTCGGCTCAAGAGTAGCCATTATCACAATATATATATGCAACCATCCGAGAAGGAGGTTCGACGGCTCTAGAATAGCCAATAATACAGTATCAACAGGTTGGACTAATATATAGTCTCCAATTCATGATCGACCCCGCACTCTCAAGAGTGTGCGTGTCTCGCCGCTATACAGCGTCACAAAGTGGTATACCGGGGTTTCGAACCCGCTGGTCATCACCCACATATATTACTCACCTCAATACGGCGCGACGACTACTCCGCAATGCCCTTTCCTTTGAATTTAGCTCCCTCGTGCGTGGAATCTAGTCAAACCACAATAATTACATCAATTACGGGTCAAATAATCATAACCCACTTCAATTTACATGAAATTAGCATAATTACACTAAGTTGGTAAAACCCGACCCCGGGCCCCACTGCTCGGAAAATTCCGAAATTAGCACCAACGCGATCCTTATCTCGCCACGAGTCCGTGCATATAAAATTTATCGAAATCGGAGTTCAAATGACCCTCCAAATCCAAAAATCCCGTTTTTAATACTTAAGCCACATTTCTTCAAGATTTCAACCCAATTTCATGAAGATTGATGCTAATACTACCATAAATTGATGTTTTTGAGTCAAGAATCTTACCTCCGACGAATACCCGATGATTTCCCAGCGTTTTCCCGTGATTTCTTCTCTCTAGGGCTCAAAAATTGAGTTTTGGGTTAATGAACCCGAGAGCCCTCTGTTCTGTGATTTTAATTCACTGCCAGACGATTTTACCCTACGCGTTCGCGATAGTCTCCACGCGAACGCGATGCCTTGCTCCGTTCCTTCATCGCGAACGCGACGTAAAGTCACGCGTTCGCGAAGACCAATCTTCCTAGCCCGGATTTTTCCTCTACGCGTTCGCGTCCCATACCACGCGAACGCGATGCTTCGTCTTTTCCTCTTACGCGTCCGCGTCCTTCACCCACGCGAACGCGATGCGTTCCAACCTTCTCCTTCGCGAACGCGGCATGTTACCTCGCGAACGCGATGGCCAACTGGCCCCAGCCTACGCGAACGCGGCAGTGCCCTCGCGAACGCGGTGACCATTTTCCCTCGGCCTACGCGAACGCGGGCCTAGCCCTCGCGAACGCGAAGGCTTAACTGGTGCCCAGTGGTCTGCAATTTACAGCAGACCATTCCTTGTTCCAAAGTGCCGGATGATGGTCCGGATTCACCCCGAGGCCCCCGGGACCCCAACGAAAACCACCAACATACTCCAAAACACGATACGGACTTGTTCCAATCATAAAAACACCATCCTAAACATCAAAATCATCAATTACACACAGATTCAAGCTTATGTTTATTCAAAACTTTCAAAACTAACATTCAATCCAAAACCCGATCAAACGATGTCCGAATGACCTGAAAATTTGCAGGCATATCCAAAATCACCTAACGAAGCTACTGCCACTGTCGGAATCCCATTCCGACCCCCGGATCAAAATCTCACCTACCGTTCGGATTTCGTCAAAATTCAACCTTAGCCAATTCAAGCCTATTTCTACACCGGGTCTCCAAATTAAATTCCGATCGCTCTCCTAAGTCACAAATCACCTTCCGGAACTAACCGAATCATCAGAATCTGGTTCCGAGCACTCTAACTCAATAGTCAACTCTTGGTTGACTTTTCATATTCAAGCTTCCTTCAAACATGCTATTTGCTTCATTTTCAATCCAAATCACTCCTAACTCACCCGATATACTCTAATACTGTTTTAAAAACATAATATATGTAAATGCAAGGTAACGGGGTGGTCAATCTTTTCACAACCCAAATCCAACTGAGGATTTATTTGGTTATCCTTCCGTGAGTAGAAATCTTTCCTCCTATAATAACAAAAAGATTGAATCAAATATAACATTTAGCAAAATTAATTTAACCTTTAATTTGTAAAAAATAATTGATAAAATGTATAAATTAAAGCAAATATACCTCCTATTTCCTTTGTCATTGCGACTGTATAACCAAGTTGTGAACCTGTCTATCAATTCAGGATCTACATCTTCACCTATGACTGTGGTGAAAGGGAGTTCAGAGTAAAGAGATCTAGTCATAGAAGGTATGTAGTTAATTTGTACAATGGTGTGAATGGTGATCGAGCATGTTTTCCCGGCAACTTTGTTCTAACAGGATGAAGAGGGGTTACTTCAACTTGTAGTGGATCCTCAAAAATCACCAATTGTGATAAGTTGTCTGGAAGCTCGAAATCATCCAATGTAACAGCTTTGTTTTGTATGGGTTCATGCACAACTTCTTTTTCATCAATTCCTCCCTGATAAACTTCCTTCATTGTTACACCATGTATTGGGGACTGTGGTTGATCAACCACTGCTGGCACTACCCCTATGATATGGAATGAACAATTGTAGGTACAATGAATTTAAATGTAGTTATTTGTAGGTTATATATAAATTTGGTAAAAAAGTAATAAATGTTACTATACCTGGTGTATAGGCATCAACAACTTTTTGAAAATCATGATATAAGTCAACTTGAGGTTGTCCAGGTTGTTTAACAGTGGGGTCTACAAAATATAATTATAAAGTAATTAGTAACTCATACAATTTGAAGATAGGTTTGAATGAGTAATGTAGATACCTCTTTTACTTGTCGTTGCAGGAGTTGCTTCTATCTTCTCACCAGAATTAATACCAAATTGCTGGTGTTTGACAAAGAGATTTTGTTCATTAGTTTTGGTGGAACTCCCTGCAAACTACAATTTTGATGTATATTTTAGAAAGAAATTGAGTGATATGTCAAATATAGATTTGTACTAAATTTGGTATGAAAAATCGAACCTTTGAATCATCAAACTCAAACCTCTTGTTAATGGCAGACATAACATTCTTTATAGATTGATCTATGAACTGTCGAATGGAAGAGAGTTCATCAACAACATCCTTCTTTATAGAATCTAACTTCTTATCAACCTTCAAAAACACATATGAATAATGAGGTTGTAATATTAATATATACTCTACAATTAAAATACACATTATCTACATAATAAATAAACTGTATTAAAATTGTAGTCACAAATGTAGTTATTTGTATTTTTGTAAAAACCTGCACAATTTTCTTTTCTAGATTGTTGATCTTGATGTTCACTGATTCCATTGACTTATTTGAAGAAGATTCTTTTGGTTCAGCTGTTGGAGATGCATCAACTTGCACATTGGATGGTTCAGCAAATTCTTCATTTGCATATTGAATCTTTTCTGGAAGATTAAGAATTGCCAGCTCTTCTCCAGATTCAACAAGGTTTGAGAACTGAAAGTAAAAATGTAAGTTAATTGTATATAATATAAGTTTAATTGTAAAAGAATTAAACAATGCCAGAAAAAATACCTTCAGTCACTCAGGCTTTATCATCTTCTCCTCAAATGCTGTCAACCATATCATACCGTTGTTTGCTGACCATCTTAGAATCCTAGGAATAGACTCAGAACACCGTGTAGCAATTTCGGTGTTGACAGACGAGCAACACTCATATAGCCATATTTGTAAGGCTAACGAGCATCCTCGTACAAGATATGAATGTACATTTGGACTAAGCCTATGCCTAACAGAACCAATAAGCTGCCTGAATGATTTCGTACCCCAAGGGTACGAATCAAAATTTCCAGATTCAACTAAAAAGAAAGTAAACTTGTCTATAATTGCTACATTGTCCTTGTCCGAAGGACAAACAAAAAATTCCAAAATATACAGAACACACAATTGCACAGCATCAACATCATTTTCCCAAGCTTTGTTAATAACAACATTCTTTAAATGCCATTTTTCTACTCTCTCTTTACCAGCAAAATACGTGTTCATCAAATTACTAACATATTGTGGATTATAACCACAATCTAAGAAGTTATTAACACAATTCAGGCCAATTATCAAACCAAAAACTCTCAATGAAAAAATCAACTTTTCTCCCTTTAAAAGTACAGACAAATATTCATCGGTAGAATTTTTTAGCTCATACTTCATTAGGAGATGAAGTGATTGATTTTGCATCACAACAAGTGGAAGACCTAACAAGTATCCAAAACATGTTTTTTTAAAAAGCTCGTAGAGCATTGGCAGATAGCAAAGCCTTAATTTGGCTTGGTATGCTAGGCTCACACAAAGTGTGGAACCTAAGAATACCATAATCCACATTCTGCGGAGCAGCAAAGATGCTATTCTGAAAACAACATGAAAAAAGCTAGGTTGAGTATAGTTAACTACAATTAAATACAATAACACTACATTTAACTACATAATAACTGGACAACTACAACACACAATGATATTATAACTACAATTTAACTACAAAAACTACAAATTAACTACATAATAACTGGACAAGTACAGAACACAATGATATTATAACTAAAAATTAACTACAAAAACTACAAATTAATTACAAAATAGCTATTCCAAAACTACATATCTACCACACAATAACTAAAAATTAACTACAAATATATTAATGATTCGTATAAAAAATACAGAATATCGACAATTAAACCTTAAAATTGAGACAAATTAAATACAAAAACACTATTCATAACTACAAAATCCATCACAATATAACTAAAATATAACTACACATGTACTAATATTTCATATAAAAACTACATAATAACAACAATTAAATCTCAAACTTGAGACAAATTAACTACATAATCACTGTTTCTAACTACAAATTTACACAATATAACTACAAATTAACAACACATATATTAATAATTCATATAAAAAAACAAAATAACGACAATTTAAACTCAAAATTGAGACAAATTAAAAATTTTACATAACTACACGGCAAAATAAAATAAAAATACCTTTTGTGAAAAATCATGAGGGATGACTTTTTTTGCTTTTTTTGAATGTTTCCTTTTTGGTTTTTTAGAAGAAGATGGAGATAACTTCGATTTTTGACAGATTTAAGCTTTGGTGAATCCTCGACAAAATCATCGTCAAATTCCAACTGTTTTCCCTTGCGCTTGCGCTGTTGTTGATCAACATCACTAGCATTTCTATCTTGTAAATGCTTAGAGCGCATTTCAGCCCTTATTTGTCTGGGTGAAGGAATAGGTTTCGATTTTCCAGTTGCATGTGTATTCTGTTGCTTTTTGGCAGAAGATTTAGGTGTTAAAACACCTAAATCGAAAGAAGGAACATCAGTTAAAACCTCTTTTGTAGGTTTTTTTTTAGGTGTATTTTGGTTCTTCATGATTTTGTTGAAAGATGAACTAGAAAAAAAATGGAGTGGAAGTTAATGGAGAATGAGGAAGATGTGTTCTGCTATACGGAAAAGGTGGAGAAGAACTGTAAAACACAAAAAAACGTGAGGGAAAAAATGTACTAGGTGAAATCGTGGGGTGGGGGGTGGGGGGTGGGGGTGAGGTACGAAAATTTTAAAAATTGGAAGAGAGATAAGCGGGTAGGTAAATATTGGAAGATATTATCCCTAAATACACTCCTACAATAAATGGTAACTTAATTAATGCCTTAAATTGAATTATGGTACATAAATTGAAACTTGGTATGCTTAAATGTAATAAACACAAACCTTAAACATGGTTGGTAATAAGGTTTGCTATATAGTATACACATGTAAAAAATCCTATAAAAATTCCTCTTAACAATAGCCCACATGGCCCAAATAACATGTCATAAGATAAAGGCGAAATATATATTTTACCCATCCAACTTACGATCAAATCTATGTTACACACCTGTTGACCACATATTTTATTATACACATCAAACCTTTTAAAAGTGTGTCAATTACACACTACTTTTGACCAGCCTCTGGGACGTGAGAAACACGGTCAATGGGGCGCTTGAATAGTTATTTTCTGCCTGAACTAACTAATTAAAACGGATATTTACTGAAAATAGCCCATTTTCTTAACCCTAACACCCAATTATTCATCTCACTCTTATTAAAAGCCACCATTTTCATCTTCTTCATCTTTAAAGGTGGCAAACAATTTTCTGAAAAATTTAATCCCATTTTCACATTCCCCATCTAATATTTAGAAGTTGGTTATATTTGGTCAATTAAAGTACAATTTATTATCATTCTTCCCAAATAAATCCTAAATATTTCGACCCACCCATCTAAATCAGAAGGGTTAAACACCCTTAAATGCGAATACTAAACTGAGAAACTGAAGAAGAAACAACAATTAGCATATTTGTGCTCGTCAGATTAGCTTTATAGGTTAGGGGTGAAGAATATGATTTTAAAATTGGATTTCTACTTGTTAATATGGTCACGTAGGTATTTTAAGTAACCGGATCAGGTCTTTCATGGGTCTCATTTAAAAAAAGGCCGGGTTAGCTATTTTAATTAAGAATCATTTTTTTTAATTTAAAAAAGTGTGTGTAACCAACACGATGAATATTAAAGAGGATGGTCAAAAGTAGTATGTAATTGATACAATTTTGAAAGGTTTGATGTGTAAAATAAAATTCGTGATCAATAGATGTATAATAGGGATTTGGTCATAAGTTGAATGGGTAAAATATGTATTTCGCCTAAGATAAAATATAATTTCTTAGCATGAATAATTGTGCCATAGATTCATAAATATCAAATAGAGAGTCAAGAAGAACATACATCCGATCAAAGCATAAAGAAGTTTAAAATTCAACCCCCATATGATATTATTCTAGTATTCATATATACACTCGTTACCTCACACATATATCACTCCTAAAACACATAGCACATAGCAAATATATTGTAGAATAATTTTATTGATTGAATTCTAAAGACTTAGTTAAAAAATAAGTTGATAAAATTTCAGCTTATGTACTCATGTGAAGATAAAGTATAAAAGTTTTATAAAATTTAGAAGAAATTCAATATAAGTAATATGTATAAAAAGTAAAAAGAAAAAGTACATTCTATGTTACCCAGGAGTGTCAAATGATGAAGCATGTAAATTTGACTAAAATGTTTAAACGGTAAAAATAGGTTGTTAATGATGATATGTACGTGACATTGAAAGCCAATTTTTTTAGTAAAATGTAATTCCAGTTAAATGTAATTTAAGTTGCACGATGAAACCAAAGCTTCTAAAGGCTTTTAACTCGAACAAAATTGTATGTTAACCATTTCCTATACATACGACATCGTTTTATTAATCTTCATAATTTTCAACCTTCAAACAAATACTATTTTGTACGTAACAAATAAATTTTTTACAATAACAAATAAAATATTTGCAATAACAAATATAATGACCGTAAAATAGGTTTAAAAAGTTGACGTTGAATGTGTTCTTCAGATCCAAAATACTGTATTCCCATTTTTGTAATAAATAAAATAATAATGAACGAAAATGTTGCATAATTCATTGTTTTTTGGTGGACAAATTGTGAACGAAGTATTGAGAGAATCAATATAATTTTAGATCAACTTCATCGAAACACAATGTAAATCATTACTTTACATAAGGAGTCAATATAATAAATTAATATTCTACAGTAATATGTCTTTTAATTTTATTCTTGATTATAAGACATTGGATATGTCTTTAAAATTGGTTTAGGTGAAGGAGTAAGTTATTATTAATCGTTTATCTTAATTATTTAATACCGGTAAGGAAAAATGAAGAGTAAAATGACAGGTAATATTGCAATCAAATTTAAAAATATTCATTAATATAAAAAATTTTAAATAGTTGTACAAACGGTTCTCCCATTCAGGTTCAAATTTAACAACATAAACCCAAAAAGGCTCATTTGGCCAAACCTCATGATAAACATCCGTTAAAATACTACCTAACAGCTGCCCGAGCGAATCTACTAATATTGCTAAGGCTTTCCAATAAGATATTTTATTTTGGTCAATAGCAACAATTAGTTCATCTCGTGTCAACTTATAATTAGTCAATATATTTACCTACTGAAGCCATAAGGTGTCTATAATTCTTTTCTCTTTCCTTCCGTTCAGCCATTCGATCCCTTAACTTATTTTGTATTGACGTTGGGAGTTTCTTAATGACTTCAGCCTTAGAGTCGGATTTATTATACTAATAAATGCTGCGACGACGTACCCTTTTACGTTGTCCCATTGTTTGAGTTAGTGAAGTTGCACTTGTAATAATTTGAAGTTCTCCTTCTTTATTATCTGAAAAACGACAAACACGACAAACGAAATATAAAAATCGGTAAAAACAGTTAAGATCAATTAATTGTAAAAGGATATGACTCCAAAAAATTTTAAAAAAACAAATGATAGGAATAGATTAAATAACATTATCGTAACTAAGGTTATGGAAGTGTACTTTCAATATTGATAGATAATTTAAGTCATCCAATATGTATGATAATGAAAAGATAAAGTAGAAAAAATGAACATTAATACAAATTGCATATATGTTATTGTTGCAATCGTAGGAACTATTGTGGAAATTTACAACATGTATCACAGAAATCGTTTAAAAAGTTTATTCAAATGTGTTTCTAAATAAAAACAAACTGTTTTTTAAGTTTGCATATTGACGTCGACACTGCATTTAAAACTGTCATTACTCTTCCGGTAATTCTAACTTTTCCGTTCACTATATACGCTTGTTGTGGTATAAGCGGTTATCAGATTTTTTAATTACACTAACAAATATGAGAGAAGAATAGAAAAAGTAGGAAATATGTAATATTTTTATGTAATAAATAAAGATAACCTCTGTAATCAACAATTATGAATATCGCCAATCTGAAAAGAGTTCATTAAAATACATACCAGTGTTATAGGGATAAACCGTAGAATGTTTCTGCTTGTGCATATCAGTTTGATTTCTTCTGCATTTTTTCTTGTGTTCTTCCATTATAACTTCACTCGTAACACACGTAGTTGGCACAATTTCAACAACCATTTACTTAAAAGAACTATGTCGATGTTAGACTCTTGCTACAAAGTAAAATAAAAGTAAACTAAATTGTAATTGCGTTTTATATATGCATAAAATATAGATAATGGGGTTATTATAGTGGGAAAGTGGGGATGATTGTGAAGTGGTTGTGACTAATATGGTTGGCATGTAAGGAATGTTGTAGGGGAGTGGCAGATCATGGGGGATATGCGTTTGACAGTTTTTTTCGAAAATATTGACTGTTTTTATTCGTTTAATATGCCGTAGAATTTTTTGTCACACTCACTACTGCATATGAGACCAACTGCCGTGTTTGATGCTTTTTTTAACGGATGAAATAGCAAAAATGTTCGTCTTGGCCAGCACTTTTTCATTGTACTAACATTTTCCAAGATGCTGCAGTAATTTTTATAGTAAAACAGATTTCATATGAATTGTAGCGAGAGTGCCACAGCTGGAATAAGAAGCATTTAAAAGGTCTTAATAAATACTGTAAATAAATTCCTATACGACGCACGAAATCGCGGCATTGAGTTAACATGTTTTGTCCGTACGAAAAACTGTACATTTTGCTGCTAATTTAATTGTCGCTTACTTTTTATTTTTTTGCCACTCAACAAACATCCACTGAATCTGCAATTATACATTGAAATGCATGTTCATACAATTCCGAATCCTGAAGACTACTCCCACCAGGATTTACATATCCTCCCAGAAAGAATACCTAAAGTTTTACAAAAATAAAGGCTTCCGCTAATTTATTTTGGTGAAAATGGTGTAGTGTTTTGTTACAGATGCTGTAATTTTCATAGGAAAACGATACACTTTGCATCAGTTTCAGTAATATCGGATTGATGCTTACATAATGGATTCTTTTCTTTCTTTACAACTCTGCGAACCTTGTTGCTAGACAGTTGAGAATTGAAATCATCATCTGCTCCTACGGTTGAAGCCTTATTAGCGGATCTAGTCTTCTTGTCATATGTCTTCAAAGGGGAGATTTTTACATTGCAAGCATCTCCATCGTCTAACACGGACGATCCACTTTCTGATACAATTTTCTCGATGGGAGTTTGTAAAAGAGACTTAACTTGACTTTCCGCCATAACATACTTTGAAAAATGAAAACAATGTAATAACAGTTAAATAACAAAATTAAATAGGGCGAAAGAGATTTAGTTTGATGAAATTTACCCTGCAAAGCTTATCTTCACTTGAACTTTCTCCATCCAAGAAATGTGAATCCTTTTATAAAAAATGGAAAATAAAAATCATCCTATAAGTGGAAAAGTATTAATACAGAAATTACATATTATGAGGTTTATGCATAAAAAAAATTTACATTCATATTGTCTTCGAATAAAGTATGGCCGTATTCCTTAAGAAGATCATCATCATGAGTAACCTTAAGAACTTTATACATGTCAACCTGAGACTCGATAGTCTCTTGCTTCACAATAAGCTTGAACATAAATTTTTTATAAAGAATATCATCCATTTCACTTGGATAAGAACAGTCAATATCCGCAAATGAAGTCTGCAAAAAAAAATAAAAAGTTAGAAATATTTTTATGCTTAACAAAATTAACTCTAGTAGTATACCTCAACTAATCTTTCCTTAAGTTCTTTATAGCGTGTATATATAATAGTCTGATTATTCAGTTGGAATAATCAGCTTCAAACGTGGTATAAATTATGTGAGGAAACTTACTATCATGCAAGAAACCAACAGATCATGGGTTTATACAAAAATAAAATAATAACTCTGCCTACCTCGATTCTCGAGGATTTGGCTGCTCATTCACCAACTGCTTCTGCATTAAATTCAACATTTTATTTTTTCTTAATATATAAACTAAACTTATCTCATCAAACTAAATCGACAAAGGAAAAAAAAATTAAAAATCAGCAAAATATCTCACAAAATGTACCTTGGGAACTTCCGCTGAAGAAAATTGAGGCAAATTTATTTCGCCAATCACATCAATTCCTTTAAAACTCTCATTCTCGCAAGCAAATTTAGCTTCTCTTACTTCTTACATGAGGTCTTTCCATTCTCTGCATGTTACGAGATTAAAAAAGAACTACGAAAAGCAATAAAAATTTGATGTCAGCAAATTTCAAAGTAATATTTTGAATTTACTTTAGGAATGTGATGGAGGAAGCTATGCGATTAATCTCAGCTTGATCGGTATCATCAATTTCAGGTAAGCCGTTGAGCTTAGAAATTGTATCAACTGCTTTGAAGTGATTCTCTACTGAGTAATCGAACAATGAGACTGAAATTTTCGATGGAGACTCGCCGAAAACTTTCTCAGCGGCCGGAGAAGGCTCGATTCCCATGGATTTGAGATCATGGGTTTAAACAAACTGAAACGTGGGTTTTGGTTTATTCCCGGATGAAGTGAGTTTTCAGTTTCCAAAAGCTACGTGGGAGATTTCTGCTGATTTGTAGGAATTTAGATACCCGATTTAATTATAACCCACGAATTAAAGAAGATAAAATGCATAAAACTGTAAAATCGTGGTTTTAAACTGCTTTCTAATTGGTTTTCTTTTGATTTTAAACTTATACGTGGGAAAAAAAATAACAGAACACATTTCAGTTTTTCAATTAAAAGCTGATTTGTATATTTATAAAAAACTTCCAACTTTGTTGGAAACTTGTCTTAAAATTGTACACGTGTCAAGAAATAGGTTCTCCATTTGTCATGCCCACATTGTTTTGCTTGTGTTTTTCTATATAGATAGATAAGGTCAAATAAAGCAATAGGAATTAGCTCCAAACAATAAAGTTTTGATCTTTAATCAAATCTCAAAAAAGTCAACAAAAGTTAAACCCCGACTCACGGGGTCAAAACCCGAGTCCAAGACCAAAGCCCGCTGACCTATAATCTCACAAGTCCAAATATGTGATTAGATTCTAAATCCAAGTTCAAATTGATGTTCAAAATCTTAAAATATATTTCCTTAAGTTGTAGATAAAATTCTCAAATTTTACTTTAAGTTTCTATATTTAAGGTGTATAAATCCATGGGAATCAAGATATATAATCAAATTCAAGTAGAAATTACTTATCCTCAAAATATGGGTGAAATCCATCTCCAAAATCGTCTCTTCACGATCTCCAAAACTCAAAATAGTGAAAATGAGCATTACTAAAATTATGGACATAAAATACCTCACAGCATTACGCTTCATGAACGCGACCTCAGCGTCACGTTCGCGAAACACAAAGGCCCTTCTTTGCAAACACAACATGTCCCTTGTGAATGCGAAGGCCACATGCTAATCCTCCTATGCAAACACGAAGACTAAATCTCCTCCGACCACTCCCTACTTCGCGTAACACATACCACTTCTTCACCAAAGCGAAGACCAAAATCCTCCAGTCTACTCTCTTCTTCACGAACATGAGCCTTCCCTCACGAACGTGATAAACACCTGACACCAGCAAGAACTAGCAATATCAAAGTGACCCAAAATGATTTGAAATGCACCCCAACTCCTCGGGACCCCGTCCAAACATACTAACTAGTACGTATACCTTCTACGAACTTATCCACAACCTCAAAATACGAATAATAACATTAAAACCAAGAATCGCGCATCGAACCAAATTCTTCAATTTTTTTTTAAGTTTAATATTCCAACTTTCGAATAGAATCGTCCAATCAACGCGGGCCACCCTAGGCCCGAACTAAAAATACGTACAAGACCAAAACTATACCAACCTACTAGAATATTTAAATCTCCGATCCGAACTCGATTAGACAAAACTTAAACCTTGATCAAACTCTTTCAACTTAAGACTTCCGAATTAAAAATTACTCTTCAAAAACCTTTATCAAATATAATATAAGAGGTAAAAGTGATATTAGGATCCATGTCAAATACTAAAACAAAACGATATCGAAGTTTCAAAAGTAAAAGGAAAAGATAAGTAAAGAAAAACCACAAGTCTACAACCACAAGGGTAGTTGAGAAGTTTGAAACGGGTAAGACTTTGTAGCCACTATACATACAGACCACATTAGCATATGCAAAATAATCTGAATCTTACAAGGACAAAAGGTGTCTCCTTAAGGTTATTATAAGCCGTCAATCTGAAATCAAATCTCACAAAAAAAGCATCTCTCCGATTGTTTTGCTTCTGTGTCCAAAAATTTTTATTCTTCCTTTTTCTTCGTCAGCCCTATCTAGGGTTTCTCTCTGTTTTCTCCATTCATTCAACCCACCTCCCTTCTTTCTCTCTCTCTGCAAGGTTTGCTTTTTTCTTCTCTTTCTCATATGCACGTGGCTCTCTGTGTTTGTTTTGTTTTTTTATGTGTGTGTTAATGCTTGATTTGATCTCATTCCTGTATTTTTCATTCGTTACATTTTGTATTATTTTCATTCTGTTTATGTTTTAGGTATTTTCATTCTGTTTTTGTTCTATTAATGCATTGCTTTTGCTGATGCTTTCATGATTTCAGTTTTTTTGTGTGTTCGTGTGTTAGCTTAATCTGATTCTGCCGCATATAGGTATGTTGAATTTTGAGTTTCTTTTGCTAGATGATGCCATGTCAAATAGCTGATGTAACATATAAACTAGGGGTTCAGTTGAAACAGAAGCTTTGGCTCATACTCTGTGTAAGTGCTGAAAAATCTACTAAATAGGCACAAGTATTTAATTCAAACTAAGTAACTCAAATTGTTGGTGGATTCAGTGGCATCACAAACACATAAAATTCATATCCTAGATCCATCTTTAGAGCTATTCACTTTGGATTGTGTTTGGTTTTGCAGAGTTAATCATAGTGTTAAGTGCTTCTTTTGGTCAGGTTTGGGACTGCTGTTACATTCTAAGCAGACTGTTTCTGAGAATAAGTTTTCTGAAATTTTCTGGTTATTAGTGTCAGGGTAAGCTTTAGGTTTTGGGATTAGGATTTTGAGCTGTGTGCATTAGGAGGAAAAAGAAAATTTTGATGATGAGGAACTCGTGGGCAGATTCTGTTGAGAATACAGCTACTGATAATGTTGGGCCTAGTGGTGGAAGTGGAGCTTCTGCTTCTACAAGGAGATCATCTTATGTCCCACCACATCTTCGCAACAAACCAATGGGAGCGGAGCCTCCAGCTCCATCACCGGGTGGTCCACTGTCTGGTAATGACCGTTCAGGATTCAATGGACCAACTAGTGGGTCTCGATGGGGTGGTTCTAGGCCCGATCACGGACGACAAGGTTATAGTGGCGGTGGCCGCAACAGAGGTGGTTGGGGTGGCAGAGGCGGTGGTTGGGGTAGAGAGCGGGAAGTGAATCCTTTTGGTAATGATGCAGATGTGGACTTGGAGCAATCATTTGATCAGGAGAATACTGGTATCAATTTTGATGCTTATGAAGATATTCCAGTGGAAACAAGTGGAGAAAATGTGCCACCTCCTGTTAACACATTTGCAGAGATAGATTTAGGGGAGGCCGTTAACTTGAATATTAGGAGGTGCAAATATGTTAAGCCGACTCCTGTCCAGCGTTATGCAATTCCCATCTCCTTAGCAGGGCGAGATCTCATGGCCTGTGCCCAGACTGGATCCGGCAAGACAGCTGCATTTTGTTTCCCTATTATTAGTGGAATCATGAGGGGGGATTTTTCGCAACGGCCTCGTGGGGTTCGGACAGTGTTTCCCCTTGCTCTTATTCTCTCACCAACAAGAGAGCTCTCAATGCAGGTACGTATGGTACTAGATCAGTATGTGAAATGCATTCTTGATCTTTTTATCCCTTTTTTCCTTGAAAATCTTTAGGTTTGTTAATTCCAATTGTATGCTGCATTTACATGTAGATACATGAGGAAGCTAAAAAGTTCTCATATCAGACTGGTGTTAGAGTGGTCGTGGCCTACGGTGGAGCCCCAATTAATCAACAGGTACCTTTTTACCCTCTTTCCCTTCTCCGTATTTGTGAAACAAAACAAATACATGTCCATGTGATATACTTGGGTACTTTGCATTTGATGTTGGATAAATAGGTATCTTTTTGTTAAGTAGATGGTTCCTGTAAGGTCGTTTTCTGGTTTTTTCTTCTTTTAATAACTGTGATTTTTATTTGACCGAGACACCGTGCATTCTTTAATGTCCATGGAAAGATGCATGTAAACTGAATCTAGAAGCATTTTGCTCCCATAAACATAAATAGCATAACAGATGACTTCTTAGTGCAGTGTTATTATGGGTTATTGCTTCATGGGCGAAGTGAAGTGTGTGCTTCACATAGTGATCCCAATGAGGAGATGTCTATTCTTCGAATCTTATCTTTGAGGAGGTGGATTAATAGCAATATTATTGTGTAGTGAATGCTGAAATTAGTTATGTTAGTTGAAATTTGATTAATTTTAATACTATGAGATCATTTGGATTGGCTTATTTTAAGTGCTTTTAAGACAAAATAGCTTTAAGCCATTTTGTAGTGTTTGGATAGAGTAAAAAAGTGCTTTTAAGCACTTATTTTTAAGCTAAAATGACAAAAATAAGCCAAAAGCTAGAATTCCTAATCTATGGCTTTTGGCTTAAAAGTCACCTACAACAAGCCCATCCAAGCGGGCTCTATGTCATATGCGTTTGATACTTTTAAGCTTCCATGAATTGTGCACTACACGTCAAAGATGTGCACTTCACTTCGCTCTCTTCACTTCCAGTTCCATGAGCCTTGCCTTTTTTGTGCACATTTCGTTTTTGAAGAACCGCCTTAGTGCATCATTCAATTAAAACAAGTCTAACTCATGTCTCTAACAAAATGCACCTAAGGATGTGTCCTAGTGGTCAATGAAGTGAGAAGAGATGGTTGGAGGTTACCCGGTGGGATAGTTGAGTTGCGTGCAAGTTTGTCCGAACACCACCGTTACATGAAAAAAAAAAATTTATATATATATATATATATATATATATATATATATATATATATATATATATATAGCATGAGATACATCTACGGACTACAGTTAAACAGAAAATCTGTTAACTTTACAATATGCAATCATGCTTGCTTCATTTTTGGTGAATTTAATATTTCTTCTATGTGTTCAGGGAGGGAAAGTTGAATATATGTAATGCTTCTTGTTGCTGTCAATTATTTAGATGAGAACCATTCCTAGTTATATCTTTTTTACATGTCTTCTCTCTTTTTGGTGCATGTTAAACTGTTCAAAATTTAAGGATAATGAGTTATATCTTGCACGTCATTTTGATTGTCTGGTTACTTGTGAATTTTTGTTTGATGATAGTTAAAAAGTATCACTAAGTGGTTCTTAACAGAGGGGCAAACAAACTTTTCTTTTAAATAGTTGCATTTGTTTGGAGTTTTTAGCCAATATTATCCGTTATCTTTTGGGGTAAGCTTAACTTTGTCCGTTAAATATAACCTGAGTACTATTTGTCCTTTAATGCTAAACTTGGGCACATTTAGTCTCACCGACAGAAAGCATCAAATCTGCTAGAAAACTAACTGTAATGCTAAACTCCGCATGTAATTTTCTCCGTTAACAGCACTAGACTTCAATGAGTCTTCGTATAGAGGTTATAAGATACGCACAAATTTCCTGGTTTATCGAGAAATTAGTTCTCGCTTCACATGTCACAACATTAAATTCCAACCACAACATCATTTTCAGCATAACTTGCAAAAATCTGAATTTGGCCGTAAGATAGGGAAAACGAAATGAAAGCGCAGTGCGTTGTGTAGTAAAAGGAAAATGTAAAGAGGGAAAATGAGAGCATCAACAAAAAAATTCCAATTGACACGTGAGTTTGGCAAAAATGAAGAGCCAAAACCACTACTACAACTAGAAAATTAAATATCAAAAGCTATATTGGCTTGTAGGAGCAGTCGCTGAAGTAGTTTTGCCTGAAACTGAATTATGACTTTTAGCACTCAGTATAACTAGGCTTTGTTCCGCCACTGGTCCTAATAATCATTGCTAGGATGAACCAAAGTATTAAAGACTTGAATATAAATCAAGAAGGCTAGGGATTTTTTACTGTTGTAACAGAGACACAAAAGTTAATAATCTGAGAAGAAGGGTCCTTCAAAAGGGATGGATATCGACGATTTATGGGTTATTAAGCATCGCGTGCAGATCATACTGTGCTTTGCTGTTAGTTTTCTAACGGAAGTGGATTTTCTTTGTTTGTTAGACTAAATGTGCTCAAGTTTTACAAACTTAAAAGGACAAATAGTGCTTAGGGTTATATTTAGAGGACAAAGTTAAGCCTATCCCTAAACATAAGGGATAATTTGGGCTAAAAGTTCCATTTGTTTGTATGATTAGAACGCTGTTATTTTTACACCGGTCAATGTTCAATCATGGAGGTGTATGTTTCAATGTTGATTAGCCCAAGGTCGAACAATAAATTTTCTCATCTGGTTTGGATAGTGGCACTCTGTATCTGGACAACTAAAAACAGGATTTTGGATAGAGGAGCATGGTTTCTTGTTTTCCTGAAAGTTTTTAAAGCAGAAGTTCAAGGATGCACAGAGGTTGTAGATACTTCAGGGAGACTGATTTTTTTTTTCTTTATGAATTTAATTTGTGATTAATTCCAGCAAGAAAGTATCACTTTATTAGATGCTAGAGGTTGAAAATATCATATAGATTTAACCAGATAGATTTCTCTGTTACTAGCATAATGATTATTTCCTTGAAACGCACATACATACATATATATATATATATATATATAGTGAGAGAGATAACAACAACTACGCCTCAATCCTAGCAAGTTGGGGTGGGTGATATGAATCCTCGTCCCTTTAATTTAGCTCAACACATCATCATTATTACCAAAATAAAATAAATATAAATATGTATAAATAATAGTAATAATAATAATGATAATATACACTCTTTGTCAAGTCTAAAACCTCTTCCCAACTAGTAGGTATTACCTATATAGTTTTTTTTTTTCTTTGTGCCCTATCTTTAGCTAAGTCAACACCGATTCCAAGGATTTGTAGGTCTTTGGGGACAACTTCCTTCCATATGATTTTACCTCTACCCCATCCTATTTTCACACCTTCCACTACTACGGTTTCACACCTATGGACCGGGAATTCTGTAGGTTGACACAGGACATGACCAAACCATCTCAAGTGGCATTTTCTTATTTTATCCTCAACGTGTGCTACTTGCACCTTCTAACAAATATGGTCATTTTTAATCTTATCTAATCTTGTGTGACCGCGTATCTGTCTTAGCATTCGTATTTCTACAATACTCATCTTGTAGAAATGTTGGAACTTTAGCAGCCCAACATTCACTACCATATAACATAGTAGGTCTAATAGTTGCTTTATAGAGCTTACGTTTCACCTTGGTAGGCATCTTTCTTTTACATAACACCCCTGTAGCACTTCTCCATTTCAACCATTTGATTTTAATAACATCTTCATCTATTTGTTCCATTCTCTTGAAATAACGAGCCTAGGTATTTACTGAACTCAATCACTTACTGCCGTTACTCTTCAGTTTTCTGTTGAGGTCTATCCTGCAAAGGTACTCAAATTGGATCAGTGATCGTGTGGCACTACAGTTCTATCTAGTCTCACCTCAACTTGGCTCTTTTCATGCTACCTAAAATTACAGTGCATATACTTAGTCTTACATATACTTAGCTTTAATCCCTTATTCTCTAAGGTGTTTCTCCATATCTCAAGCTTTCGGTTGACACCCTTGCTAGTTTTGACGCTTTTTACAAGATAATCAGCAAATAGCATGTCCCATGGGATCTCATCTTGTATTTTGTTGGCTAGCTCATCCATAACTAGGGTAAAATAGGTAGGGGCTCAATGCAGAGCTTTGGTGTAAACCCATTGTTATGGGGAACTCCTTTGTATCCTTTACTACTATTTTGACGCTAGTGCCAGCTCCTTCATATGACATTTGTATATTTTATATGAATTTATTTCTTCTCCTTCATCCATCAAAGAACCTTCTGTGGTACTCAATCATATGCTTTTCTAGGTCAATGAACACCATGTGTAGATCTTTCTTCCTTTCGTTTCCTTTCGCGATAAATTTCCATCAAACTTCTTAGCACTTTTGTCGCGTTCCAAAATCTAGGCTCTCTTACTCTTTAGTCTTTCTCGGAGTTCCATTATATGACTCCTTGAGTTTAATGCCACGATAATTCGCACAACTTTGAATATCTCCTTTTTCATTCTTTTGCTTTCCATCTCCATACATTCTGTTTGGAACTGACCTTCCTTTGCCAAGCAAGTGTCTAGATTTTGTCAAAAATTATTGTGATAAGAGCTAATGGTTTTGGCATTTTGTCAATTGGGTGTCATTATATTCTTTCATGTTTTCAGCTGTTTGAGCAAGTATTGCCCTTCTCTCTCCTCTTTTCTTCCTGTAAGTAATCAGGAAATATGGGAAGAGAAAGTGCATCTCAGTCTCTTCTGAAAATGGTTAAATACAAGTTGTTTTTGAGTCCGGACATGTGGAGAGCACTAGTCATGCAAAATGCGGCTTTGCTAGATGCAACTCATCAACAGCTCATTCAGGGACATTTTATTAGTTTAGGTAAATGTGAAAAAATTGTGTAGATATTGGTACCTTTGGGATGCCTTCCTGTATAAACAGTTGTAAAAAAAAATTTATTTGATCAGAATTTAACCAAGAAGCTCTATTGGCACGTCAGTCTAGAGAAGAATTTAATTTGTAGAGTTTGTTAATGCTATTTAGCTCAACATTCTGGACCTGATATGCATTTGACGGTGAAAGAGGGGAACTTGTTCCACAGATGAAGTGTAATCTACGTTAAGGATTTGTCTTTGTTTAAGGAAGGACCCTCTGTTTTATCAATGGGAAAGGTCTCTTTTTTTTTTAAAAGTTCCCATCAATGGGAAAGTTCTCTACGTGTCCCATGATAAAGAATCCTAGAAAGAGTTGCGAAGACTCTTGACAGTCCCACAATGTTATTGTCTAAGACTAGTGAGATCCTTCGAGATGCATTGATTGGGGTAAAATGGTAGCTTTGGATATGAACTTCCATTTCCTATTCTTTTTGGTTAGATCCTGAAATCTATGAAAATTCATTTGAAAGTTAAGATTTTTATCTTCTGGTTCTTATTTATTGTTTAAGAAAAACAGAGATTTTTATCTTCTGGTACATATAGGCATAGTGCTGATTCTTATGTTGTGGTCAATTTGCAAGTTTTCTTTTGTTGCGCTTCTTGTTATCCTGCTATTTTCAGACAGGCCCTCCTTGTTGTTACTTGTTTGAAGGTAAATGGTAGAGTATGTTCTTCTACCACCACCTGATGCTCTACCTTGTCCAGTGTCAACTGAAATTCTGGTTTCAAATTTTACAATGGGCAATGTTTTGTAGTTGGACTTTAAAGTCATACACTGAAAAGTAGTTTTGGAGACTTGAAACAATCAAATCTAGTAATATTACTTTTATTTGGTATACCGGTGAAGTGAAACCCACCCTGGAAAGAGGTCCTAGAATGTCATTACTCAGTAGAAGTATTAAGAAGTATTCAGTTGTTTGACGATGGTGATTTGAAACCCACCCTAGAAAGAGGTCTCAGAATGTCGGTAGAAATGCTGAGATATTTCAGTTGTCTGACTTTGGTGATTTGAAACCCACCCTGGAAAGAGGTTTCAGAACATCGGTAGAAGTGTTGGGAAATATTCATTTGTCTGACTATGGTGATTTCATTGTTAGATTTGCTCTCAAAGCCTGAACCTTCGAATATAAAGTGGTGTTTCATGTCGATTTTCTACTTGTTGATGAAGTTGTGTAAATTCTCTACTTTTTGGTACACCTATGTTGTTTCTCCTACAATGTCAATAAAAGAGTACTTTCTTCAACATTAAAATAAAGTTGTATTTTACACTATTGCTCAAACAATTGCTTGTTACATATCTGTAGCTCCGAGAGCTTGAGAGAGGAGTTGATATCCTTGTGGCAACTCCTGGAAGACTGGTTGATTTACTTGAGAGAGCAAAAGTTTCATTACAGATGATTAGATATTTAGCTCTTGATGAGGCAGATCGTATGCTGGACATGGGATTCGAACCTCAAATCAGAAGGATAGTGGAGCAAATGGATATGCCTCGACCTGGTGAAAGGCAGACTATGCTGTTCAGTGCCACGTTCCCAAAGGAGATTCAGGTTTTTCTTGTAGTCACTAGGGCTGTTTTCAATCAACGTTATTATTTGTTAGTATGTGTTTGCTACTTGCATTTTCTTTTGGAATTACGCACATCATCTTAAGGCATGGTTTGGGCTTCTTTGTACTTTTACTAAATTTGGCAACGTTTTCTTTTTCTTTCTCCAACCCGCTCCCCCATCAAATTCCTTGCTTGCTGAATTCTAATATGACAATTATTCTTGTTATTGTTTGGCACACTATGGCACCTTTCTTTTTGCAATTGCAGAAAATATGCCTTGCAAAATGTTGAGTTTGCAGTGAGTAAAGTCTTCCGAGCAGTCATAGTCTAGTTTTATATATGACTCTAACCCTCCTTTTTTTGTGTGGAATGCAGAGACTGGCATCTGATTTTCTTGCAAACTACATATTTTTGGCAGTTGGACGGGTTGGTTCGAGTACCGATTTGATTCTTCAGCGAGTTGAATATGTTCATGATGGTGATAAGAGAAGCCATCTTATGGACCTACTTCATGCACAGATGGCTAATGGGGTTCATAGCAAGGTAGCATGTTACGCTAGCTCTTTCTTGCTTTAACAGTTATTTTCATCTACTTTGATCATATTTGAGGCACTTCAAGCAGTTGACTGGATGGAGAAGAAATCAGGACTTCTAATCCTAGGAACATAGCAGAGAATTGAGAATGTTGGCATTCTGTTTTTCCTGTGTGTACAAGCTCTAGCATAAAACCTCTCTGCCTGGTCACTATTTTTTTTGTTGTTGATAAAGTTCTCTACCTGGTAACTATTAGCTGCTCATTCTATCCATGACTGGTTTTGTTGGTTTACATACTATAGATGTGAATGCCGAATTTTCTAGATTGGAGTCTTCATAGATTTTCATTCTGCATGAGTTTTCTCTTAATTTGACTGGTTTTGCAATTACTCTTCTCTCTTAAAATGCTTTAGTGTCTTCCACTGACATGATTGCATCCTCTTCTCTATTTGCTGCTGCTTCGTTGAACATAGATTCTGTTGTATTGTAAGATTTATAGATAATGGAGCACAAAGTGGAGTCTTTAAGCTTTAAATTGACTGGCAATTTGACTGTGTTATTGTTTTCTACAGCAAGCTCTAACTTTGGTATTTGTCGAAACAAAGAAGGGTGCTGATGCATTGGAGCATTGGCTGTGTATCAATGGGTTTCCTGCAACTGCCATTCATGGTGATAGGACTCAGCAGGTAGGCGAGATCTAGGTATTGTTAGGTAGATCAAAACAATTTCATCTTTGATCTCCTAAAATGACCTTTTACACTGTTTTGCCCTCCCAGTACAGTGATTAAGTGGTGCCATATCTTGCTATCGTTGCTTGAATTTCAATACTGTCTATTTAACATATAACAAAGATGAGGTGATCCAATATTCTTGTATGCTTTTACAGATACGTGTATGCATGTGAGTATAAAAAGCATCGAAATGTGTGCAATGAAGCATCTGTAGCTATTTTACCTTTAGCTGTAGACGTATAGTGATTTGTACAATATATTGAGAAAAAAGGGGCATTCGAGCATGTGATACATGTACCAGATACTTCTAATTCAGTTCATTTTTTGTGTTGCACCAACTATTACTCGCATACACTATTTGCAGCTTCATAACCAACATTGCCTGTGGGTTTATTTTACAGGAAAGGGAGCAAGCGTTAAGAACATTCAAGAGAGGGGATACCCCAATTTTAGTTGCAACAGATGTGGCTGCCCGAGGCCTTGATATCCCTCATGTTTCTCATGTTATCAACTTTGACCTTCCTAATGACATCGACGATTATGTGCACCGAATAGGCAGGACAGGTCGTGCAGGCAAGTCAGGATTAGCAACTGCTTTCTTTAATGAAGGTAATCTTTCAATGGCTAAACCCCTAGCTGACCTGATGCAAGAAGCTAATCAGGAGGTACCTGAATGGCTGACTCGTTATGCTAGCCGTTCATATGGAGGAGGTAGAAGCAAGCGGTCTGGTGGAGGCCGTTTTGGTGGGCGTGACTTCAGGAGAGATTCCTCTTATAGTAGAAGTGGTGGAGGTGGTGTGAGTTACTATGATGGAGGTAACAGCAGTGGTGCTTATGGCAATTATAGCGGGGGATATGGTCCTGGTGTAACTAGTGCTTGGGACTAGCTTCTCAAACTTATGATACCTATATTTTCCTGCAGTTGTATATTATTCATCAACAAATTTGGACTATGATATTTTTCAGTGCAAAAACGGGGTTGAGTTCTTGTTGTTTTGTGGTCCTATAGGGGACAACTGCAAGATTGTTATGGTAGTTAGATTGGCAATTGGAGACCACTGACAGCTTTGTCCAACAGTTCAATGATGCCTTTGTTTTAATATAATATACTATTTCCCGAATTATTTTGTTGAATGCATATCAAAGGTTTATAGCGACACATGCAATGTGCATCTCATTTAGAATGGTTTTATTGTATTTTCAACAAAGTGAGACCTCAATCTTTTGAAGGTTTCTTCTTTTTAGTTGTATCTTTCTTTCTTAGGGAAGTGGAAACTGGAAAGAAGGCTCATACGGACATTGACTACTATTTGTTTGTAATACTGATTGATGACGGTGGAAATGGATTGCATGCAGGATGACTAGTGTTGGCGTTGAATGAGCCGTCTTCATTTTGTTTGACAATCTTGTCTGAGAAATGCAAATGAAGCAATGAGCTCTTCAGAAATCTTCATGAGTTAGGGAGTGACTGTTCTATGAATGGCCACTATCTGATGACGAATCATAGGATGTGTGTAGTACGTGCAACAGAGATCGTGTTTGATTACCAAAAAAAAGAGAAGTTTTTTTCCTGTAAAAGAAAGAAAAATGACATCTCACTTGTGGACGGAGGTTATTTGCAACGGAGTGCATGTGACAATTAAGGTGAATCCCATATGCAAACAATATGTGAGATGAGCTTTAGGATATGGCAAATATGATATTTCCCTTAGTACGTCAATGAGAAGGTAAGCTAACACTAGATGAAGACTATTAGGTTCCTTAGTTGACAGGTACCTTAAAGTTTGGTGCATGTAACATGTTAGAAGAATCCAATGTTGGAAAGTCATTATATGAAAAAGACGATTCACATCGAGCACACCCATTTGCACTCAATGTAACATGCCTAGAAGTCCTAACTTATCGTCTCTTTCTGATGTCTTGAGCCGAGGGTCTCCTCCTGGAAACAACCTCTCTGCCCCCGGGTAGGGATAAAGTCTGCATACATATTATCCTCCTCAGACCCCACTTTGTGGTATTATACTGGGTTGTTGTTGTTGTTGTTATTGTTATTGTAACATATCCTAGAAGACAAATTAGTAAGGCCTCTCACGACAAGTAGATAATGCCGTAGGCTTTGTCTGTGAGTCAAGAGGCGGGAAGTTCTGAAGAAAAAAGATCACCCAACATAGAGATATCTTTGAACCCACACTAGTAGCAAAAAAAGAATATTTTTGAACGAACCCACACTTAATGGGTCTCATATACATATATATATATATATATATATATATATATATAAGGTTTTTGTCGAGGCTAATGAGGTCCCGTGACCCCTCAACTTGCAACTAGGTCCTCCCATGTCTGTGACGTAACTATAAGAATTGATCAAGAATGCTAATATCTTGTTAACGATGCAAAAACTATTTACCATTGAGAGAGTTACAAAGTCCGTGTATAGGATCCAAACAACACATACATATATTATATGCATAATTGCCTAACCTTGGAGTCCAGGACCAAATTGTGCATATCAGAACGAATTGAACCCATGCAATCTCGACACTGTGTCAAAGATTCATGGACAGTCTTCTCCCCTCTTCAAACAAGCAAAATTTAGAAAATATCATCATAACAGGATATAATTTCTCTAAAGAGAGACATAGGGGGAGAGCATTCATCAAGAAAATACAAATAAGATATGGGCTTGGCCCGTTGGCCCGTCCAGTCCAACTCGTAATTTAGCAGGGCTGGGCTAGAATTTTTGAAGTATTTTTAAAAACGAGTCTTTTAAGCCCAGCCCGAGTAAGCTTGTGACCCGTGAGGCTTGATTAAGGCCGGGCCGTGGGCCTAATAAAATATTTATTTAAAATATATAAAAAAAATAAAAAAATATATTGCATTTAGAGATGGAAAGTCAGAATTGGATCTTTACTAAGAGGGATCAAGACTTGATCTTGAGAAGTTTCAAGAAATAATGTTGTCATGTATTGGAAGGACCATTCTAGAAAATATCATAATCTTTCAATTCAATGATGGTACGTGATGTGCTTAGCATTCTAATTACCATTATACAATCAGAATCAATATTTAGCATTGGTGGCGTATTCTTACAAAGTACAGAAGTTGCATTTATTATGAAAATGTCCAAACACTTGTTACTACTCGAAATTGGCTGCACATGTTTTCACGAACTCAAACCGGTAATATTTTTTATGTGAATTTAAATATTATTAATTTTTAATATTTAGCTAATTAATATTGCATATGAATTGTAGATGAAAGTGAATATGTTAAGACAACCTTGTCACAAGCGAATTCAAATGTGTTTGATGAAGACGATTATTATATATCTCATAAGCATCATGAACGTTCCCTTGAATAATTTATTTTAAGTTTTGACTTTGAGTAAACGAAATATAGTCTTGTCTTGTCTTTTACTTTTTTTTAGTATTTATTGTGATATATTTGAAAAATGTAAAAAGTTATTAAGTTTTGCGAATTTTTTAATTTTTAAATAATTACATTTTTTTAGGTTAGAACTTAAAGAAGAAATATAAAATTGTATTTTTAAAAATAATGGGCCGGTCCGTGGGGGCCCGTGGTCCACAAAAGACTGGTGTGGGCTCACCATTATAAGGCCCATCAAAATGGTAGACTAGCCCTGCCCAACCTGTCAATTACAAAAGCCCACGTGAACTTAACTGGACTAGCCGGTCTGCTCATATTGACAGCTCTAATATTAATAATGCTTTTGGCTAAAGAGTAACTATTGGAGAACTTGTATTCTTTTCCTGAAAATCGGACAAAGTCGACCCATTCTCTAGAAATTGATATATAGGCATTTTTTAGGCCCTCCCTCCACATAGAATTAGCCGACAAAATAGAATATATCTAAAGGAATTAACTGTTTGGACTCTCCGCGCCTTATAAAATATCATGACCACTTGATTTAAGAGGATCTACAAGTGACTTGACTTGATTTCTATAGTTTTTACCGACTTCTTCTTTCCATAGGGTTTAAATTTTTTTTTTTATTTCCCACCCAATACTCGGTATTACATTAGAGCGTGAATATATTCGAATTCGTGTTACGTAGAAACCCTTCGAGGGGGAAGGAGGAGGAGGGGGACCCCTCAGGGTTTAAATATTAGCACAACCCAAAAAAATTAAGTGTTTTTTTTTCTTGTTTATCTAGTAAACAGAATTATCTGATAATAAAAAAAAGGCAAAATACCTTAGTACCCCCTAAACTATTTGAGAATTATTACTTTCCTCCCTAAACTATCTCTGGTTCGAATTACCCCCTCAACTTGGCCTTTTGAGAATAATTACCCCTAAATGCTTATGTGGCAAAAAGTGTGGGTACACTCACCTGCCATGTGGATTTTTCTGTCCATGTGGCATTTTCGTGAAAAATAAAAAAGAATTTTTATCTTTTTAAGAATATTATTTTTTAAATAATTTTTTTCGAATACAATTTATAATAAAATTTGGATAGAACGACATTAGTTAGGCTAAATATTTTTATTTGTTCAAAAATAATAAAATTTTAGTTAATCTTTTTTTGAATTTGACCCGAAAATAAAGATTTATACAATTAAAATAAATAGTCAATGCATCTAAAAATTTATAAAATATAGTTTGAAATTAATTATTTTGGCTATAATTTTCTATATATCTCTAAATTACAGTGTTCCAATTTTGTTTTACGGATTTTACCTAAAAAAAAGTAAAAATACACAGTTGAAATAAATAGTCATTGCATCGCAAAAGAATAAATAAAAAAAGTATACAATTACAAGAAATTACAAGTGCAATTGTACACTCTTTTTATTTCTTCTTTGATTCAATGATTATTTATTTCAACTATGTATTTTTTATAACTTTTTAGATGTCTTGACTATTTATTTAACTTGTATAAATTTTTATTTTCAAGTAATGTTCAAAAAAAGATTAACTAAAATTTTATTATTTTTGTACAAATAAAAATATTTAGCATAACTAATGTCGTTCATCCAACTTTTATTATAAATTGTATTTAAAAAAATTATCTAAAAAATAATATTCTTAAAAAGAAAAAAAATTCACGAAAATGCCACATGGACAGAAAAATCCACATGACAGGTGAGTGTACCCACACTTTTTGCCACATAAGCATTTAGGAGAGTAATTATTCTCAAAAGGCCAAGTTGAGGGGGGTAATTCGAACCAGAGATAGTTTAGGGAGGAAAGTAATAATTCTCAAATAGTTTAGGGGGGTACTAAGGTATTTTGCCAAAAAAAAAAAATCTAGTGATTTCTGTTTATTTATCTAAAGTTTTGTAGACTAAGTTGTCTGACACTTATACTTGAACTAGAAAACTAATAAATATCTAGTGGAATAATTCGGATATCCAAACTAATTCAATCAATCGCCCAAAAAAAAAGAGTTCCGAACCAAAATATGATCTTTTTGGACTCAAACAATAAAAATAGGTGAAAAAAATTGCTGACTACCATCTTATATATAGCATGGTTATTCACCGCACTATACCTTAATGACACATTCGTCCGTTAAGGTATAGCGTGTTGAATAACCATGTTATATTTGAACTTTCCTGTGCCATCAATAATTCATACGCACTTTAACTATCCACCAATAACTTATATGGGTATAACACATGCAGTATATGCAGCCTATTATGCATGCGTTATTACATCAAACAATTGTACTGCCCAGACTGGTTCTTTTCTTATTTAAGGAGTTTCAGAATTTGGTAAAAATCCATTCAAGATCCTTCAGGTCTTCCAAAAAAATTGTTCATTAAGTTATTCTACATTTTGTGATAACGTTCGAAGAGCGAAAAATTAGGATTTTATTATATTGGGGGTGAGGTTATGGTGGGAAATTGTTATAACCCATATCCACACACGTTAGTTCATTCCATAAGTTAGATAACACAAATCCAAGAAGGAATTATCCTTGAGATGATAAGAAGTTAATCCGATTAATCTTAAGTGATACAAGGGTGCATAAGGGTGATTAACAAGTATTAGACGTTAGACGAATCAAGGATGTTGTAACTCGTACTTTTGGGTAAACCTATAAATGCTTAGTATACATAGGAGGTCATGATTTAAGGTATTTGAATCATATAATATCCGTATCATAATTCTTGAAGTCAAGCGAGTTATGAAACAAAAGTCGACAAAAGTTGTTGCAACTTAGGTTCATAGTTTTACCTAAACTTTAGGTCAAATGTTATTACGTATTTCTCCCAATATACTTGGAATTACGGGGTGATCTACCCACCAAATTGAAGATCTATGAGTCTAGTTTCCAACGCATTAAACGGTTTAGCAATACGACATTGGAATAGAGAGATATAGACATTTTCGTGAGACTCCACAAGCTGCTAGGTGCAAGTAGGTGAGTCACCTACTTGGTTTAATGTCGGCCCAAAAGAGGGGATTTCGGGTCAGATATGCAGCCCATTAAAAGGCTTATCTTCTGCAATATATACCTCTTTATATTTCACAAATAACCAGACCTAAGGCTCTGCAAAATTCCTCCCAAAAATTATCCACAAACCCTAATTGATTTTCCCTCTCTTTCAAGTTCAAATTGGGGGTAAACACTATAGTTTGAAGAACCAAGTTAAAGGCTGAGTTATCCAACAACAAAGGTGAGTTTACTGCTATATTTCATACATTTATTCTTCTGTAAATTCATGGCAATTCGTTATATACATGTAAGAACTCACGGGACGGTGATCGGAAGCCGTGAGTTCAAGTTATTCACTCGTAGCGGACTGTTTTGTGGACTGTTTTGTGTTGCTGTTGGGCTGCGTTTTTATTACTGTTTTGTGGAGTTTTGGAGGAGGCAGGGTGTGGATAAACACCATATATATGTTGGGTTGTGGTTTGCTAGTTCTTGGTAATAGTTTTGGGTCGTTTGATACGACTATAGTGGCCGTCATATGTATGATGTGATTAGGTTGTGTGTGGACTGTTTTGGAAGGCTCAATATGTTTATTATTGATGTTGTTTAGGCTGTTTGGTGATTGTTTTGAATGGTGTGAAGTCCTATATATAGGGGAGGTGCTGTCCGTTTCATCACAAAATAGATTGTGGTTGGTACATAATAGTTGCGACGCTTAAACGTTAACGATAGTGTCATTTCTCCTATTGTAGACTAAGGAGTCGTGACGTTTGCATAGCTTGAGGTTGTGGCAGTATATACAAGGTATGTGTGGCTATCCCTTTCCTTCTTTTGCACGACTCCGATTGTACATAATGTAATGAACGAGCTTCCAAAGATACTCTATTCTTAGAAGCTAGCAGTACTTACATTGTTTCCCTCTTATGGAACGATTGATGTTGATGTTGCTTCTCTTATTCTTATGTTATCAATCTTGTTGGTACTTCCCGATTCCTATAAGGTTCATAGTGAAGAGTTAGTCCTAATAAGGTGTACATAGGATACCGACCTTACGTCACTCCGAAAGGTCTACAAGGTGTTTCCATGAGTCGAGCATGCATTATATATATGTATCTATTTTACTCTACCGAGCCGCGCTATAGTCGGCCGGGTACGGCACCTATTGTGCAACCACTGATCAGTTGGGTTTTACCGAGCTCCACGTGGCCGGGTACGATTCTACCGAGCCTTATAATGGCCGGGTATGTTTTTACCGAGCCTATTACGACCGGGTACGATATGATAATGATGATGCCCACAGAGGTGTATGTTTTAAAAGATTATGTATTTATACATATGTATCATGTATTTCATGTCAGTAGCCCTCAGAGGTACTCAGATGTTACAGGTTGTATATTCTCTATCCCTGCTCACATTGTTGTTCATATTTATGGTTCTCTCCCTTACATACTCAGTACTTTATTCGTACTGACATCCTTTTATTTGTGGACGCTGCATGTCGTGCTGCAGGTCCTGATAGACAGGCAGGTGCAGCTCCCCCATCACAGTAGGTTGTCCAATTCAGCGGTGATTGGCGAGATCCCTTCTCCGACTTGCCTTGGTCTTGGTATGCATTTTTGTTATAGACATTATGGGTATGTCGGAGCCCTGTTCCGGCTATGTTGCAGCACTTATGTTCCTTTAGAGGCTCATAGACAAGTGTCGACTCATGTATAGTTTGGTATGCCTTGTCGGCTGGTTTTTGTTGTATAGTTTTTCATTTTAGCGTGGAAGCTTGTACCATGTTTCTTGATTGTCTGGTCATCCCATGTTATGTAGGTTCATGCAATCATATTTTATTGTTGGTTGTTCATGATCCATGTCTACCATTTATATTGGTCTAGTCAGCCTAAAAGATAAAGAAGGTTAGATAAAAGGTACGTTGGTGCTTGGCAAGTATGGTCGGGTGCTAGTCATGGTCCTCCAGTTTGGGTCGTGACAAACTTGGTATCAGAGCAAGTCTGTCCTAGGGATTGTCTATGAGCCATGTCTAGTAGAGTCTTGATTATGGACGTGTAGCGCGCCACATTTATAATCAGGAGGCTACATGACATCTAGGGTTGTTACCTTCTTCCTGAATCTAGATCGTGCATAGAGTTGAGTCGTAAGTGTTCGTCTCTAATATTCATCTTGTTTTCTTTCAGCGATGCCTTCGACTAGGAAACAAACAATTAGTAGACGGCTTGATACAGCTGCGGGAGAGGGTACCAGTCAGGTGCCCCAAGCCAGAGCAGGCCAAAGTGAGGCTCAGAGTGAGATGCCGTCTCATACCTCATCTACTCCGTCTCCTCCAGAGGATATTAGGTGGCACCCAGCACCTCCAGCTCCTCCGTCTGGCACTACAGACCAGGATATGCGGAGTGCTTTGCAGTTATTGACAAGCTTGGTAGCTGCTCAGGCTCAGAGGCAGAATATAGGTGCTGCTGATAACCAGTTAGTACAAGAGTTCGTGATTTTATTAATTTAGACCCTCCGGTGTTTACCGGATCAGACCCCAAGGAGGATCCGCAGACTTTTATTGACCAGGTTCATCGTACACTACGGGTTATGCATGTTAGTGATACAGAGGCAGTAGAGTTGGCTTCTTATCGGCTATGGGATTTAGCGGTTCTTTGGTATGATAGTTGGGAGAGATCCAGGGGTCCGAACGCTCCTCCAACTGTGTGGAAGGATTTTTCCGAGGCCTTTCTTCGTCACTATTTGCCAGTTGAGATACGACGAGCTAGAGCTGATAAGTTCTTGAACCTTAGACAAGGTAATATGAGTGTGCGAGAGTATAGTATGCAGCTTGATTCTTTAGCAAGGTATGCTCCCCATATGGTGGCCGAGAGGAGTGATAGGGTGCATTTGTTCGTGAACGGATTGGGACCCCATCTGATAAATGAGTGTATGACAGCCTCCTTGGTAGAAGGCATAGATATTTCCCGTATTCAAGCTTATGCTCGGACCCTAGAGGATCGTAAGCGCCAGCAGAGGGCAGATAGGGAGCAGGATAGGGGCTAGCATAAGAGGGCAAGATTTGCAAGGTATTCTGATGACTTTAAAGGCAGCGCCAGGCTCTAGTCTTTGAGGAGTTCGGCGCCATCCGTAGCTAGTGCTCCTCCACAGTTTCAGAGGCCTCGATATGATCGATCCTATTCTGGTCCAGGTCAGAGTTCACAGGCATCTGGATCGCAACATCACAGGGATACTAGTCAGACGAAACCCCCAACACCACGTTGTGATCAGTGCGGCAAGGCCCACTTTGGACTGTGCCGTCGAGGTTCTGATGCGTGTTATTCTTGCGGACAGCCTGGCCATATGATGAGGGATTGTCCTAACAGGGGAGGTGATGGTATGGCTCAACCGACTAGATCTGTGTCTGGTTCTTCCTCATCAGTTCGACCTCCAGCACGGGGTTTTCAGCAGTCGACATGTCGTGGTAGAGGTAGAGGTGCAGGACCGAGTTCGAGTGGTGCTCAAAATCGAACATATGCTCTAGTAGGTCGACAGGATCTCGAGTCATCTCCCAGATGTTGTTACAGGTATATTATCTGTGTTTTCTTATGATGTATATGCGTTGATTGATCCGGGATCTACATTATCATATGTTACACCCTTTGTGGCTAATAAGTTTGGCATTGAACCCGAATTGATAAGTAAACCCCTTGCGGTATCTACTCCAATAGGAGATTCTGTGATTGCTAGAAGGGTATATAGAGGTTGCACTGTGATGATTTGTAGTCGTCAAACCTCGGCAGATTTATTTGAATTAGAAATGGTTGATTTTGATGTGATATTGGGAATGGACTGGTTGGCCTCATGCTATGCAAATGTTGACTGTCATATGAAGATGGTTAAGTTTCAATTTCCTGGTGAACCCGTCATTGAATGGAAAGGGAACATTGCTACATCGAAAGGTAGGTTTATTTCCTATCTTAAGGCAAGGAAAATGATCTCAAAAGGTTACATTTATCATCTTGTTCGCGTTAGGGATGCAGAGGCGAAGCTGCCTACTCTACAATCTATCCCCGTGGTCAATGAATTTCCGGATGTTTTCCCAAATGAACTCCCAGGTCTTCCTCCAGAAAGGGAGATTGAGTTTAGCATTGATGTCTTGCCTGACACTCAACCGATCTCTATCCCTCCATATAGAATGGCCCCGGCAGAGCTGCGAGAGTTGAAGGCGCAGTTAAAGGACTTGCTGGATAAGGGCTTCATTAGACCTAGCACTTCACCTTGGGGTGCGCCAGTCCTATTCGTGCGGAAGAAAGATGGGTCATTACGGATGTGTATCGACTATCGGCAATTGAATAAGTTTACTATAAAGAACAAGTATCCACTTCCAAGAATTGACGACCTATTTGACCAACTCCAGGGTGCCAAGTATTTCTCCAAGATTGACTTACGTTCAGGATATCATCAAGGTGAGGGTTAAGGAGAAGGATATTCCAAAGACGGCCTTTCGGACAAGATATGGGCACTTTGAGTTCTTGGTGATGTCGTTCGGGCTAACAAATGCCCCGGCAGCTTTTATGGATCTCATGAATACTCTATTCAGGCGCTATCTTGATGTGTTCGTGATTGTATTCATCGATGACATTCTGGTGTATTCTCGTTCGGAGGAGGAACATGCGGGCCACTTGCGGATAGTATTACAGATGCTTCAGGATCATAAGTTATATGCTAAGCTCGCCAAATGTGAATTCTGGCTGAACTCAGTAGCATTCCTTGGCCATGTGATATCTGACGAGGGTATTAGTGTCGACACTCGGAAGATTGATGCAGTAAAGAATTGGCCGAGACCTACAACACCATCAGAAGTTCGTAGCTTCCTATAGGGCTAGCAGGATATTATAGGCGATTTGTAGAAGGGTTTTCCTCAATATCAGCACCATTGACTAAGTTAACACAGAAAGCTACCAAGTTCCAGTGGTCTAACACTTGTGAACGTAGTTTTCAGGAGCTGAAGGATCGATTGACATCCGCACCGGTGCTCACTCTCCCTGAAGGAACCGAAGGATATGTGGTATATTGTGATGCCTCAGGTATAGGTTTGGGGTGCGTGTTGATGAAGCATGGGAAGGTGATTTCATATGCATCAAGACAATTGAAGAAGCATGAAAAGAATTATCCAACCCATGATTTGGAATTGGCTGCAGTAATATATGCTTTGAAGATATGGCGGCACTACTTATACGGCGTCCATGTTGACATCTACACAGATCACAAGAGTCTACAATACATCTTCAAGCAGAAAGAGTTGAATTTGAGGCAGCATAGGTGGCTTGAATTACTGAAGGACTACGACGTCGAGATATTGTATCATCCCGGTAAAGCCAATGTTGTGGCAGATGCTCTCAACCGTAAGTCAATGGGAAGCTTAGTACATATTGATGCAGGTAGATGGGGGTTGACTAAAGAGCTTCATCAGCTAGCCAATATGAGAATCAGATTGTTAGACTCTGATGACGGAAGTGTTACTGTACAGAATACATCAGAATCATCTTTGGTAGCAGAGGTAAAAGCACGGCAATATGAAGATCCTATCTTACTACGATTGAGAGAGAACATTCAGCAGTGTAAAATTACGGCTTTTGAGATCGGAGGAGATGGGGCACTGAGATACCAGGGCCGATTATGTGTGCCGAATGTAGCAGGATTGCGAGAAAAGATTATGAATGAAATTCATCAATCCCGATATTCCATCCATCCTGGCTCAACAAAGATGTATCATGATGTCAAAGAGCAGTATTGGTGGGATAACATGAAAAAGTCTATTGCGGAATTTGTAGCCCAGTGTCCCAATTGTCAACAAGTAAAGATAGAACATCAGAAACCCGGTGGATTGCTTCAGAATATAGAAATTCCGACTTGGAAATGGGAGGTGATTAATATGGACTTCGTTATCGGATTACCTCGATCTTATCATAAGTTTGACTCTATCTGGGTGATAGTTGATCGACTTACAAAATGTGCTCATTTTCTGCCAGTTAAGACAACTTACTCGGCTGAAGATTATGCGAAGTTGTATATCAAGGAGATTGTTAGGCTTCATGGTGTGCCGGTATCTATTATATCGGATCGAGGAGCTCAATTTACGGCTAACTTTTGGAGGTCTTTTCAGAAAGGTTTAGGCACACAGGTGAATCTCAACACTGCATTTCATCCGCAGACTGACGGACAGGCTGAACGTACCATTCAGACATTGGAAGATATGCTACGAGCATGTGTTCTAGATTTTAAGGGAAATTGGGACGACCATCTTCCACTCATAGAATTTGCCTACAATAATAGCTACCATTCCAGTATTAAAATGGCCCCATATGAGGCACTATATGGGAGGAGATGTAGATCACCAGTTGGATGGTTCGAAGTCGGTGAAACGGAATTATATGGGCCCAGATTTGATTCACCAAGCCATTGAGAAGGTGAAAGTGATACAAGAACGATTGAGGACGGCACAAAGCAGGCAAAAGTCTTATTCCGATGTCCGACGTCGTGATTTAGAATTTGAGGTTGGTGATTGGGTTTTCCTGAGGATTTCACCAATGAAGGGTGTTATGCGTTTTGGGAAGAAAGGTAAGCTGAATCCATGGTATATCGGTCCGTATAAAATTCTTCAACGAATTGGACAATTTGCTTATGAGTTAGAATTGCCATCCGAATTAGAATTTGTCCACCCGGTATTCCATGTATCTATGTTGAGGAAATGTATTGGAGACCCTTCTCGAGTTGTCCCTATCAAAGATGTTCAAGTTACGGAGGATCTATCATATGAAGAAGTGCCAGTGGCCATATTAGATCGACAAGTCCGCAGGCTGAGAACAAAAGATGTAGCTTCCGTCAAAGTATTGTGGAGGAACAAGAATATGAAAGAAATGACATGGGAAGCGGAAGAAGAGATGAAGTCTAAATACCCTTACCTATTCCGGAATGATGATAACAAGGATGTTGGTGGAACGCAAGATACATTATAAAGGTGAAATGGCTTTATGAGGTAAGCAATAACTTGAGAACTCTCTTGCTTAATACAAAGTGGTGATATGTAAATAATGTCCATGTCCATAATGCTTTGTGTAGCCTTGTGTGGTCATACTTTGAGCTTCACCGCTTGCAAATTTTGCTAGTGACCATTTTATAGGGGAAAATTGACCAAAAAAATTTCCGTTGGAATCCACGATGATTTGGACTCCCCATAAACCCTTACATTCGAGGACGAATGTTCCTAAGGGGGAGGGTGTTATAACCCATATCCACACACGTTAGTTCATTCCATAAGTTAGATAACACAAATCCAAGAAGGAATTATCCTTGAGATGATAAGAAGTTAATCCGATTAATCTTAAGTGATACAAGGGTGCATAAGGGTGATTAACAAGTATTAGACGTTAGACGAATCAAGGATGTTGTAACTCGTACTTTTGGGTAAACCTATAAATGCTTAGTATACATAGGAGGTCATGATTTAAGGTATTTGAATCATATAATATCCGTATCATAATTCTTGAAGTCAAGCGAGTTATGAAACAAAAGTCGACAAAAGTTGTTGCAACTTAGGTTCATAGTTTTACCTAAACTTTAGGTCAAATGTTATTACGTATTTCTCCCAATATACTTGGAATTACGGGGTGATCTACCCACCAAATTGAAGATCTATGAGTCTAGTTTCCAACGCATTAAACGGTTTAGCAATACGACATTGGAATAGAGAGATATAGACATTTTCGTGAGACCGCACAAGCTGCTAGGTGCAAGTAGGTGAGTCACCTACTTGGTTTAATGTCGGCCCAAAAGAGGGGATTTCGGGTCAGATATGCAGCCCATTAAAAGGCTTATCTTCTGCAATATATACCTCTTTATATTTCACAAATAACCAGACCTAAGGCTCTGCAAAATTCCTCCCAAAAATTATCCACAAACCCTAATTGATTTTCCCTCTCTTTCAAGTTCAAATTGGGGGTAAACACTAGAGTTTGAAGAACCAAGTTAAAGGCTGAGTTATCCAACAACAAATGTGAGTTTACTGCTATATTTCATACATTTATTCTTCTGTAAATTCATGGCAATTCGTTATATACATGTAAGAACTCACGGGACGGTGATCGGAAGCCGTGAGTTCAAGTTATTCACTTGTAGCGGACTGTTTTGTGGACTGTTTTGTGTTGCTGTTGGGCTGCGTTTTTTATTACTGTTTTGTGGAGTTTTGGAGGAGGCAGGGTATGGAGAAACACCATATATATGTTGGGTTGTGGTTTGCTAGTTCTTGGTAATAGTTTTGGGTCGTTTGATACGACTATAGTGGCCGTCATATGTATGATGTGATTAGGTTGTGTGTGGACTATTTTGGAAGGCTCAATATGTTTATTATTGATGTTGTTTAGGCTGTTTGGTGATTGTTTTGAATGGTGTGAAGTCCTATATATAGGGGAGGTGCTGTCCGTTTCATCACAAAATAGATTGTGGTTGGTACATAATAGTTGCGACGCTTAAACGTTAACGATAGTGTCATTTCTCCTATTGTAGACTAAGGAGTCGTGACGTTTGCATAGCTTCGAGGTTGTGGCAGTATATACAAGGTATGTGTGGCTATCCCTTTCCTTCTTTTGCACGACTCCGATTGTACATAATGTAATGAACGAGCTTCCAAAGATACTCTATTCTTAGAAGCTAAGCAGTACTTACATTGTTTCCCCTCTTATGGAACGATTGATGTTGATGTTGCTTCTCTTATTCTTATGTTATCAATCTTGTTGGTACTTCCTGATTCCTATAAGGTTCATAGTGAAGAGTTAGTCCTAATAAGGTGTGCATAGGATACCGACCTTACGTCACTCCGAAAGGTCTACAAGGTGTTTCCATGAGTCGAGCATGCATTATATATATGTATCTATTTTACTCTACCGAGCCGCGCTATAGTCGGCCGGGTACGGCACCTATTGTGCAACCACTGATCAGTTGGGTTTTACCGAGCTCCACGTGGTCGGGTACGATTCTACCGAGCCTTATAATGGCCGGGTATGTTTTTACCGAGCCTATTACGGCCGGGTACGATATGATAATGATGATGCCCACAGAGGCGTATGTTTTAAAAGATTATGTATTTATACATATGTATCATGTATTTCATGTCAGTAGCCCTCAGAGGTACTCGGATGTTACAGGTTGTATATTCTCTATCCCTGCTCACATTACTGTTCGTATTTATGGTTCGCTGCCTTACATACTCAGTACTTTATTCGTACTGACGTCCTTTTATTCGTGGACGCTGCATGTCGTGCTGCAGGTCCTGATAGACAGGCAGGTGCAGCTCCCCCATCACAGTAGGTTGTCCAATTCAGCGGTGATTGGCGAGATCCCTTCTCCGGACTTGCCTTGGTCTTGGTATGCATTTTTGTTATAGACATTATGGGTATGTCGGGCCCCTGTTCCGGCTATGTTGCAGCACTTATGTTCCTTTAGAGGCTCATAGACAAGTGTTGACTCATGTATAGTTTGGTATGCCTTGTCGGCTGGTTTTTTGTTGTATAGTTTTTCATTTTAGCGTGGAAGCTTGTACCATGTTTCTTGATTGTCTGGTCATCCCATGTTATGTAGGTTCATGCAATCATATTTTATTGTTGGTTGTTCATGATCCATGTCTACCATTTATATTGGTCTAGTCAGCCTAAAAGATAAAGAAGGTTAGATAAAAGGTACGTTGGTGCTTGGCAAGTATGGTCGGGTGCTAGTCATGGTCCTCCAGTTTGGGTCGTGACAGAAATAACTCAGTACGCTATAGTTGTTCTCACAGTGTCATGTTAAGTTACCACTTACATTGGATCGAGTACGATAGATTGATATCGTTGTTACGTAAAACAATGAGTGTGAGCAAACGTACGGTTAATATTGAAGTAACCGGAAGATATCTGTATTCTGTTACTCCGTAAGGGGTTGCTTGTAATGCTGAGTTTAACATTGAAGATGATGAAAATCAAACAGATTCTTTTAGGACTCCGGATGAATACTGAGAACTTCCTGTGATAAAAAATGTTAGAAATGTACGTCAAGGCTGAAGACATTCGCAATATTGAGGTTCGGCAAAATGGGGATATCCCTCAATCATCGGGTGGTTTATTTGGAGCAGTTTTATCCGAATATATTTCGAGTGAATGAGTTTTTCCAGATCTAAACTTATCTCCACATGCGAATGAGGAGTGAGGACATAATTTCTCCCCAAGTTTACATAATCCAACCGAGTGATAAACTTTAAATTTCCTTTGTGTTACGATATTTATTTTTATATATTGTATTTATATTAATACTCATATATATCACAGGGGGTACCAGTCAGATATAAATTTTACAAGTTATGAGCCAACTGACAGTTGGAATCCTAATTTTAGTGTGTTGGATCATATTGGTCCGTCCGGGAGACGTCATCAACATGATAATATGCATCATGAGATATCAACACATTAAAATTTATAAGTTAAGTGATAAAGTTTATATGTAATATTTGGATGAATTTGAGAAACTAATTATTTTATTGGTTGCGCAGTGAAAACGAGCAATATGAATTGGCCGAAGATAACATATTTAATCGTGATCTGACAGATGCGCGGAGTCAGAAAGATGATAGTGATTATGAAAACAATGCTGATGAATCTGGAGATGACACATCCTTCCTTGATAAGGGTGATGATGATGAGAACTAGAATGATGAACCTGATTTTACGAGGGAGCATGCTCCACCTCCTGTTAGACCAAGAGTTTACGATTTCCATGTGCCGTTTCATTTAAGGGAGCTTCCCTACCTTGATCAGTTGCCAGTATGCCGGATGTAGATGCCCTCACAAGGGATTTTGATGAAATTCGAACATCAATTTGGGATGAATCTAGAGTAACGGTGCTGTCAAAGGGCATATTTTTGGCTGATAAAGTGTGCCTAAGCAGGGTTGTGCGAATGTACAACATAAAAGAGTATTTTGAGATCGTGGTTAGGTATATAAGGTTATTTCTCGTGGATGGTTTCAAGCTTGTAATTGAATGTTTCGTGCAAGAAAGTTGAAATCAAATATGTGAATAGTAGGAAAATCATTGGAACTCACACTTGTGAAATGGACACATTCAGTGTGAATCATTTTAACATGAATATTGACTTGATTTCTCTTGTCTTGATTCCACAAATTGAAGCATCCATAAGGTACAAGATCAAAGAGTGTATAACATTTGCCCACCAGATATATAGATGTACCATTACAAAAAGAAGGCATTTCTCGGGCGTAAACGTGCGTTTGAAATTATTTATGGTAACTGGATAAGTCCTTTGCCGCTCTACCCGGGTACATGGATACATTGCAATAATTTAACCCTAAGACTTTTGATGAATGGAATCTTTATCGGAGTCCGAGAATACCAGAATACATATTCAAATATGTGTTCTAGTAATTTAAACCAGCCATTGATGATTTTGTGCACTATCGGCCGATAATATCCATAGAGGGTACTCATGTCTATAGAAAGTATAATATTAAGTTGTTGATCGTTGTTGCAGTAGATGCTAAAAGAAGTATACTTTCCCTAGAATTTTCTATTTGTGCCTATGAAATCCAAGATACGTGAACATTATTTTTGAACCACTTGAAGGAGCGCGTTGTCACACATCGTTTAGGTATTTGTCTAATATCGATCGACCTGACAGTATTTTAAGTTCGATACAAAATTTGTGTGCATGGCAGGAACAATATGCCTTCTACCATTTACTGTGTAAGGCACTTGAGGGCCAACTTTCATAGGGCTTATCCGAACAAGGACTTACATGATTTAATGTGGATGATTGCAAGAGATCACCAAGAGTGTAAATTCAGGAGGCGAATAGAATTGATTAGGCAGGAAGACCCAGAAGTCTATCATTGGTTGATGCGATACGAGCTTGACAAGTAGATCAAATTAATATTTAGCATTAATTATCAGGAGGCGAATAGAATTGATTAGGCACGTATTGATGTTTCCAGTAGGGTTAAATCTAATTGATATTTAGCATTAAAGATTCAATACAACAATTTAACATACACCCCAAGAAATAAATAATAATTTTTATTCGCCATTATCGTCAATGTCTAGCACTATTTCATTGTCCCTGTCTTTATATTTTTCGTCAACATCTTGTACGCATCTTTCCGGACCGAGGTAACCGTAATTTAGGCCGAGTTGATACATATTTCTCGTATTTCATTGCTATCATCAGTAATACCACTTGCTTGATTTCTACAACAATATGAGACTCTTACGTCCAATGTTTGTAGTATAAAATTAGATAGCCCCTCTCGCTCAACAACTGTTGGGAAATAGGATAATCATTGCAAGTATGCTATTTTTTATTTTTTTAGTAAATCTCAATACTGATCCTTCATTCCTTCCAGGTAGTTAAGATCATCCATTGCATGATGAATGGGTAGTGTCTTTTCCTTATCTAGAATGTCGTTATCAAATGCCGAATAATTTATGGTTCATATTTGTGTGTTTGTTTGGAAGGTTGCAAACAGTGCTTGTAGTACAACAGCCCATGCCAGTGACATAGTACTTAATAATCACATCATTTTGAGAAAAGGGAAGTCCGTTGTAGTTTTTCGCCCAAATTCGCATACCTTTAGGTTTTGTATAATACGTTTCGTCCTCAATAATGTACCCTACAAATTTGAGATCAGTGTGTATATTGATAGGTTTATTTTCAAGGGACGTAGAACACCATACCACTTATCATCAACCAAATCAGTATAGCAACCTAGTATTTTTTTTAAGGTAGGGATCGATTGTGTTATGACGTATTCCATGTGGATCTTTTTAACTACCTGCGTCTTTTTGCCTCTTCTTAAACCACTTATTAAATGTTAGTAGCATTTCTGAAATAGATGTTGTAATTATTCTTCAAATGGTCTTTGATACTAATCTCTTGGTTCGACTTAAGAAGAGATAAATTGCACGAGATTGTATATTAAACGTAGCGCATTGCCAATATACATTAAGTGTACTGTCAAGTTGACCAAAAAAAGCTGTCGACCCAAAAAAGCTATCGAACTGAAAAAGCCGTCGACCTTAAAAAGATGTCGATCTGAAAAAGTCATTGACCTGAAAAAGCTGGACCCACGTGTACCCAAAAGAATCAATATCATGCAAAACATAGCGCTGCACCAATATGCGTTATGTGTATTGTCATGTCGACCTAAAAAAATTATCGATCTGAAAAGTTGTCAACCTGAAAATGCTGGAACCACTTGTACCCGAAAGAATCATTATCACGCGAAACATAGCGCCCCACTAATGCGTTATATAACCTAAAATCACTCTTAGTTGCCTATAGAAACCTCGTGTATTTTAGTTATTATTTGTGTTTAATGAAACGAATAGAAAAACTTTTCAATAATTTTCCATTTTCAAGCATTACGACATATCTAGACGCAATAATGTACCAAGGTGTTGCTGTGTGCGATTTTGAAGCCATGTTGGTCAAATTACAATCTGGGACGCAAACGTTGGATGTGTAAATAAGTTGTAAGTTATTACTCTTGGAAAGAAATTTGTTAATACTTTTTGTATAACATGTTAATTAATAGTCTTGTATTATTCTCCCATTGGTAGGACGAAACTTACTGTGGTTTTGAATAATGGTATGATGAATCCATTAACGAAGAATACAACAAATCATATTTGCTAAACATTTGGAAATCGTGAAACTACAAAAATAACGGGCGACGGTGAAAGAGAAACTAAAAGAGACAGGAGAAGAAAAAAATAGGTTGGAAGAGAAACTTAAATGGTTGAAGCATAGAATGATGGGTGGTAATGACAAAACAAACACATGGATGCGTTTAGTGTAATATTTTATTTTTATATTGTACGTATCACGTATTATCTTTAACTGATAACGAATTTAAATTTATGTTAAGTTATTATTTTTTGTGTCCTAGTGTTAAACTAATAAATAACCTAAGAAAACACATACGCAAATTATATAAAACATAAATAACATTGCAATTATATATTTAATGTCATATATACAACTAATAATATATATCAATGAGTCCCACGACCTGTATGCTTTTAAGCCTTGGCTGGCATGAGACACATCCCATCCTGTCCGGCTATGCTATGAGATCTTCCTCATCACGTTGCCTATTTATCGAGGGATCGTAGCAGCATGATCATCAGTAAGGCTGACAGACTCGGTAGAAGTGGCCGTTAATCCAGTAATAACCCTATAGAATATTAAGATATTTTAGTATATGAAATATAAAATACTAATGTACGTGTTAGAATTTTTTAATGGCCATACCATGGTCTCAGCGAGCTCCTGAATAAAATTATCAGTCTCTGACAAGTCAATATCGCACAATGTGACCTCGGTGACGGGCGGTGATGAAATCTTTAAAAAAAACACTTTAGATATTACTGACTGATCAATGACATAAAAACAAATTGAAATAATCGTAATACAAAGAAACCTGTGCTTGACTAGCGCCATAGTGCTCTGTCGAAACATCGAGGTGCACTGAAGTAGATGAAGTATGTGAAAGATCCTCAGCATCCATCGGTGATATGCCATAACTTAGTTGTCACCCACTATGCACCCATCGTATCGGACGATCAACAACTACCGTCGATGGCCCTAGGGGATCAAGAAAATATTAATCCCACCCCTGCCGCATGATGGCCATGCCCGCGATAAAAAATGGAGCTGACGCGGTGACCTGCGAAGTCCCTAGTGACAACTGAAGGCTGAATAATGGCATATCGTGATGAGCATCGTGTAGCTCAGGGTGTTCACCCTGTTGATCATCTCTAATATCCTCCATAAGTGCCTCAATGCCCCCCTTGCTGGGGATCCCATCCTCACCGACCACAACGACCTCGTGGGCCACCCTTGCCACATCTACCACGTCCAGGCTCCACTGGTGGCCCATGATGGTACTCCTCGGGTGGCATATAAGCAACCTCATATACTAAGAGCTTATCCTCTCAGGCACGTATTAATGTGTCAGGAGTAAGATCAGTAACTCGACGGCCAAACACATGCAAAGTTATTGCTACCTTGCCTGTATACGGAAGCATGTCCAATCCCAACGGGTAGAACTGATGTAAGCCAACAGCCTGCATAACATGTAAAATATTAATTACGGAAGCATAATATAACGTCATAAGTAAGTGTAACAAATAACATACCAATATTGTATGCCTCCCAGCATATGGAATGTACCGACCAACAACGTTATGAACGGGATTCCCATGAGAAGTCGGGTAATGCTGCGATACCAACCCATGTACTTATGCTCTCCCTCCATATGGTCAGGGGGAGGGTATGGCAAAATCAAGTCATACCTTTGGTCCTAAACCTTAATCTACGCCTCTAGCCAGGCCATGTATGTCCGGTCAACCCTGCAACGATCATCCCGCTGGTAATGTGTCCCGTGCTAAGAGGCGGAATATGTACAAGTTGCGGGGGACCACACTGGCAACGGACTCGTTCGGTGGCATAATGTTATACTATATCGAGACATATCAGTGGGACAAAAGAGCTTCACAAAGCTTGGCCGGGGGAGCAATAATCAGGCAAAAAAGCTGTGAGCACGTCACTGTATGGCCTACATACAAACTATTTATTAAACACAAAAATTGTGAGTAAACACAACACATATCAAGTCAGGCCACGTAAACTTAAGTATATATGTACATGCACGCCTTTAAGTAAATCCAATAAATCCCTGTAATAAGGGAGATGCTATCGAGCCTTGACCTGGCATGCGTAGCCTCGCCTATCAACCCGCCTCCAAGCTAAAGGGATAAACGGTGGAGGTGGTGCATGTGGAGCGATCGGTTGTAGAGGTGGTTGGAACTGCAGGAACCGCTCCCAGTCCCAAACCTAATATAGATTGCAGATGTATAATTTAAGGTATTTTTTTGCTATGCATGTTATAAACATGGAAAGAATTGACTATGTTTTCACATGCAACAACGGAAAAAATCCAGCAATATCTCTCTGGGTGCTCATGCTCGCCCGACATATCTGCTGCCTATATAGGTAACCTAGAACAACTGCACCTTAGCCGTAACCAAATAAATCATCTAGCCGCTCCATATGATGTAGAAATCTCAAGCTAACTAAGTTTTTCGAAGTGTCCGGGAGTAGTATTCCACCAAATATCAGCAGCAACAATAGTCTCGTGTGCCGCTCGATATTCTCTAGCGGTGAATCATCCGTAATCTCTACGTCCACCACCACTAGTTGTTGCCGAATGGGTGTCTGGTGTAATCGGCTGGCCCAATCAATGCAGTTGGCTTCACTGAATGATATTTGGTGAGCCGCTATAATATATGAAAGTAATCCACTCCCCTATGGCCTTTAAGAAGATGCAGGCAAGTATACCATCAATAGGCAGCCCGAAAAGAACCTCCACGTCCTCAAGCGTGATGGTAGCCTCGCCGAGGGTAGATGAAACGTGTGTATCTCTGGTCGCCACCGCTTTATCATAGCTGTGATCAACGCACAGTCGAACTGCAACTAGTCGATCTCTATGATTCTATAGAAACCCGTATTTTGAAGGCATCGACTATACCTAGATGTAGTGAGTGGTCCTGATGAACTCCCACATATGGTTAGGACAGAATGTCTAGGAGAGACACTGCCCATCCCAGATGTGTGAAGACCTATGGTTCCCCTGTAGCAACAGTAGCTCTCGAGATGCAAGTTCGGGATGCACAGGGGGAACCTCCATGACGATGTGTGTAAATTGAACAATATTAATTAAAGTATTTTTCTGTTTAATTGTTTAACATCTTTAAATATATTGAAATTTCTTTTATATTAATATTTACTCGATATTTTTCTGTATTGTTACTTAGGTTGATATATTTTTTATATCATTATTTTATATGTTAGTTTATTATTATATATGTTTGTCTCTTACTCAGCTATTTTGGGTATAATAGAATTAAATAACTAACTTTCATAACTATACATGATTAGTTAATAAGTATTATAAAAATACTTCGTTTGATAAATTTTTTATATTGTTATCGTCTATGTTATTCTTATATTTGTTGACCAAAGGGTTCGTGTTTGAACTCTCTTCTCTTTTTTCGGATTTTTTTGGGTTAATAGATAATTAAATTATTATTTTCAATAATTACAAAGGTCATTTAGTATTTATTCGTATAACAAATACTTAGATTGATAAGTTTTCTATATTAATATTTTATATGTTAGTTTCCAATATTTTTCTAAATTAAGTAGCACCACTCTAAATGGCCAAGAACATAGTCAAACATCATAAGCTAAAATTTATTATCTATTTTACTGTGTTAAAAGTCACTATATTATAATTAAGGGCACACCATTAAAGGGCATTAAACAATAATAAAGTCATATATTAATATATTTACAACAATAAAATCACTATATAACATTAATTATCCATAAAATAATAATTTATATTTTTTACTAAATTTTAGGCACATAAATAATCTAATTTGGATAAAAAAACAACTTAATTAAATCACAAAAGGATCACAAAAAAATATAGACCATAGTAAAAAATAACTAATAAACATTTTATATACATGAGTTATACCAAAAATTAAGTCGGAATACCTCGATTTAAATTTTTTTGAATTCTGAAAATTTGATGATTTGGGGGCCGAAACTAGCAATAGACGAGATCCACTACATGACAATGACTTGGATCCGGTATTAGCTTGCTACAATACTGAGAAGATACAATTTTTGTGGGACGGGTGAGCCCTAATGGATTTTTTTTTTTGCTTAAAAAATGTAATGACTCGGCCGATCATTTTTAAGAATTAATGCCTCGTTCCCCTATTAACTGTATTTCTTGTGTTTGTTTCTACTATTGTGAGTTGCCGAGAGGATTCGTTTAGTGTTTCTAAGTGTTTTGGGATACTTAGTCCCTAAATGAGAGTTTTAGCTTTAGAATTTGGATCGTAGTCGGAACAGTGTGAAGACGGCCTCAAAATGGAATTCCGTCAATTCCGTTAGCTCCGTTGGGTGATTTCGGTCTTAGAGGTGGGTTCGAATTGTATTTTGGAGGTCCGGAGCTTAATTAAGCTTGAAGTGCCAAAAGTGAAAATTAAAGTTTCTGATTCGATAGTGAGATTTTGCTATCAAGGTCAGAATGGAATTTCAAAAGTTGAAGTAGGTCTGTTGTGTCATTTGGAACGTGTGTGCAAAATTTCATGTAATTCAGATGAGGTTTGATATACTTTTTGATCAAAAGTGAAAATTTGAAGCTTTGAAATCCTTAGATCCGATGGTATTTTGATGATTCGATGTTATTTTAAGTGTTTCCAAGGTTGGAACAAGTTTGAATAGTGGTATAAGACTTGTTTGTATTTTTAGTTGAGGTCTCGGGGGCCTCGGAATGATTTCAGAGGGTTGTTGGAAGAATTGGAAGATGTGTGCAACTTCAGCTGCGGATCTTCTGTCATAACCGCACCTATAGTTGGGGAACGCAAGTGTGGAGCAGCAGACATGGCGTTGGCATCACATAAGCGGAAAAAAGGAGGGCCAACAGAGAACACAGAAGTAGGCGCTTCATCGCAAAAGCGGTAGCGCATATGCGGAAGGGAGGTCACAAGTGTGTAAATCATTGTTTATCGAAAAGTCGCAGGTGCGACTTGGTCTTCGCAGAAGCGGGACCGCAAGTGCGTTTCCAGAGCCGCAGATGCGGTTCCACTGGTCAGAAGAAGGGCAGAATCAAGAGTTAAGTTTCAAAACCTTAGAAATTAATTTGGGAGCTCGGGGAGAGATTTTCACCTGGGTGTTTTGGGTTAGTAATTCTTACTCGGTTTTGATTAATTTCCACGAATCCGTACATAAGTTCATTCTTTAAATTCAAATTTTGGGTGAAAATTTGGAAGAATATTTGAAAAGTTCTTAGGCCTAATTTTCGAGCTTTGATCAAGATTTTGATGTCGAATTAGAGAAATTTTTGTATATATGAGCTCGAGAGAGTGTGAGGATTCTCAATTTGTAAATTTTACCCGATCTGAGATGTAGGTCCAGAAGACTTTTTGGGCGATTTTCCTAATTTTGCGTTTTAGCTTCAAATTAATTAACTGAATCGGTTACTTGAAGTTATATTTGCATTGTGCAATTACTTTGAATAAATTTGAGCCATTTGGAGTCAGATTCTCGTGGCAAGAATATGATATTGAGTTGAGTGAGCTGGTTCGAGGTAAGTGGCTTGCCTAACCTTGTATGGGGGGATCTTCTCTTAGGAATTGGTACTATGATATATGAAATGCCTTGTGCGTGAGTTGACGAGTGCGTACATGTGCTAATTGTTGAAAGTTCTATTTTTATCAAGTAACTATAATTTCATTTTCTTCCCCTTTTTACTAGTGGTAATTTAAGCCTACCGTTAGCTTAGGAAAAGCATGTCTAAGTGACTTAACTACTTTACTTGCCCAAACTTCCTTATTTAAATTCCGTGCAGCATGCTAGGCTAGAAATACCTGTTTTTCCTTGGTATAAATTTGATCGAATTGAATATTCGTCGTGTTGCTGCTGTGTGTACTAGGACTACGGGAGATATCTCGGGAGATCCTACCTGTTTTATTTGGGACTACAGATGTGGTATTCCCGGAGATCCCCCTACACTTTTACATTGGATCTACCAGACTGCACCTGGTAGATTCCTCAGTACTGAGTATTTACATTTGGGACTATGGATGAGGTATTCCATGAGATTCCCCTGCGCGTTATGAGTTGGACTATGGGACGATACCCGGGAGATCCACTGGGTATTTATATTTGGGACTACAGGAAGGTGTCCTGGGAGATCCCTGATTGTTTTCTATGTGGTGAACTGTATTCCTTCAGTGATTTTTTGTCTATATTGTAGTCGTTGCTACTCTTATTACCATTACTTTAATACTATTTCTCTTCCTTATATATTATTGTATGTGACCGGTAGGACCCTGACTTTCCTCGTCACTACTCGATCGAGGTTAGGCTTGGCACTTGCTGGGTACCGCTGTAGTATACTCATGGCCTTTCCTGCATATATTTTCGTGTGCAGAGGTACTTCGAGTCAGCCCTACTACCCTTGATGCGAGACAATTCTTCATAGACTTCAAGGTATATTTTCTACGTTCGCAGACCGAGGAGTCCATTTTCATTCTCCCTATTGTAGTGATAGCCCTTCTATCTTTTCTTTGATTTAGATATTTCGGAGTTAGAGCATTTTGTCGTATTCATAACTTGTGATTTATGGGATCCTGGGTTTTGGGGATTGTTCAGTTTTTGAGATATGGTATTGGATATGCCAAGCAACATCTTAAACACTTTTATACTGGTTATCTTCAGTTTTCTATTAGTTTCCGCATATAATTCTATCTTCCAAATATGATAGACTTATGTAGTCGTAGGGAGTAGGTGCCATCACGACGTGTTCATGGAGGACGAACTGAGGTCGTAACAAAAAATGGGGGGAGGGGGACATAGGTGTGGGTTTATACTCGTTTCTGGTCGTGGAAGGAGATGGCACGCTCTTTAAAGTAGGTATAGCACAACATATATAGGAGGCGCTATATTATAGCGTTTCCTATATATATGCTATACCTCCCGCCAATTTTGAGTTCAAATATAACATGGTTATTCAGCGTGCTATACTTTAACGGATAAATATGCCGTTACGGTATAGCACGTTGATAACCGCACTATATATAAAATAGTAATAAATTGTTTTCTCTTATTTTTATATTTGAACGCTGAGTCGAGCGAAGTGGGAGGGAACGTGATGATTGGATCTTAAGCCATAGTCAATAATGATAGTTTCAGATACCTTGGATCGGTGATCCAGGGGGACGGGGAGATAGACGGTGATGTCACTCACTGTATAGCGGCGGGGTGGTCGAAGTGGAGGCTTGCATCAGGAGTCTTGTGTGATAAGAAAGTGCCACAGAACTAAAGGGGAAGTTTTATAGAGCTGTGGTTAGACCTGCCATGCTGTATGGGACGAAGTGTTGGCCGGTGAGGAAATCTCATGTTCAGAGGATGATGGTTGCGGAGATAAGGATGCTTAGGTGGATGTGCGGGCTCACCAGGTTAGACAGGAACAAAGTTATTCGAGAGAAGGTGGGGGTGACCCCAGTGGATGAGAAGATGCGAGAGGCGAGGCTCCGGTGGTTCGGGCATGTGTGGAGGAGAAGCCCCGATGCCCCGATGCCCCGATGCCCCGTTGAGGAGTTGTGAGCGGCTAGCGGTGGTCGGTGTGAGGCGAGGCAGAGGAAGGCCTATGAGATACTGGGGAGAGATAATTAGACAGGACATGGCCAGGATGCGGATTTCCGAGGACATGACCCTTGATAGGAAAGTCTGGAGGTCTAGTATCAGGGTTGTAGGATAGGGGCTTCTAGATTTTTCGTACTCCTTTCCCGGGGTGGGTGAGGCGTGGTAGGGCCGCCCATAGATGATTAGTGTGTGTTCTCTTATGGTAATCATTTCCGATAGTTGCTGTTTTAATATCATTGCATGCCTGCTTATTTATGGTACATATGTTTCTTATGTTTAGATAATTTTTATGCGATGTATGTTGGAGTAACTAATGCGGTTTTTGTTTCTTTTTCCTGCGCCGAGGGTCGATTGGAAACAGCCTCTCTGCCCTCTCGGATAGAGGTAAGACCTGTTTACATATTACCCTCCCCAGACCCCACCTTGTGAGAATATACTGGGTTGTTGTTGTTATTATTTTTATATTTGAGTCCAAAAGAGTCATGCTTTAATTCGGAAATCAAAAGAAAAAGAGAGGGTTTGTGGGTGGGGACTTAAATAATATTTCGCCTAATACTGTGGCCTGCTATTAACATGTGCAAGTTAGAGTTGATTGGAAGGTCAACTTCGCACAACAAGCTTTAGAGTTCTAACTTCTGACCCAAGACCATATCCGATCTTTGTCAATATATAAATATTACTATACTAGTAATAACTGAATTATCAAATACTATGTTTGACCAGTAAAAGGGATTTTTAGTTCTCTGTGTATTTTGTAAGGTAGTGTTTTAGTTCAAATATAAACTTTAAATATTACTATACTAGTAATAACTGAATTATCAAATACTATGTTTGACCAGTAAAAGGGATTTTTAGTTCTCTGTGTATTTTGTAAGGTAGTGTTTTAGTTCAAATATAAACTTTAAATATCTTAAACTTAATAAGTATATATAGTCATCTGGCATCATTAGTTGTAATAATTTAGGTAGTGATGTACTCATAGTTTTGCATTTTTACATAGCCTATTGTTAATTTGTTATATTTCAAATTTTAAGTGATTCTTATATGAGACTCAAACTGAATTTAAGGTCTTATCTCATGTCTTAAATTAATACTTATTTTGTATTATTTGTCAAGAATGTCAGTGTAGTGCATATAAACATATTGTTTTCCAAAAAAAAAATTACTCTATTGAAAGAAAAAAAAAATACTACTCTTTTATTACACTCTATTCATATTATCCATTAAAAAATAAGTTGGATAACGAACTTTTAAAAAATGGATAAGAACCATATTATCTAGGATGAATAACTAATGAGTTTAACTTTTATATTTTTCAATCCTCAAATTGAGGGTTATTTAAGTTTAGAAAACTAGAAAATCTCCAAAAGTGATCATATTCAAGAAGTCATAGATAATATGAATATCCATGCGATAGGTCAGTGAAGCCTGAGCGGGCGTTAGAAGGAAAGGCCAAACACTTCGGCCTAACGGGAATGAGTAACGATGAAAGGAGCATGTGTACATTTGTTTACTTTCAGATACTCTATACGAGACAAGGTATATAGTACTATCAATTTATTTCAATCGTGGATACATATGTATCCTTAAGATACTGAAACGACTGCCATTATTGGTATCAAACCAATAACGATTCATACAAGCTAAATCTTCTAATCGATAATTAGGCTAAAGAAAGAACTTTAATTTAATTAATTCATTTTTCTCTTTATAAAGCGGTTTCCTTTGATCCAAAAATTGACTCCAGTTTTTTACATTGTTTTCGTTGCAAAATACTGAATTTCTATCGACCCCATTCTAATTCAAAGAATTAAACAAACTTAAAATTCTCAATTCTCTACGACGTCTAGATCATAAAATATTTTCAGAGACCGGTAAGAAAGAGCTTCCGTAAGAAATGGAAGACTCTTGTATGTACGGTAACCCTCTACTGGTGGACTGTTGCACAGAAAATGGCTCCCATCTGCTAACTATAATTCAACTCCGAGGGAATAATGAAAAGCAAAAAAATCCTCTACTCGAAAGCCGTTGCTGATCTTCTATTATCCGGTAGATAATTTGTATTTTATCCATATTAATATGAAATGAGTCAGATAATTTATCTGTTTTTATATTATATATTTTCGAGCCGATCATATCCGTTCTTACCTGCCCTTTACCACCTTAATCAGGGCTAATGCAGGTAAATCAGGGCTAATGCAGGAGTAAAGACCAAATGCATCTTAATTTTTATAATTTCAAGAGGAAGAACAAAAAAACATAAGGTTTGGGATAAACTTTAATGAAATTTTCAAAAAACAAAGTGTTTTATCGGAAAATTCACGGGAAAAAATATGAATCGTGACAAAAGGTAAGGCCGGATATAAAACAAAATATTAGCGGAAAAAACAAGGAAGAGAAAAGTGAACACTCATAGAAATTTTATGGCCACTACTTTTGAGTAAAAGTGAAAAACAAAATGAAAAATACTCATGTACAAACGGGCTCTAAAACAATTTACTCATCATCACTGCTGATGACAATTGGAATTTTTCATAATTTGTGTGGATAATAAAAAATTGTCTTAGAAATCTTTTTATAGTCAAGTCAAACTGACTCTTTCTCTGCCAGCCAAATCCAACAATGAAATTAGTTGTTTCCTAGAAAAATACTGTTACCATTTTTCTAGAATTTATTTAAAACTAATAAAAGGAAAACAAGAAACCAGAGAATCACAGTCTTCTTGTTTCTCTCTCATCCCCTTATATTTTCAAATTCAATCTCTTTTCCCTTTAGCTGTCTCTGAAGAAAAAAAAGGGGGAAAAACCTCTGTGGTTTCTTCAATCCCTCTTTCTAAATTCTTGAGAAAAAGGGGTAGAAGAAAATAAAAGGAGAAATTTGAAAGAAAAAAAAAATATAGTGATGGAGAGCATCCCAGGGTGGGAGGTGGTGTTTTTGTGTGGAATTGCAACATGGGTTGTTTTGTCTTCAATTTTTAATTTGACCCAAAAGATTAGATCTTTTACTCAATATTGGGTTTCTAGTTATGTTGTTTCTGGCACCCCCATTACTCTAAGGATCCAGGTTTGCTTCACAATATGCAAAAATCTGTAGATTTTATGATAAAGTTTATGTCTTTTCTGAATCCTGTTGATGGGTTTTTCTCATTTTTTTTTTCTTGTGTAGAAATATCAGCACAAATATTTGGATGCCTTGTTTTCTGGTCTTTCTTGTGTTGTTTCTGTGCCTTTCTACACTGCTTTCCTTCCCTTGCTATTCTGGGTATGTTTTTCAGTTTTACATTTGGTGCTCAAATGTTTAAAGATTTCTGTTGTAAATTTAAGACATTTTTTTTAATGTTGCAGAGTGGACATTGCAAATTGGCTAGACAGATGACCCTTTTGATGGCCTTCTGTGATTATGTTGGTAACTGCATAAAGGTACTCTCTTTTCTCTTAACTTTACTTATCTAGTCAGTTTTAATTTTGTTAGGTCATGGTTGGTTTTATAATGAGCTAAATGTGCCATTTCCATGATAAATACTATGCTAAATATGTTTGCAGGATGTGGTATGTGCTCCTAGACCCAGTTCACCACCTGTTAGGAGAATAACGGCTACCGAAGATGAGAAAGAAAATGCTCTGGAATATGGACTTCCTTCTTCACACACACTCAACACTGTCTGCTTGTCAGGGTACACCTCTTATTTTTGTTGTGCCGCTTGATATCTGCATTGATGCTGAAGATTCCTATAGATTGGTGTATGCACATTATATGTGATGAGAACTTAACGATTTTGTGAACTAGGAAAAATAAATAATGGTTCATGTCAAAGAGAGAGTTACTGTTTTGACAGGCATAGATCTATATTTCTCTTCCTAAGGTGAAAACGTAATGCTTTCGCATTATTGATAAAAAAACATATGCTTGCTACTTCTGAGGGAGAATACTTTGGCAGTACTTTGATCATGTTTCTTTTTGTGGTTGGCCAAAATGGTTTATTAAGTGTTTGAATATATGCCCATTCCTCCAACATTTTCTTTTCTGTGAATTTGTGGCCGGAAGGGGCAGTGTCCAACCACCTCTTGTGTTGTAATGTATACTATATAGAAGGAAAAATACTTAACGTGCTGCTTTTTTGGTAGCAAAACGTTGTACTCATGCCTCATCTAATCAGCATAGTCTTACTCTTATTCTCTTCTATGGATAAATCAGGTTCCTTCTTCAGTACATCTTATCGTACACAGAAAATGAAGATGCCATTATTGAGTTGGCGGGATTTGCAGTCATTTGTTTGTTTGTTTTCTTGATTGCAGTAGGTAAGCTTTACTTCTTGCACGTGGCTTCTATCTTTCTTCTTTAAAACGTCCAGGATTGAATGTTTGCTTATTTATCAGGAAGAATATACCTGGGAATGCACAGCTTGATTGACATCATTGGGGGTCTAGCTTTCGGATTGGCAATCCTGTCATTCTGGCTCTCTGTTCACAAATACATTGATGATTTCGTAGTCTCGGGGCAAAATGGTATGAGTGCTGCTACCTGTTTTGGAATTTGCTTTGGTCTTAAATGGATATGGAGTCAGGTTCTTTGTGTATTGGCGTAAAGGTTCTTAATGTATTGGCATCTGTCGGAAAATCCTCTCGTTCCTCAAGTATCGGGTGTTATAACCTCAGAGTTGGATGAGAGAAGGCATAGCTCTTTGCACCAATTTCAATGGTAGATTTTTGCTATGTTGCGTGGACTCTCCAAAATGTAGCCGTACCGGTGTCGGATCCTTAAAAAACGCACTACTTTTGGAGGATCCGACACGTATCCGGCCACATTTTCGGAGAGTCCGAGCAACATAGGATTTTTGGACGGCCTTTTGCGAACTTTCTTTGAGTTCTTTCATAACAAAAGAGTATAGATCAGTCATTACAGAGAGACATATTCGCTTTAAGTTCCCTCTTGAGCAAGAAGATGCCCTGTGCTCTGCTTCTATATCATTTTCCCCTGAATCCTAATGAGGGGCTTTGTCAGTATTTGGTTCTTATCAAGGATTTGAATGAAAGTTTGATATGGGTAGACTGAACCTAACTTTTAATAATGCCCATATTCAGCAGCAATTTCTATAGAAGAGCAAATATTTTCTGCTTACAATCTGATGCTATATATCTAATATATGTTGGCGAAAAATAACGTAAAGTTTAATACGGATGCAATTAGCTGACTCAGTAAATCCAGTTATTATCATTAGGCAACTCCTGCAGTCATATTAAGATAGCTTAATTTGTATGTGCAATTTTGTCTCCTAACAACGGTTGTTTTATCCCTACCAGACAATTTGAATGAATTGTGTTATTCTTATAACCCCCAAAAGATTCTATGCTGGGAAAGTTAGATGCTTCACCTCGGTTAACCCAGTGCTTCAGTGCGGGCTGAATGTCTTAAGGAGGACAACACTAAACAAGAATATAGAGATAACTAGGATATACTAATTGTTAAGGAAACTTTATTGATTAATGTTAATGATAAGGTAGGAAGATTTGAAGTCTAGTAAAAGAAAATTAGTCAGTAATTTGAACTAGGAACTTGCATCTGAATCAGAAATTTAAAATGATCTTTGAATTTGATTTACATGGTTTGTTATTCTTTGGTCCGTATAAGTAGTGAATATATTTACAATTATTATTTTACAATATATGTTTTAATCTATTTCTTTCATTTGCACTTTTTTTGCTAATACTCATGCTTTAATTGCTCTTAAAGTCTTAATAGGTGTTTGGCGCTTTTCTATGCCTTTTGCCTTTGATTCACTGGAAAGAACATTGGTTATGAGAAAATATTATCTTTTGATTATTTAAGAAAGAAGAAAGTCGTTTCATTGAATGGGAGTTTGTCCGTTGTTCTGAGATTTGGAATCTTTTGCAGTTTCATCCTTCTGGGCTGTGCTTAGCTTCTTATTGCTCTTTGCTTACCCAACACCAGAGATGCCAACTCCAAGTTTTGAGTTCCACACAGCCTTCAATGGTGTGGCATTGGGAATTGTAAGCACACAACAGTATTTCCTTGACTTTTTCTTGTGAAGTTCATTTTTCTTCTTCCACCTATTCCTTTGTTGAGACCTCCCACTGAGATTTGTGTTCATTGACCAGATTGTTTCAGTATGTTTGCATAAAATTTGTACAACTGAAAAATGACTGTGTAGTGAAAAATGTGGGCAACAGTTATATCTCGGTGCTTAGCATATGGTTGTAATATTTTCCTTCTCCTGATTCATAGTTCAGTTATCTAGATATATAAAAAAGGTGATATTGTTTTCGAAGTTACTTCTGCTTTTCTCCTTGATGAGTTATAGCCTGATTGGCCAAGTTTTTTTTGGGGCCAAAAGTGCTTTTTTGGGCCAAAAGCACTTTTGGTCAAAAATTAAGGTGTTTGCCCAAGATTTTGGAAGGAAAAAAAGTGCTTTTGAGGAGAAGCATAAAAAAGTAGCTTCTTTCCAAAATCACTTTTCTGAGAAGCACTTTTGAGAAAAATATAAAGGCATCTTAGGATTAAATATTGGTGCGGGTAGGCTGTCCTGAATTGGAAGCCATTTTTTGTTGCTACCTTGGTCGTGTTAGCCAAAAAATAAAGAGTATGCATGCTATTTATTGGCTATCAACGAAACAGCTAGATATGTCAAGGAGTAGCATAAGTGTCCTGTGTCCAATTCCTCCTCTCATGTTTCGTTCGAATAGCTATGATTTAAGCAAAAAATGGAATAAGTAGTATTGCTGGAGAGAGGGAGAGAGAGGTGTCTGCTCTTTTCCTTGTAGGTCCACAGTCAATCTTAACCTGTGTATTCTGCTCAAGCGTCATCCTTTTTGTTTCCTACTCCTGTTTACATTCCTGCTCAACACCTCACTCTCTCTGGGGATGAGGGCTAATAATCCTGTAGACCTTAGTTATTGTGGATTCAAATGTTTAGGATTGAGGAAGAACTACTTGGTATTGGTTTTCTCTATGAGAGTTCACGTAATGAACTTCATTCCTTTTGTTCTAACGTTTGGCAAGGTTACTGGCAGTAATTTGCCTTTAGTTATGATGCATGTCCTTGTGCTCTGCCTTTTTTTGTTTTCTAGCCGTAAGAAAGGATGAAATGATCTCTTATAAATAGGTGTACAGGGTAATTGCAAGTATCTCTAATTTCATGAAAAAAAATTCTTCTGTCCAGGTAATTGGCGTCCAGCAGACGTATCATCAGTTCCATCACGAGAGTGTTCCTCGTGTCTTCACTCCCGATCTTTCCTTTCCTGCATTTTTGGGAAGAATGCTAGTAGGATATCCGACAATACTCCTTGTGAAGTTCTGTAGCAAGGCTCTTGCCAAATGGATGCTTCCCATACTTGCCAGTGCGTTGGGTATCCCAGTGAGATCAACCAGCTACGTCCCATCACTAAGCTTTTCACCTTCCGCTAAAAAGTCAGATGAAATAAAGCAAGCAGGTTATATTCAAAAGCTATTCTTTTTCTCCCATCAGGACTCGTTTGATGTGGATACTGGTATAAGGCTTCTTCAGTACACTGGTCTTGCATGGTCTGTGGTGGATCTTGTGCCTTCTCTATTCTCTCACCTAAGCCTATGATGCTTGGTTTATCATGTATAATAGAACATATTTTTTGTGTTGATATGTAGGAATACGTTCTTAGCTGACCATATTGAACTCTTGTATGACAATTTTGAACTTGTGTAATATATCATTACTAATGAAAATGAGGTATATTCTATGGGTTCTGAAAGCAATACTAGCTGCTTTGCTTGTCTCATCTCAATTCAAAGAGGATTGTTTGATCTGTAGAGAGATAATTTGAAAAAGTTTATCCTCTATTTAGTCCAAGGATCAGGTAAGGGATAATTGTTGGAATTAGATTTTCTTATGTAATATACAAATCTATTATTATTAGCAACTTAATACATTTAATTCGGACAACAAAAAACATATAAAAATAGATGATGTGGTTTAGTTGTGCTGATTTAGCGATGCTCTTTTGCTTTCTCTTTACTCTAAAAGTAAATAGAATATTGAAAATCATTGAATTTGTTTGTTCTGATACAAGAGATTGACCCGGACACAAGATATTGTAGGTCTTGAAGATCACAGTGGTGAATCATGTGATAGGAAATCTTCCCGCATAATTTTAAGAGTACTGAATTAGAATGGGAGATTTACCATCTTATCATTGCATGCAAGTGTTTTCCATAGTTCAATAAGGAAAAGAGAGAAGAACAGCCGATTTTATATACTAAATCGTGATTCGATCTTCATACTTTTCCGGTGTCATAGGTTACCTTTATATCTTCCTCTGCCATGACATGCCTAAGTAGGCTGTCCAGTTTTGTCTGATTCATGAAAGCAAAAGGATACCATAGGCTGCCACATTCTTGTGTATTCGGCCATATATTAAAGGGTATCCTAAAGCTACTTCTATCCCGATTTTTGAACTTTTCTAGTGTAATTAGGTTTACTTTCCATCTTCCTCTCCGGTGACATACTAATCCAGGATAAAAGAGATAGAAGTGGAGGTAGGGTTGGAGGTGTGAAATTCTCTAAGTTCTAACCCAGCTCCAACAATGTACTTCTCGGCACATCATCGGTAGGGGAAAGTGGAACTGCCTGACGCTATATACTAAATACAACAAACAAGCCTGATTCACATTATTATGTTCAATAAAAGGAACAACTCTTCAGTAACCTAGGGTGATCCAACCCCTTTTACGCTTTTTTCGCTGTATACCCCCTCCATCCTTTGGAAGTGGAAAAAAGGGTAATCTAATTTGAATACATAGTAGGGCCCCAAAACGCCAATGTTTTTCCTTTTCAATACAAAGAACTAGAAAAGTGTATAACCTAGGCTGCACATATATTTTTAATCCATGTAGAAGCTGAAGAACCCTAAACATTTTTCATGGTAGACTTACATTCAAGTGATATTACATCAGTGATTTGATTTATTAATTGGAATGATATTACATCAGTGATTATCAGGAAGTTCTTTTTAAGGATGATTTTTGTCCGGAAATCACAAGTCTATACTTCTATTACAGTAAGATGCAGAAACTTAAAGGAGCACACTGGGATTAACTGCATGATCCTCTTCCTTTCATCACATGCTTCCTTAGCCCTGGAATGTGGACGTTAGAGATGTAATCTTTCCAATCTATGCTCTCTACATCAAATCCAAATTCCCATCTTTCTTCTTTAGACATGCATTCCATCAACCTCTGTGTATTGCTGTTGTCAAATCTGGAAATTTTGGAATTTTCGTTTAGTTTCATGACAAACTTTATATATGCATAGGGTTACGTTTTTAAACTCTTACCTTCCTCCATAGAAAGTGTACGGTTCATAGATATTAGCCAAGTACTTTGCTTGCTCCACTGACTTTCTACAGATATTCTCAAGTTTCTTGGACAACTTGCCGTTTGGATCAGCCAAATCTGTTAGGCCACTCCTGTTAATGGCGTCTTGCCAAAGGTGGGACGACAAGTCCTCCATGGATCTCAGCAGCGTCATCTTTGGAACATGAATTGGTCTTCCTTTGGAATTGATATATGGTGAACGATTGAAGTGATCAAATAGCATTCTTGCCAAGTCCTTGAAGACTAATGGATTTACAGCAGATGAAGCAACCTGGTAAACACTACTTCCTGGTTTTCCTTCTGTCCCATGTTTTGCCATGGCTGCCAACGTTGCATTCACAACCATGTCAGCTGGAACCTATAAGAGACATAGAAATAATGTTGATTGCACACTACCCTTTATATTAGGATTAAAATTGAGTCAGTGGATTGAAGAACTTGCCACATCAAGAACCCCATTAGGGTCTACAAGAAATCCTGTGAGCTGCCCTTTACCATAGTACAAAATGATTGGATCCATCATCCTATATAAGATTTCAAGGTTAATATTATTCGGAAATTACATTAGCTTAAGGCAAATGGAAGTCTTTTAGGTTAATTAGAATACCTGCTCCCTTCCATCCATCCTGGAAATGGTTCCTTGTAGGTGCTTTCAATGACACTTGGTCGAATAATAACTACCGGAATATCACCTCTCATGCTGTCTATCATCATCTCTCCCATTGCCTTTGTGAATACATAAGTGTCTTGCCAACCAAATTTGTTTGCTCTGATCCATTCAAAACTCTTTGTTAAGCAAATAAGTTATGTTTACATAATTCTTAAAAGTTTATAATAATGAAGCAAATGTCTACCGTTACATATACCTCTCTAAACCAATTTCTTTCATTTTCTGAGACACTGAGTTATTGTCTAGAGCTTCTTTAGACTCCAAAACTAAGTTTATCTCATCTTCAACATTCAAAAAGGGGAAGGAGTTGTGATTGACTCCAGAGAGAAGATTCTCCCTTGCTATACTATCTCCAATGCAGAATGGCTTTTCCATAATTCTACCTTGTCGCTGTCCATTTACATAAGCTGTTTCCAACATGAAACAATCCAGTAAATCGGTAGACACATCATTTTAGTTGAATAAGATCCACAGTTTAACTTGCCTGTAGATACTTGTAGAAAGAGTTTAAGATTGTGGCATTTTTTCGCAAAGTTCATAAGGCGGCTTGGTCCTCCAGTGTTTATATCAAGTGCAATATCGTACCTGACATTCATCACATATGTTTGTTAGATATACTTGAGAAAATATGGAAAGACATACACAATTCCAAAATGTAAAATTTCCAACAACCTTTCATCAAAAGTTGTATTAGCAGCTGAATTCACAATTATGTCAACCTCTTTGGCCATCATTTTGGATGTATCTTCATCAATTCCTAGATTAGACTCACAAACATTTCCTACCACAGGTACCAACTTGTTTAACATGAAAGTCTGATAAGATTTCCCATGGACTTGTTTGAGGGACTTGAATATATCAGCACTGAGGATCTAAACATGTGAGAGAACTGTTAAAGGTTGAAATGGACCAAAACAGAAAAATATTATGACTAAATAAGATTAATGCATACTTCATTCTTCAATCTCTTCATAGCATGTTCTTTGTTTTTTGCCTTGATCAAGATGAATATTTTGTTCACATCAGGTGCTGTCCTCATCATCTTCTCAATTAGCACTGAATTGAAAAAGGTGTTAGGAAAATCAATAGCATAACAACAACAACGACAACAATCTCAATCCCAAGCCAATTGGGGCCGGCTATATGAATTGTCATTATCCATATTGACTCATTTTAAGCTCATCTTAGTCTAATACGAAAAAAAAAAAAATTATGCATTGGAAATAACCTTTTCCCAGAAAACCAGTTGCACCAGTAATGAGAAATGCTTTGCCTCTCAGAAACTTGGTAATACCTATACCATCATCATGCCTTTCGTAAGGCACCAAATCTTTCACCTTAATTTCAGCTTGGCTGTTACCATTTGGACTCAAAACCAAACTTCCTGCAGCGTCCATAAAAGCTGTGCTATGATCTGAGCTAATCACCGATGAAGACGATTTTATAGCATTTGTACCGGTACTTTGGCAATATATCATGTTGTCAACTTTCTTGGAAGGGCATCTTGTGGAATTATTAGACAATTTGAGAGCAGTTCTTGATATAACAGAGCAAGAACTTAGAGTGCTCAAAGCCTCCATTGATGCAAAAGGGAAAGAAGAAAAAAAAAGTTTAAAGGAAAATAGCAGGAAAGGTTATAGCTATGAGGTGCAAAGATAGCCTGCAACCTCTACTAGCTAGCTAATCACTGTTTTCTTGAATTTTTTTTTTTTACTTTTTTTTTTAAAGAAAAGAAAGTGAGAAACAAGTTAACTAACAAGTTTCTATATTATAAGTGAGTTTGGTTTGATCTAAGAGGGAGGGAAAGATTGAGGGAAGGAATGTGAAGAAAAAGAAGGTTTGGTTTAGGGATATTTAAAAGGAAGAGGAGATGAAAGTTAGGAGAATGAAAACAAAAGGCACTCTTTTTGCCTCTTTTTTCACACTAATAACCAATGGCTAAGTTGGCGGGAGTAATTTATATACTTGTTCTCATTTGATTATTCAACTTTGGTGTATTGAAAAGTCAAGAAAGTATACAAGAATAAAGAGTGTGATAATTGTGGGAAGAAAATTGTGCTAGAAAGTGGAGTCAAAATAGGAAATGGCACCATTGGTCAGCTATTTTAGTTCATGGCCATGGGGTAGGACGTTCGCCATAAAAATTTGTGGAAGCAGAGGGTGGAGTATTTTACCTATCATAGGCAGGAGGGGCGGAGGCAGAGAATGAGTTACGGGTTCGGCCGAATCCAGTAGCTTTGGTTCAAAACTTTGTATTTATTTGATGAAATTTATTAAACATGCACAAATTATTAACTTAGAACTATGGGCGAAGATACATATCCCTAGGTTGACCACCTTGATCGAAAAAGTATACGTATATATAGGTAAAACATTAGATTTTAATGGTATATAATGTAAATTGAACACCCTTTATCAATTTTTTTTACTTATTTCAAGTTTCAACACCCTAAATGAAATTCCTTGCTTCGCATTGTTTAGAACTTAGTAACTTCAAATTTTGGCTTCAAATTACGAACTCATAAGCTTCAAATTTTGGCTCCATCTCTGATCATACGGCAGGACGTTAGCCCTAACCCATAAATTTTATAAAAATAAATTTTGAGATTAAAATGTATAAATTATTGAAAATGCATCGAAATTGCATGAAATACAAAATTAAAAGATGTACAAAAATTGATTTAACTTTCTCGGTAATATTAAATAACAACATTGTTTTAAGTCATAAATATAATTATATAAGTTATATTCAAAATACTAATAAAAAAGATCGACGTAACGTCTTTAGCCATGCACAGCGAGCAGACAATTTAATGACAAAAAGTAATATTGAGACACTTTCGCTCTAGATTACTTTAGAATTAATAGTCTTTTAAAGAAATAGCGCACGCTCTATTTCACTAGTCTTGTCCAATGCGGTGGCACGATTATCGTGAAGGGTTTGATAAAAATGAAAATTATAGTTAGTGGGAATAGAGCAAATAATCTTACAAAGATTTTGAATCGCCTTGATTAGTAAGCTATGTTTTTGGGTCGTGTCAAGAAAATTTAAAATATAATATATAGAGGTCAAAAATAAATTTTGCGTAACATATACAATATAATTTTTCCGTGAAGAGGGTTCGCCCTAAATCCGCCGTAGATTGCAACTGCTGCCTCAATGGCCAGATCTTCCATATGTGATTGAAGAGCTCCAACTAGCCATCCATAGTATTGGCCAACCCTAATAAACAACATAGGTATTAACGTCTTTACTCCTCCTATGATCGTAGAGGTAGTATATTTCGGGCCAAATACGAGTTCTTGTTCGTCCCTCCTTTGGGACAATTATATTAGAAGAAGGTAATCTAGAGCTGCCCCTTCCTTTCTTGTTCCGTTAATGACTTAAGTCAAAATTGTCATCATCTTCTTGTCCAATTATACTACTCCGTATATACCGTTATTTGGTGAAAGTAGATAGTCAATGTGCATATTATACGTTCTTGACTGCAAGTTTACTTTGAAATTTGACTGCTTCTGTCCTTTGAGTCTTTAGATGATAATAATGTATCACCGTACCCACTTTAGAGTCATCATGACTCATGTAGGCAAATCATAGAAACTAAGGATGACTCATGTAGGCAAATGATAGAAACTAAGATCTATCAAACTCCCTAAAAAATCAGGTTTTTATTAGTTTTCACAAAACACACGTATACTACAATAAGTAAATGACACAATAGAGTTTTATGTGGAAAACTCCTAGCTTACTGGAAATCACTATCTACCCTTGTAGGATTTCAAGCTTCACATTACAACCTATCGTAACCTAGGAATTAACCTCTTAATCCCTCACTAACTTGTAACAACTCTATTACAAGCCACTTTGCAATAACTCTATTACAAAGGTTCAACTCGACTAAATCTAGCTAAGACACAAACACTAAGGTTTATGATTTACAAGGGTTTCCTACACAATGCTTCTAACTAAGCTAAGTAGAAATTACAAGTAAAGTGCTTAACAAAGCTGCAACACAACTAAAGGACATGTAATGACTAAATACAGGAAACTGGTCCTTGGTGATGTTGTTCTTTGTTCTTTTTATCCTTGAGAATCACTTGCAAGATTGACAAAGACTTGAGAGAATACTTGATGGTTTCTTGAATGTGCAAGTGTTTTGTTTTACCTTTGCTTGATGTAAATAATATATCACTTGAATGATGCTAGCAAGTTAGGTAAAAGGCATTCCCCATAAAGTTGACCGTTGCACTATTTTGGCACTATTGCATGTGCAGGCAACAACGTTACAGTTGCGGGGAGTTGGCTTGTACAGCTGCCAAGGGAACTGGTGGCTGTCTGTTCCCTTTGTAGTTCCTTTGACTCTGAAGAATTGAACCACATTCCGGACTTGAGACTTGTTGGAATTCCATTCCCTAGTTCAATCCGAAACTCCAGATGTGTAAGTAGCGGCTAAGCGACTCTCTTCTTTAAGTACTTGAGGATGTGTAACAAGTTCCTTATCTAGTTTTTATCATTAAGTTTGTTAGATCATCAAAATATGATAAGGATACATATAACATAGTACCCTTGAACTACTAGCCTTGCCTTATTTCTTGTGATTTTTTCAAACTCATCAAGTTTGTTTTTAAATACCCACCTGGTTCCTTTGACAGTTTAGAAGGTCGAGGAATCATGTGCCATACATTATTCCTCTCAAATTGATGGAGCTCATCCTGTATAGCTGTAATCCAGTAAGTATCTTTTAATGCTTCATTGATATTTTTGGGCTCAATTAGAGAGAGAAATGCTGAGAAGGCAAGTGATTTTCTTGACCTTGATCTGGTTTAAATTCCTGAATCAAGATGAGTGATAACATTTTGAAGAGGGTGTGTGATTTTATGCTTCCAATTGGACACCCGAGTCTCATTATGAGAGGATCTAAGTTCTTCCGAATTTGATCTATGTGTCCTGCTCCTCACCCTGGTAGATTGAGTTCCATATACAGCATCCACAACTCTATTTTCTTCTTGAGTTATTGTGATTGAGGGACCAAGTTCCTCTATGTCAGTTGGAGTTTCAGTTGTTCCATTGTCATTTAATTCCTTGACCCGACTCATTATATCAGCCTCTCCCTTTGTCATGTCAAGGACTTCACTAGGGATATTTGATAACCCTCTATCTTGATCTGCCTTATCATCTGCAGCTTTTCCAAGAGTGTGATGTGCCTCATCAAAGATCACATGTATGTTTTCCTCAACACATTGATTTCATTTGTTGTATATCTTGTAGGCTTTGCTGTGTGATGAATATCCAAGAAACATTCCTTCATCACTTTTGGCATCAAACTTTGCTAGAGCTTTCTTACCATTGTTGATGATAAAGTATTTGCAACCAAATGTCCTAAAGTGTGTTAGCTTAGATTTTCCCTCATTCAGCAGTTCATACGTGGTTTTGCTTAGGAGGGACCTGATCATGCGCATGTTCACTAAGTAGCATGCAATATTGACTACCTATGTCCATTAGCCTTTTGCAATGCCACTATCAATCAACATTGTCCCAGACATATCTTTAAGAGTCCCGTTTTTCCTCTCCACGACACCGCTTTGTTGAGGTGTTCTTGGAGCTAAAAAATTATGACTTATACCATTATCAGCACAAAACTCGTCGAATTTTGCAACCCAGAGAGCTGCCTTCGCTTTTGGCTTTCCTTTGTAGATCTCCGGATTTTACCCCTACACACAAAATTCCACTCTCTTCTGTCTCACTCAAGTGTATTGGTTTCGAGAGCATTCCGCCAGTTTTTGGTGGCTTTCACTTTCAACCTGATTCTTCGCCTACGTCCCCTTTACGCCCAATTATTCTGAAGAACACTTGGGTTTCAACAAGAAAGACATTTTGATCCAATCCATTCTTGGGGTCAAATAAAGACAAAAAAGGATATGTCAGTGACCTAGCACGATAAAGCACTCTCCGAGGGCATGGACGCCTTTGAAAAAAAAAGGAAATTGCTAGGCCTTCAGAACAAAGGCGATTCTGTTCATGCTTCAGACGATCTAGCTAATTCTATATACAGCTATCTAATTTTTGTCATAGAACGAATGTTTTGTTTTCAAATCAGCTTTGAAGAATGGCCAGGAATTGTCTTACTAATCTTATATTCAATCATATTTGAGAATCAAGCGTCAAAATATCTAGGGTTGGCTTATAGTTATTCAATTACAGATATCTCCCTCTCCTAACCGACCTTTCTGAATACTCAAAAAAATTCCTTTTTGGTAAATTCTTTTGAACCTTACCTTTATTATTCCACCTAGATAAATCTAATTCGTCGTGAAACTCACTTATTCTTAGAGAAATGATGTGTGTTATCCTTCCCTACCATTGGCCTATCCGCTTCCAAAGCTTAGTTGTCAAATTCTGTACCATGATCAGATCTTATACTCACAACATTATGGTTCATCTTTACTTGGATCATGACAAAAGCAGCAAACGCTAAAAATGTCTCGTCTTTGGTTCTAAGGAACAAGGACCATGTGAACCTGGAGTAGTCATCCACAATGACAAAAATGTACTTCGTTCCTCATCTACTTCGCACTCTCATAGGTCAACATAGATCCATACGGAGGAGATCAAATGGACTTGAGGTGCTTACTTCCTTTTTGGGTTTTAAGGAGGACCTGATATGCTTTCCTTTGCACATGCATCACACACCTTGTGATTTTGAAGCTTGACTTAGGCAATCAACGAACCGGGTCCTTCATGACTAACTTGTTCATCAATGTAGAACTTGCATGTCCCAACCTTCTGTGCTATAGTTCAGCATCATCATCCGCTGCACTCAGACATGTGAGATCCCTATTATGTAGTGACTCAAAATCAGTGACATAGTTGTTTTTGTATCTTTTTGGTGTCAGGATCATATCACCAGCCACAAGGTTAGTGATTGTGAATATCGTTGATACAAACTCCATTTTGTTTCCCTTGTCATAGATTTGGGAAACAGGTATCACACGTTTTTTATATGAGGGACCAAGTTCTCTAGTAGTAGTACTTTTTCAGCAAAAACTTTATTTTTCTGTTGAGACATAAATCTGGCCTTACATGTTTCCTTAAAGTCCCTAGTGTTACCACAATAAATACAGAGCCAGCTATTAGGTACAATAACGTACTTTCTATGAGGGTTGTAGGGAGTCTTTTCCCTTTGGAACCGGATTTCCTAGCTCTTTCTCCCACCATTTTGATACATAACAGTGAATGCACCAGAGGACCAGGCCCACTTAATAGATTTTTCTTGGTCACCCTTTACTTTTTCCTAGATCTACCTTGAAGTTGTCTGTTTTTCTCAAGCTCAGTACACAGACTAGATTTTACTGATTTAGCTCATTTTCACGCCTAAGGTGTGCCTCACTTGCAAATTCCTTTTCTTTTTGAGTGTTCACAGGCCTACTTTCCCTTCTTAGTTCATTAATTGTTTCCTTTAGGTCTACAACCACTACTAATAGGTCATCTCTTTCATGCTCAATATTAGTAACCTTCTCAGTTGAAACTTTTTTCTCCTTTTTAACACACTTAATGGTATCTTTTAGATCGACCACAACAACCACTAGATCATCTCTCTCATGTTCTATGTTTGCAATTTTTTCAGTTAAGGCATATTTTTCCTTCTTTAAACTCTTAATGATTTCTTTTAAATCTACCAAACGGATACTAGATCATCTCTCTCATGTTCTGCTTCTCCTAGTTCCACAATTAATGCATCTTTGTCATTTGTAAGACTATAATAACCATCAATTAAAACATTTGCCAAAGACAAAAGTTTTTTCGGAGAATAACACTTCAAATTTCTTTGAACATCTAAAAAGTTTACCTCATCATCATCATCGTTAGATTTGCCATCAGGGCAAAGATAGAGTCATTCAGTTGATTCACTTTCCATTGCCATCATGGAGCTGTCACCTTTATCATTATCTTTTTCAGATTCACTGGAAGAGTCACCCCATGCAGAAAGAGCTTGTTTCACAATATTGTTAGCAACATCTTTTCTCTTGAATTGTTTGTCAGGAATCAGGATCCTCTTAGTTGCTTTGTAAGTGTTGTGTTTGTACTGATCTTGTTTGAGGAGAGGGCAATCCTTGATGAAGTGTGCTGGATTACCGCACTTATGACATAGGTCATAACCTTTTGGTTTGCTGGAGTTTCCACCTTTTGGAATACCTCCATTTCTGCGAACCATTTTCTGAAACCTTTTTGTCAGGTAAGCCATATTAGTATCCTCACCACCTGAGTCATTGTTGTCTGTCTTGAGGACCACGTTCTTCTCCCTTTTGGGATCTCTTCTCTCATTATCCTTTTTCTTCTTCATTTCATAAGTCTTCATAAGTTCATCAATGGTTAGCTTCTGTAGATCTTTTTCCTTCATGATAACATTTACTTTTCTTTCCCATGAACCATGTAACACTAAGTATCTTCCTGACAAGTTTATTCCTGGGGATGATTTCTACCAGACAGTGAAGCTCGTTGATGATAGATGTGAAGCGAGTGTGCATATCATGAATAGACCCATCATCTTGAAAATTTCATACTATGTGGTTAGTGTGAGCACGTAATTTTTACCCTATATTTGAGTTATTCTCATAAAATTCAAAATAAATAATTTTTTCCTATTTTTACAATTTGTGTGAATTTTGTGTTGACTATTTGCATGTTATTTGCACATAAAATACAAAAATATGCATGTGCATTTAGGAAATTAATTACACATTTTAGTAGGTATTAATTCATTTTAGAACAATTTTAAAGAAAACAAAATATAGCATTTTGTGATTTTAATTAAGAAGTTATTATAAAATAGAAGTTAATTAATAAAATCAAAATAGATACAAAATATAAAAAATATATACATAAAATGCAAAGGGAAATTAAAATACAACAAAATATAAAAATACAAATAAAAATACAAAATATTAAAAGAAAAGAAAATATTAAAAAAATACAAAGAATAAATACAAAGAAATACAGAGGGAATTATAATGCAAAATAAATTGGGCCAAAAATCACAATTGAACAGCCCAAGCAGAAATAATCCCAAGCTCATCCTGCCCAGGCCCAAAAGTCGCACATGGCCCGCCCCATGCTATGCCTAAACGACCCCGTTTAAGTAAAAGGATATGGGCCATTTATTCAACTGATCCAGCAGACGTATGACGAAGGTCATTTAAACAAAGAAAGCGACGTCGTTTAAAAAACATGGATCTGAACCGTTTGATCAATTGATCCAGCAGCCAGGATTAAGTCTTCACTTAAATGCTACGACGTCGTTTAGGGCTGCACGTGATCTAATCCGTTGGTTTGTTTAACCTAATAACCATAATTCATGAGACTCGTTTTGATATAGAAACAATATACACCTCCCATTCATTTTAATCATCTTCCTCATACCCCTAAAACCCTCAGCCGTCCTAAGCTTCTCTCAACTGCTCGTCGGAACCCTACCGGCGGGAGACCGTTGTTACACCAACCCCCACACAAAATACATCCCTAGACTGTCTCCGTCCCCTATATCACCCTATTATATTAGTTTCCCTCGAAAACCCCTAGGAAACCTCGAATAATCCAAAAGATGTCGCCGGAACCCTACTCCGGCGACCACTACTTTTGAACCAGCATTCGCCATTAACACCATAGGACTGTCTCATCATCCTCTTCAACCCCATCTAATTAGTTTTCCTCGAATCAGCCCCAAAGTTCTCGAATATTGGAAAATGTACTGTCTGAACCTCACTCCAACAAAAACTATTTACCAAAAATTACCCCCATCAAACCCTAGTTTCTTTACTATGATCTTTTCACAAAACAAGGGATTCGAAGAGTCTGTTGGAAGTCCAACAGTCAAGGAAATTCTCATGAAATTCCCGATGACCGGAAAATCAAGAACAAACAAAGAAGATGAAGAAAAAAGGAAATAAAATGAAGAAAAAGATAAATAGAAGAAAAGAAAGGACAGGAACAAGAACGAGAAAGCTAAGTAGCCCCAACCCTAATTTGTCTACTTGCATATCTGTTTGTCAACCTCTTTTTACTTCTTCTGTTTCTGTGCCTTCTTGAGAATAATATTAGTCTAATACATGCTTAGTCACTTTCTGATTATGTTTGTGATTGTGTAGTTGTCCGAGCCTTCTTTGTTTGAACATGAAATCAATTATGGGTTCACATGCTATACGTTCTATTTTTGATTAAGTCAATAGTTAAAAATCACATGCTTCGTAGCCACTTAGGGTGTTTACTTGATAGACTTAATTATTGATTAAGTATTTTGATTAACTGGATTCAACCTATTATCAGTTTGTTCCTCTGAGTCCTGTTAATCGAGTTTTTAATCATAACATGGCTATATTTGTAAGACTGCCTGATGCTGGTTATCATTGCAATGTGATTTTGATTGTTGGATTTTCTGAATCTTTGATTAATTAAGGGGTCAATTGGGTAATTGGGCGTAATTAGGGATATGTCTGTAAAATTATCGAAATGTTGGTTATTTCTGAAAATGTTACTTAGTCTTAACTTGACTATAATAAAAAGACTACTTAGTTATGGCTATTTGATAAATACAGTTCTGACTTCTGTTTCTAAATTGACTTAAAGGTTGGTCAAGTAAATAGGAATAAAATATAAGGTTACGGGTAATAAACCTTAAACAGTAGGGGTACAATGGGAAGGAAATTGGTATAACTGTAATAAATATAGAGGATTAAGGGTGGTTTGGGCATAATAAAAAGGGTAAAATCAGTGGTTTCCCTATGCAAGTGGGGGTACAATAGGAATTCCAGGGAATTAGAATAGGGTAGAATTAGCTAGAACTTTTTAGAATGGGTTCTAGTGCAATTTTCAATAAAATGAATGAATTAATCTGTCTAATAAGCTGAAAAATGAGGGATTCTTAGATAAAATCAGATTTCAAATTTCCCTCCCAATTCAAAACTTATAAATAGGCAACTTCAGCCTAAATTAGGGGTCCAAATTTTCAAAACTTCCTCTCCAGATTTTAAACCCTAGAAAATTCCAAAAAAAAAAAATATATGCTAAGTTTCAGATCTGAAATTAACATTTTCAGATCAATTTTCTTCTCTTTTACATCTTCAAATTCATATAAAAAAATCCAAAAAAAACAAAAATTAGTAGCATAATTCAAATTAACTACTGTCCACTGAAGATCTTCAACTAAAATGTCAAATTTAATTGGATTTGAATAAACTGGAGCTCGATTGAGTTAGATTTGGAATAAAATTGGCTGTGCTGAAGGTTTTCAAACATTTCTGGGTTGTTTGTGTTTAAGTGGAGCTACTGTTGAATCCTGTATACTGTTGTTGCTGTGATTGTTACTGCTGAAAGTGCTTGCTGAATCATATTATGTTGCTGTATCTATTAGATCTAATAGATCTGCTCAACTTTCAGGTACATATTTTGTAAATCTCAGGCTTATGTAAATGAAGTGAAAGCTGTTTGAGCTGCTCTACTGAAAATTTTTTCATTTCTGTTTCTTTAGTTTTTTATATAAAAATGATTAAACTGTATGTTATTTGTTAATTAGATCAGTGCTCTAAAATTGTATAATGGGGACTGGACTGAATTCAAGTGAATTTTGAATACATGAAATAATTAGGGAGTTTAAAGTCCAATAGGACAGTGAGATAGTCGATTATATGCAGTTCGTTTTAAGATGTGGTTGTTTAACAGTAGAAGCAGAGATAGAGTTGGATAATAATTGATATTCTTAGTCATTATTGTGATTAATGTAGTTGAAATGGATAACTCTTAGTAAGCATGTAATCAAAGTATATATGCATTTTATAATAATGTACAGCAGCAGTAGTGAATAGAATACAGTAATAAATAAATTTTAGGACCTACATTTAGGCAAATAACTAGATTAATTCATGTATGAATTGGTTTGATAAAAACAAGCAGTATCTCGATAATAACCAAATCGTTAGAACTATTTTAGTTATTCACATCAGATCGTGGCATAATTTTACGAAAAATCAATAGAGCTGGAGATATGATTGTTGTTAGCAGTAGGTTATACATGTGTAGAAGATGTTCAATTTCAGTCAAGTTTAAATGTCGCGTTACGATAGAAAATATTTGTGAGTAATATGGGCTACCTTAGTGATTGTTAGCTTATGTCATTTTTGAATAAAATATGGTTGGATTTTGTCATTGGGTCTTGAAAAGTATTTGGGCTTAAGCCAAGGATTGACCCAGTTTGTTGCCTTAGTCATATGCTCATTAGAGCTTTGACCCAGTTTGTGGCTGGCCTGCCAGTGCCACTTGAACCTATGATCGAGGCCCGAGCTGTTTGAAATAATAATTCAGGAGTTCTAATTTAGAAGGCAAAAAATATAGTTAATTAACAAGGACTCGTTCTTTTATAATTAGGGGAAAACCTAGTAGAGAATTGTAGTTGCTTTTAAGGTGGCCTTAATATAAAAGTGAGATGAGCCTCGCCGCATTAAACACACAATTACGGGGCCCTCAATTAATTAGTATAAAACATGTAGATTTGGAAGGATCGTTTAGCAAATTTCACGATCTTTCCCAAAGATTAACAAGACTTAGGAACTCTAGGCACGACTTATAATAATATTACATTCTCAAATACGGGTGCGCATTTATGTGACCTAAATCTAAATCTCGACGAAGTCGAAATGTGTTAAAAGCCACGGGCGTACTGGTACGGCGTGGTCCGAGATATATTTTTACGACATTTTAATTCTTTTAAAAAATGATAAATTAAAGCGGAATATTAATAAATGCACATAAATTGGAATATATAAAGGAATCAGATAAAAATAAATACAGCAATTGAGCGACCGTGCTATAACCACAGAATCCGGGAGTGCCTAACACCTTCTCCCGGATTAACAGAATTCCTTATCCGGATTTCTGATTTCGCGGACTGTTAAACAGCGTCATAATTTCCTCGATTTGGGATTCAACCCGAATGTGCATGAAAAACGAAGTGACTCTAAATGAGGTTTTTAATGCCTCGAAGTCATAGAATTTAAGTTAAAACAAGTGATGACCATTTGGTTCATCACAAAAACAAAGCCATAAGGTCTCTAACAAAGGAAACACTAAATGGTAGGAGGTGCTCATGGGGTATTCAACAAGATACTTTCCCTTGCCAAGAAAGAATCGATGATGATCAATATGATGAACCAGTCTTGTCTTTAGGAAGTATCTGAGGCTTCAAATCGGAAGGATTAAAAAGTTAGTAAGATGAAGGAGACAGGTGAAAGACATCGAAACATCATACTCCTGGTCTCACAAAGAACCTTGTTGTCTATGAAAAAGGAAAGCACTTTTAGAACGGTTCACTTGTCATGGATTATGCCTCACCCCTTTAGAGACAATGAAACAAGACTCAATATCCTCATTAACAACTGAAGAAGAGTTTCAGAAATAAGAGGATCAAGCACATTGAAGGGTGAGATAATCTTAAGAGGATCAATATGAAGAAGGGATTGATCAGAGGAAAGCATTGCAGAACAGAAAACCAAAGTCCAGATATCTGCATCAAAACCTCAAGTAGAGAATGTTCTGGATAAATCAAGGTGAAGATGGGGTCACAAAAGCCTATGAAGAACCTGATCCTCCATTTGTTAGCTGTGTAAGACATCATCAAGTAAAGGTAGATAAAGTGTTTTCTGACCAAGCCTAACTCACATCAATACCGTTGTAGGTAAACACACATGACGATTATAAAAGTCAAAGGTACAGTTATGAACTGCGAGAAGGGAGCTGTTAAAACCTTGTTCAAAAGATTGCTTTATCATCAGGTTCCTATAACTCAGTTTAGTAGTAATGTTCTTAATTTTGCATGCCCTGTCTAAACAAAAAAAAGTATAACTCAACTACCACCTCATCCGACTTTTCAACATCTGCGTGTCATGTCTTGTATTTCAAATCCTTACATCGCATCTGCTTGAAAACACTTCCCCACAAATCTACTGCTATTTTCAGAACTATTCAGAACCTATTTTGCTCTCCACTCATCATTAGCCATTCCTCTAATAAAACTTTCTTTCTCTCTCACGGCAAGTCATGAACTTTCATCTCCCATGTATAGCTCGGATCCTCTTCCCATCTATCTCTTTTTCTCTCCAGTCATCTACTAAGTACTTATTTAATGGTGATCGAACAATCTTCTCATTCCTCCGCCATTAACACTGCTCCCACTCCTTCATTATCCTTAAATTCATTCCCAGAGCATCATTATTTCACGCCTTCTACCACCTTACACACTTCTGGTTCTTCTTCCACCTCTACAGTTTTTTAATTTCTAATAAACCCTTTTTACCGCTATTTTGAGAATCCTATGTCTAGTAAATCCTATTATCTCATCAAATACCACACATGAGGTCTTACTCCTCGAGTATCAGAAGCCCCTGAGGATGATCCTGACTAGTACTTCAACACCTCCATGTTGGAGTCAGTGACTCTCAAAGACTCAAAAAATAACATCATGGCTATAGCTGCTGAAAGTCTAATGAATGAAGGAGCTTATCTCTCTTCTGAGCATCAGGGGAAGAAATTCCATTCCTAGGAAATGTAAGAACCACAGAACTCCTTGAGTCCTTGGCTCACGAGATATTCCCATAAAAACCTTCTGATGAACCCATTTCTCCCATGCAAGCTAACTCCTGCACCTCCCATTCACTTCAAGCTCTTAGAGTTTCTTCCAAATCTCTATCTATCAGGCCACTACAACAAGAGAGCTCTGAGTCCTCATTTAAGAAAAGTAAGAGGAGTGTCAAGACAAGGAAAAAAAGGAAAATGAATTCAAATGACTTTATCGAGTGTGGGTCAGTAAACCAAGTAGACAAAGATGCCTTAAAGGAACCTGGTTCCTCAGTACAACAATCTATGGCAACTCAACAGTCTATAAAAAGGGCCACTGATGAAACTGTCGAGAAATAGAAAGGGTCATATGTGAAGTATAGTAGCAAGTCTAAATGGAGTTCAACTGAGCTAGTTGTGTCTGAGGATAATACGCTGGGGATGGAAATCTAGAAAGGAATGTCTGTAGAGGGATCTAGCAAACAAAAGAAGAGAACTGTTAAAGAACCCAGTTCAATAAGGTCCATGACATGTGATGGTGGTCTTTGGCAGCAGAAATTAAGAACTCAAAAAGTGTTGTGGGGCCATATATTTGATCCAGCAATTTCGTACATGACAGGCATGAGACAAAATGGATATTGTGGAATTTTAAAAATGGGAACACTTGTTTGAAGAGAGAATGCCTCTAGTGTACGAAGATGCAGTACAAACTTTTTATGCATCTTTTTTCACTATTGAGGGGGATCACATTTATGCGCTCATAAATGGAGAAGACATTGTACTCGACGCTTCAACATTGGGAAAAATTCTCAGAATTCTGTGTGAAGGTATGAACTCAATTAAGTGTGTATGTGCAGTAAACTTTTGGAGACCCATCATGAAAGAACAAGATATTTAACAAGGGGAACTGGTGCATTGCATAAGAAGGTATAGCTTCCTGAGTACCAGCTTCTCTTTGAACTGGTCAATAAAGTGCTCTTACCCTGCTCTGAGAGGCGCTCTATTGCTACAAGATCGGACACGGTCCTAATGAAAGTGCTTGACGAGTTTGTCTCAATCAATTTGCCAGCCATCATGATTGATCATATGCAGAAGGTGGCAAATTTTAAAGGTGGAAATCATGGGTTACCTTATGGATTTCTCCTAACTCAGGTGTTCAGATTCTATAAGGTCCCCTTAGGGAATCTCAGAGTGGGAAAACGCAAGCAGTCCTTCTGTAAGACCACTCTAGAAGAATGTTAATATATAGAAAGAGTTGGTGGAAGCATATCGACCATTTCTCTGTTGATTAGCGCTCAAAATGTAGCTTCTGAGGAAATAAGAAGGCTGGGGGCTCGAAATGCCATTCTGGAAACTCAGCTCAGTCAAGCAGCTAAAGGACCTGATTCTATAAGTAAGGAGGTTACACGACTGACAAAGGAAAATGAGAGACTTTAGGCTTAACTACTTGAAGAACAAATGTCTACAAATGCTAGACTGGACCTGGTTCTCCAAACCATTGTTGTCTCTTCCTCCAAGCCTTCTTCATTTAGTTGTCCCCTATGATCCTCTTCTTGCCCAGCTATTATTGCACCAACATCCTGTAGATGTTACTTTGTTTGCCTTTTTGTGTGATGGCATGTTGAGATTAACCATTACTGCTCTTGAATTTCTCAGTCCACTATAAACATTAATGAAACAACTTCCCTTTCGTTGCTTGTACAATAATGTGTTCCTCTGGCTTCTCTTTTCTGTCATGTTGTGTGCACATATGTGGTATGAGCTAGCTGTGTTAGACTTCTTTATACTTGTTACCTGCTTGTGCTCTTCTTAATACCTGTTCTTTTTAATAATGCCAAAAGGGGGAAAAGAAAGAAGGTGTGAGATGAGGGTAATATATGCATGTTGTATGTGTATGTATAGGTAAGAACAAAACAAAACAAAAAACTTTGCGTTTAAGGGAAAACCACAAAGAGGGAGATCTGAGATTAAGGGGAAACTTCGTGTAGTTCTGGTATCTCATCTGGTTATTTATGCTCTAAACAAATATTGTCCAAGCCTAAGTTTTCCATCATCAAAATGGGGGAAATTGATGGGTTTTCAATGTCTTAATAACAAACTTATCATGAGAACCAGATAGAGAACCTAGCCCACAGGATATACATCACATGTGAACTAGTCGAAGTCAAAAAATCAGCAAATGGATGAACGACCACATGGAGGAACGCAACAGGGACCTGGTGACTTGATCCCTTAGGGTTCTCTGACAAAAGAACAAGTCAGTGACTATGCACAATCAATATAAAGAGAAACACAGCAGGGACATGCACCTTTGAGGTTCTCTGACAGAAGTACAGGTCAAGTGCACAATTGGAACTTAGCAGAAGAAAGTGCCCATCTGGAAACTATTACAGAAGAGGAATACAACTAGCACCCGGTCCGTTGGTATATCCTGACAGAAGTACAAAGTCCACTATCGAGCTGGAATGCAACTGCTCAGAAGTGGCTGTTCAGACAGTGTAACAGTCACTTCTCATAGAGAATAAGTACACCACGAGTTGACATCACTATCCATTGTGATATCTTTTATGATAAAACAGCCTGGTGCAAGACACAATTTCGCTTGTGCATTTCAGTGACATTCGCTCAACAAGAAAAAGCATTCATCTGCATTGAAGTCACTGATGTGTCAAGAACAAAAAGACAACTCCAGTAAGGATCAGTTTCTAAACGAGTCTTATGCACATCCATAGTTGAGTGTTAATCTTGTTAATTCTTCTACAATGTAATTCCTAGTTTGCTTTCTTAGAAACGCTGTCTTAGGAACAAACCAAATTCGTAAACTTTTGAGTTATGTTGTGACTAGGAATAGTCATGAGTTAAATCCTCTATAACTAGGGGAGTTATAGAGTGGCTTGTGGTGGTTGCATCACAAGGTAATTTGAAGTCTTTGCAATACGGTGTTGGCAAAGTGGCTTGTAATAGGTAGATTACAAGTTAGTAGAGTTAAAAGCCTACAAGAGTAGGTCGTGATTTTTTGATCCTCTTGTGTGAAATTTTTCCATGTCGAAAATCTCTTGCCTTCTTTACATTCAGTCTTTGCTGCATTTTACGTACCAGTCTCATAGAGGACCATGTGCTCTATAAGTTTGGTGGACTCATATAAGCTATCAATATTATGCCCGTTTTATATTTTTATTACAAAAATAAACCTTTATTTACCGAGAACATCATAGTTTTTCAATATTTGAGCTTTAAATTCTTGTTTGGGGTAGAAACTGAAAGTTAATGATTGATTATTATTAAAATTAAATAAAGATTAATAAGTTATGCTTAAATTATTACGTCAAATACTCATTTAGTATTTTATTTAAAAATCCCAAGCCTTCATTGTTGATCTTTAGAAAGTGTCAAAGAAGAGAAAATGGGTCTTCTTGAATTGGTATTATTTGATTAAATTAGTGAATGGGATCATTTGTGTTAGTACTTAGAGGTTTTGTCTCAAATTTGGGATCATTCGGTGTGGATATGAGGTTGTTTGATCGAAATTACAATTGCTATTTTAAAGAACTCTCTGTTGAACAATACAGATAAATTTTGTCGTTCGAGTAGACTTTCATTAACGAGTTTACAAATAGGTTAATTGCAGATAACACACAGTCATGCCAATCTGGTAGAATTTGGTGAATGATTGAACAAAAACAAAATCATGCCAACTAAGTAGGTCATTGAACAATTTAACAAATAGGTCGAATGTAAATAATACAAAATCATATCAATATGGTAAAGTTGGGAAAATAATTAAACAATCACAAAGAGTTTGTGAACAATTAACCGTATATATTGAGTAAATATGGCATAAAATCTACCAATCTAGTAGAAAAATTACTAACAAACAATATTATGTATTTTCGCCTGTATATATGTATTTCGAAGGTTATTTTTTTTGTGGCAAATCCCTGTGTTTTCTGAAATTAGTTAAATTATAGTTACACCCAACAATAATTTTCCAAACAATAGTCATTTCTGCCCATTCCCATTTTCTAAATACTTTAAAGAACAGAGATAACGTTTTATATTGCTGCCTCATTATTACTGCCTCAAAAGCCATATTATGCTTTCCAAACAATCGTTTTATATTAGAAATTTTTAATGTGGAACACCTTGGTTAAGTTCAAGTCCCATGAAGACTTATGCATACGCTGATGGATTATTTCACAAAATTTGTCCTTTGGGGGGGGGGGGGTGTTTGAATTGCTATCCACATTTAAATACAATAATATATTGATGGTTAATTTAACAGGATAAATTGACTTGACCAGTTGACTTCTAGCTTAGTGAAGGTCAAGAGTGAAACAAGTGATGCAAATTCAATTGTTAAGATGCCGCGTTTGCTCCTCTTTATTTGACTGCTTCTATTTTGTGTATGTAAAAACTCTCCAAATTCAGAAAATAATTCCATTGAATTTCTTTATTTTTTACTTTTTTGGCCATTATTCTCCTCCTTTTAAAATTCACTAGTTGATTGTCTTTATCCGAACATCCGCTACTGATGAAGAAATTTGTTCGAAAATAAATATTTACTATTAAATAATATCAGCGCTAATATCCCTACCAAAACTTTAGAGCATATTCTGCTAATGCAATGGTTTATTTGATTACAAAAAAGAATGCAGCATTATAACAACAGCGTTTGTAGTCCAACGGTTAGGATAATTGCCTTCCAAGCAATAGACCCGGGTTCGACGCAATATTTTGTATCTTTTACTTAATTTATTTACCAATTCTGTTCATTTAATCTTTCGAAAATAATCTCTTCATCCCTTAGGATAGAGGTAAGATATGCGTACACATTATGCTCCCTAACCCCGAGATTATTTGAGAAGTCTGCTAGGTTTATCTTGTAACCTAAAACTAAAAGGTTGGAGGTCTAGAGTGTTTTCTTCATCTCGCTAATTATTCCCTATTTTTGATAATTTGCATATTCTTTTTTAAAATATTTTGGTAGGTTTTGTTATTTAAGCTGAAAATGCAGGGGTGTTTCCTTTAATAAAATAAATAAATAATATATACTCCCTCCGTTTCAATTTATGTGAACTCATTTGACTGGGCACGGAGTTTAAGAAAAGAGAGAAGACTTTTGATCTTGTGGTGTAAAAAATGAGACACCTTTATTTTGTGTGGCTATAAATCATTGCATAAAGGTAAATTGTTTCCAAATAAGGAAAGAGGTCATTCTTTTTTGCACGGACTAAAAAGGAAATAGGTTCACATAAATTGACCCTTCTTTGTTTTTGCACGCCTTGTCTTAATAAGCTTTTAAAGATCTAGTTCTAAGCACTTAAATTTTGCAATGACCACGTTACAGCTTCACCTCCACGTAGTACGATTGGCTTATAACATTTTACAACTTGTGAGCTAATTGACTTCAATACCAAAAGGCAGCCCGATGCACTAAGCTTCCGCTATGCGCGGAGTCCGGAAAAGAACTGGGCCACAAAGGTCTATCGTACGCAGCCTTAATTTACATTTCTAAAAGAGACTATTTCCACGGTTCGAACCCGTATCCTCGTGGTCACATGCCAGCAACTTCACCGGTAACGCCAAGGCTCCCCCTTGAAATACCTAGAACAATGAAGAATATAAATAAATGCTCTGACGCCATTAGATTTTGGTCTAGTGGTAAGAACGCATCATGTTATGTGAATTAAATGTTGTCACAAAGCCTAATATTTAAGTGGGTAATACAGGCTCATTATCCATGAACAATGCGTCATTAGCCCTTGCGGATTTCTCGATTACAGAATAAAAATGCATGATCATTCTTTTGAATATCATGGTCTTAGAATAAACATTGTTCTTCTGGAAGCTGTAGGAAAACTAGAAACTGAGTTGAGTGTGTTCCCTAAAGAACTGAATGAATGCAGATAACCTAGAAGTGCAATTTTCTAGTCATTAGACATACATCGAGCACATTTGCAATGGAAACCGAATCCTTCAGAAAGGATCGCTTGCCGAGCATCATGATCCATGCTTGCATCGATGTAGCATATCCGCAGCTCTTCTCCTGTTATATAACATGACAGTTTAAACATCAATGCGAAGTTCCTGATGAAATCCTAGAGATTAAGAAACGGTTAGATGAGTGGGGGAAAAAGCAGGGAATTGACGACTTATTTGTCAATTATATTATGCCAACATGCTCAGCTGGAAGGGAGATCACCAGTTGAGGTTCATCTTTAAACTATTTATCATAGAAAATCTCAGGGAGACATATTCATGGGCTATATTACCAGTACTCCAGTAGAAGGAAATCAATCAGAGAGAATTGGAAATAATGGGGCAAAATGGAGCAAATGAATATTGAATATTCATATTATCGACCCCAACTAGCATGGTATGTTGCTGACGATTTTTGCTGTTTTCTTGTTGTTTTTGTAATATAGCAACATTAACCAAATCCGGGAGCTAGGCATTCCTATATTAGCAGAAACGTAGATGTTCACCACAACAGAATTGTAGGTCTAACAGGTTATGCAAAAATATTAAGCAGGATAACTGCTGCTATCAGGTATAATCATGTGGAACCTCTATTCTCAATGACAATGAACATCCAAAAGTTGAACGATAAAACAAAAGCCTAGATGGTTTCACCACATAAGTAAATATAGCGTTCTTAAATCTTATGGGACTGATTCTCTTACAAAGACACATGTATAAAACCACAAAGTGAACAGATCAAATAACGAAAGGAGAATCACCTGCTTCAATATCACGAAGTGCCTTCAATTTTGCGTTCACACTTTCTATCCACAGGATGTGTACATTGGGATCTGAAGGGGGAATAAAACAATCGAGTTAATTGAACTGCTTTGTGTTTCATTGGCACATCTTTTGATATAAGCATTGGAGCAAAACAAATTTCTTTCTTTGTTCTTCTTCTAGGTTATTCTGCCTGCTTAAATTCAATTATTTCTAGGAAGTATGAAGTACAGAAGTGAAACCACTAGCAACAGTTGCACATCAGAACTTGGAGGATCATAGCAAGAATGAAAGTACTGGTCCTACCCATAAAGGCCCAGTAAGAAAATGATGAAAGTCAATTTACAAGAAGAATGTTCAACCCTTTAGAATCATTTTGTCTTAAGTATCCTTAGTCCTAATTGCCACCGATTATGAGACTCAACTGTGGCCAATACATTAGTTGCAGCCCTTCAGAGGAACTAGATAAAATTCCTATCCACCCATTCAACATCCATCGGAAAATTGCTGCCATAAGTTTATGGAGCTATGGAAATTTCATGGAGTTGGGAAACAAAAACGTAAACATATGCATAGTGTGAACATTAACCGTGTAAATCTACTGTCTTGTTGTACAGAATCAAAACAACAGGCATGCAGACCGAGGAAGCTTTTGTTTTGGTATGTCTCTACAAATATGCATTGTGATTTTTGATTAATGGCCAACTGAAACATTTAGATAATGTAAGTGCTAAACATCAGAAGAATGAAAACAAACTCTTACCACAGTCATGATTATAAAATGATGGTAGCATATAAATAGCATTTCCAACAGCAGCCTCTGCGTCTACTGATGCTGCTGCTGACAAAAGGATATCTTCATATGATCCCAAGGCCAATTCAATCCGGAAAGAATTGATACGGATCCGTGCCAATATATTAATATACCATTGCTTTGTCAAAACTAGCAGAAGTTAAAGAGACAATAGCACCATTTCTCTCCCAGTATTTCATAACTGATTGAAGTCCTCTGCGTTAAATAATAACGAGACTAGACCGAAGACGCCTACTGTATTTCTTCAGATAAAACTATAATACACTCTAATCCTATGAAGACACTAGACACGAAACAGTAAGGATACATGCAATCTGCTCGTCTGTGAACCCTGCATCTTCAAATGTGCTTCTCAGCAGCTGATATTCCTTCTCCATCTGATAAAGGGTCAGAATAGCCTCCATTGATTACAGATCTAACTTGCAAGATTTAAGTCACAGGGAATCTATCCCATTCACAAACTAATTAGGAAGAGAAAAAGATTTTTGTGTGTGTGTGGGGGGGGGGGGGGGGGAAGCAGCACTTGAAAGAGTTTTGTATCATTCCATCTTCCAACGTCAGGGACGAAAGAGAATCAAGCGGAACTTCTTTTTGTAGGTCATACCATATTCTTGACAGAATATTTTCACAAATTCTGGTCACTGGCTGTTTCATTCATGAAAAAATAACTAATTGAAGTACATTTAAACAGAATATAGATTTAAATGATGTATGTCTTTTAAAAGTACAAGCAGTATTAAAAGGTGAAAAGCGGAAAAGAACAAGCCCAGTTGCATCGGGTTTTACGTGCAAATCACGAAATGGAGCTGGTGTGTAATGAAGAAAGGAGCAAATGAGTAAAATATCTATATCTATATCTATATCTATATATTATTAAAAGGAAAAAAGTTTGGTATAGAATTGTGACAAATGGCAGCATAAGAAAATGACATGTGTTAGTTTTAGGACAAGAAGTAGTTATTAGGAGTTATAATTAGTTATTAGGTATATTTTATTAGAATTAAAATTAAAATAATTAAATAACTTCTTTTAAGTAACTATCATAGAATAGGAAGAAAAAGTAACAATTTATAAGTAGTGGTGTCCTAACCACATGCAAAATAAAAATCACGTTTTTACGAGGTGATTGTTCTATTTACGCAATAATAAAATCGAACAATAATTTTAAATTTTTGATCTTTATAGAGCACATTCTATTTAAAATAATTAAATATTTTATTTAATTATTTATTATATATAATAAAAGGAGAGGCAAAAACACATTATTTAACTGTCATAGAATAGGAAGAAAAAGTAACAATTTATAAGTAGTGGTGTCCTAACCACATGCAAAATAAAAACCATGTTTTTACGAGGTGGTTGATCTATTTACGAAATAATAAAATTGAACAATAATTTTAAATTTTTTATCTTTATAGAGCACATTTTATTTAAAATAATTAAATATTTTATTTAATTATTTATTATATATAATAAAAGGAGAGGCAAAAACACATTATTAAAACAAGTGGCATAACCACAAAAACCAAGTGGCAATATTAAGATAAAATAAACTAATTTTTTAACTAAAAAAACTTCTTAAATTTTGAATTAATTGATTACTCTATTTGAATTAATAAATATAGTTATATTATGATTAGCTATATTAAAAAAACAAAAATACAAAAAAAATAACTACTCATACAAAATGGGGAGTAACTCACGTTGAATTTTTAAAGTTATTTTAAAATTAAAAAATAAGAAAAATTAAATTAGCTACAATAAAAAAATAAAAATATTTATCTATCTATCTATATCTTCTATATATACTTAAAAGCCAAAGACAATGGCTTCTCATTAAGCCAAGTGTCACATCTACCAATAAACACGTGTCACATTAGGACAATCATCCTAATTTATAGGAACTTTGAAAAAACCAATAACATTTTTTGTTAAATTAGGATTAGGAGGAAAATTAATTTTTATTTATAAGAAATAAACAAAAGTCAAAACATTCCTTCCAAAACCTTCACTGCTCCTCTCTATAAAAAAAGGTCAGTTCTCCATTTTTCTTTTTGAAATTAAATACAAGGAAAACTAATTACAACAAGGAAAACTAATTACAATTTAAATTATGATTAGGATAGCAACAGTAATTTAATTTATTTTAAATAAAAAGGAAAACTAATTACGAATTAAAAAACAACCAAGTGCAATTACATTTTGATTAGGATTATGATATGAACTGTAATTTAATTTATTTTAAATCAAAAAACTACCCATTTCTTCAAAATCATCAGTTTTCTTCCAAATTTATAGGAATTTCTTCCAAATTTATAGGAAGTTAAAAAAAGGAGTTACAAATTTATTTTTATTAGGATTAGGATATGAAGAATATTTTTTTTTAAAATGTAATTAAAAACGGTTAAATTTGCCTGATAACCGTCACTTTTTTCCAAATTTATATGAAGTAAAAAATAGGAATTACAATTTTATTTTGAGTATTATTAGGATAGGAAGATTATATTTATTTTTTAAAAAAATATTTATATTCTTAGATGAATATATTCGATTTTTTTTAATTTAGATGTAATTTATAGTAGTATTTTTTTTGGTATAATTTAAACTTTAGTGTAAATATTGAGTTTTCTTATTTACATAGTAAGTTGGTATATATATGTGTGTGTATTTTTTTTATCTTCTTTTATTTAATAAAAAAAGATTTTAGGAAAAGTTAAATAAATATATATAGAGTTAAAAAAAATAAAAATAAAAATTAAATAAATAAAACCACCCATCTTCCCCATTTCACTCATGCCTTACCCCCACTTTCTCACACCCAACTTCCCCACTTTCTCACATCACTCATGCCTTTCCCCCACTCACATCACACACCTAACAATAACTTCCCACTCCCTCCATACATCTACACGTAATAACCAACACATCCATATATTCTATAAGTATGACACACACAGAGACGAAAGGAGGGGGGCCAGTTTGATTCTCACGGCGGTTCCGTTCTCAGAAGTTCCATTTGGACATTAGCTTCTTTTTTGCGTCACTCAATTGAGATCTGAAGTGTTTCAGATTCGGATCTGCGTATGCGTGCTCGCTTTGAAGTTGAGTCATTGCGTTTACATTGTTGACGTGTTGTTTCTGTTGCTAGATTTTCCATGCTATTTCAGACTTTATTTGGTCATTTTTCTGCCGATTTTTGGTTTGAGCCTTTGAGGTACTCCATACTCATATATGACCCTTTATCGAATTCATAATTGAAATATGAATTTATTCGTGTTATAGGTTTGTTTTGAATTTACGGAGCCATCATGTTTAGCTATTAAATTTATTTACTGGTTTTCTCTTTAGTATTTACTACTCCATGTATTAAAAGGCCAATTGTTTCAATTGTTGAACTTTTGATATGGGTTTGAATTTACTGAAACTGTATTACTAAATGATAGTTTAAGTATAACACATATTAAAAGCCAAAGACAAAAGCTTCACATGAAGTCAAGTGTCAAAGTAAGGAAGTAACACGTGTCTCATTAAGACATTGTTCCTAATTTATAGGAAGTACAAAAAAATCAATTACAAATTTATTTTAATTAGGATTAGGAGGAAGACTAAATTTTGTTTTTAAAAAAAAAAAAAAAAAAAAAAAAAACTGATTCCATTCCTTGCAAAACCGTCACTTTTCTTCTTAATTTTTACGAATTAAAAAACAACCAAATGCAATAACATTTTGATTAGGATTATGATAGGAACTGTAATTTAATTTAATTTAAATCAAAAAACTACCCATTCCTTCAAAACCATCAGGTTTCTTCCAAATTTATAGGAATTTCTTCCAAATTTATAGGAAGTTAAAAAAGGAGTTACAAATTTATTTTTATTAGGATTAGGATATAAAGAATATTTTTAAAAAAATGTAATTAAAAACAGTTAAATTTGCCTTATAATCGTCACTTTTTTCCAAATTTATATGAAGTAAAAAATAGGAATTACAATTTTATTTTGAGTATTATTAGGATAGGAAGATTATATTTATTTATTTTTTAAAAACGTAAACGCTTCATTAGCCTTCATAACCGTGACCTTTGATTTACTTCTGTATTATACTGAGTTTTTTCATTTAATTATTTAATTTGTTGAAAGGTGAAATAAAATTAAAATCAAAACTCTTCCTAACCGTGACTTTTAACCGCCTTTCCATCTTCCCTTAAAGTAAACCTAAATTAACGCTGGAAAAACACCATACCTTCAACCCACTTTCCCACGAATTTCATTGCCTTAACTGTGATTTACACGTCTGTGTTGCAACTGTACAAACGTGGAAATACATATATCTTCCACAACTACATAACATTCAATCCTAATGTTCATTCTTATATAAATATTTATACAAAACTTACGTCCTATGCAAAAGATGGTTACTCACATTGATTTCATCAAAGATATAACTATTTCGAAGATGCAATGGAAGTTAAAAGTTCGTGTTGTCCGTTTGTGGGAAGTACCGGATCGTTTTAATCCAGACACTATTTTCTCGATTGAATTGGTTCTACAAGATGAAAATGTATTTTAATTATTTTCTTACCTTACTAATTCAGAATCATTTATTTTGCTCATCCAAATTGTTATATCATTATATCATACAAGTTATTGTTAAAAATAAGTTATCTGATATATTTTGTTTCGCTTATTATTTGCTCCTCGAATTTCCGTTTCTTTCTCTTTGACGCAAACATAGGTACTTGATTAATGTTTAGTACTCATTCTGAAATCTTTAATTTTACAGTTTTCTTTCCCATGAAAGGATATTAACTGCAGCACCTATTTGTGTTCATTACAAGAGTATAACTTCTGATATAATGGAAAATCAAGTGTATTTTTTTGGATGAGAACAAAAAAAAGGATTACTACAACATCTACATATATTTGTTGGAGATTACCATACATCTTAAGTAGCTTCACAGGTTTTCCGACCTTTCTTCAAATGCTAATATAATGCAATTCATTCTTATGTACCAACCTATATTACTCTCAACAAAATTCATCTATTAATTTTAGAATAACTCCTTATGTATTCGATCGCTAATTCTAATTGCAATAAATATAGTTTTATTATCTCTTTAAACTCTTCTTTTCTTAAAATTAATCCGCGCATCGCGGGGGTACTATACTAGTATGTACATAATGCAACAAAAATAATAATATACCAAATAAAATAAAAATAAAAATAACTCTTATGCACAAAACGTGCTTAAGCGTGAAGCTAGGTGAAGCTCAAGTTGTGCGCTTCACTTCGTTTAATTGGCGCTTCATCTCGTTTGACAATACCTGACAACCTTAGCCCACCTTATATTATGCACTAATGCCTCTCCTCGCTACTGCTTTTCAACAACATTTATCACCATTGGTATTTAGTAAAAATATGATCGAAAATATTTCTTCAACCAATAAGAAAAAGAAAACCTTGCAAGAGAAGGGGTATTTATACTCCCAAGTTTCTTGTTGAAGATATTTATCTGTGTTTACACGAGACATTTACCTGTTAATTTTGGAAAAAAAGGTTTTGCAGCAAAAGTTCGTTACACTGCTGAATGAGATACAGTAAAGATTCTCAAGGATTAGAAAACAGCAAGAGAGTTTGAAGTTTTAATACAAACACCACAAATATGGATTCCAACTTCTAAGCAAAAGGCTGAACCTGAAATACTCACCATTAAAATCATTCCGGGAGATAACGTTGCTGGCTGAAGTATGTCAAAAGTTCCAGGAGCAGAAGCTCCAGATATAATCATGCAAGCCAATCTCTTTACCAGAAGCGGATACTTTAGGCCCTGAGTTCTTCATAATAAAAACAAGCAAAATGAGAATATGCGACTCACAAAGATAAGTGAAATAAATATCCCCAAACAATGTGTCATTAGGTCCATATATGCTTTCTAAAACAACTCCAATAGTCATTCACGCCTTAATAAGTAATAGTGCAATGAATCACGGAGGATGATTCCCCCCCCCCCCCCCACATACTCACATCCTATCATCAGCTACAAAACCATGATATATAGTTTATTAGCTAAAAAATGAGATGGAATAAGAGTCATCAATCATATGTTCATATTTTCTACTTTAAAAGGGAAGCAGACCATAGGAAAGCCTCTTCCTTCTTTACATGTGGAAAGAATATCTATTGCATTCGAGAAGGTTAGCATCTACGGCAATTGTTTCAACAACATATGAATGCTGCACTGCAAAATCTGAAAAAAGGCGACTAAAGAAATTGTACTTAATCTCTATTATTTTTCTCAGATCTGAGAATTGAGACTTAGACCTTTCAGTGTTAGATATAACTTGATTATATTAAAAATGGGCAATGACTTCAAAAGGGAAAAATAGGAGAACAAAATTGTGACACCCTCATTTTTCCTTCTAAGACATTTATCTTTTTTGTTTTTTAATATGTCCTCAATTTCCCACACAATAAAAGTAAGTTCCAATTTCTGCTTCTTTCGTAGTTTCTAACTAAAACTAAGCAAAGACCAACTTGGTAACAGAAACTAAACAATAAAACATGAGAAAGAATCTACCTATGCAGACAGCCCTTACACTCGCCCTTACACTCGAATAATTCTGCTAAGCATTAATTGGAATACCCAAATCTGACCTGCCAAAAGAAATTCAGATTATAGGAAACCTGAGAGCTTAACATGTTCCATGTGTGGACAACTTGTAAGCTAACTTACTCTTCGAATTGTTCTACAAATGTTAAATTTTCTAAAACGCAAATAATTATAAAAATGTTAATGTAAGTTATCTCGCATCATCCATCCCCTAGCAAAAGCCAAAAAGTACATGGGACAATTCCCATGGTACCCTGTAGCTAAATGCAGACAAAATTTATCAAATTTGTTGATATAAATTGTGTAGCTAAATTTAAAAGAATAGTTCTGAGTGTTGATAGATTTATAAATGCTTGAATTCTTTTCTTTGGCACATATGGATGTTGGGAAAAAACAACCTCAATGGTCTAATTCAGATTTCCTTTTGACAAATTAACATTTTGAACATATAGGAAACAGTATTTTATTGCCTGCTCCCCTCATGAATAAGAATTAAGAAGTGGAATGCGTTGAACTTAACCATGTAATGCCCATATATATTGGCAAGAATGCGACGAATAGGATACAAATGATTCAGGAGAAAACCAATAGAGGAAACAAGAAATATTCGATCCAGAACAGAGGGAGACTAGAAACTTCCGTACCGACAGTATTCATGAAAAGCTGACCAATCTGCTTGCTTTTCAGTCTCATAAAAGATCTAAAACCATGAGATAACATAAGTTAGAAGCGAGATATACTAATACAGGCAAGCTTCTTTATCGGAAAAAAAAAAAACTAATACAGGCAAGCTTATTTTAAAATCCAACAACCAAGACACATTAAGCACAACAAAGTAAGTATATAGAGCTAGTCATAGGATAGTCCCTCTGTGGATTTATTAAAGCATATAAAGTTCATTGTCACCTAATTACAGCTAACGAAGCCATTAGATTAATTAATGGAAGTTAAATAGTCTTCCATAAGAAGATCCTAGAAGTAGTTAGCCCATAAGATCTTACTGTGTGTTCTGATATCACCATCGTATTGCATGCTCATGATATCATCAACTCCAATCTGTTCACCATAAGTTCATTCATTTGGTAATAGATCCAGGATTTGATGTTTATGGGCTCCTACCAGGAAATCAATACACAATTATAACTGGGTTCACAGTCAAATATTTATAATTATTTAGTGGATTTCTTAATACATATACAGGGCATGAGCAAAGAAGCTATTAGGTTCCCGTGAACTAGTAATTTGTGTTCTAGATCCGCCACTGTTAGTAATGCCAGCAACAAATGAAAACCCCCTCTAACCTGAAATTTGCAGTAGTGGCAAGGAGGTAGATTCGTTACTGTTTCCTGAAGACCACCTCAACTAAAGTAGAGGCATAGTCTGGCAACAAAACTTGCAGTTTGAGCCTTGGAGATAATTAAATTGTTCGTAAGCATGAATTTTCACTCCTTTAGAAGGTCATAATAAAATTTGAAATGATCAAACTGACAACAATTAGGAACTCTATTGGCATTGCACTTTCTGTTTCATTATTTGGTATTAAGAGGGCACAAAGTGAATTTCATCCAGAATTCAAAGTATTATGTTTATGCTGCCTCTCAATCCTCAACCCCCCCCCCCCCCCCACACACACACACACAACCCCAAGTTCTCTTCCCTCTTAAACAATGTTCAGAATGTCTCTTCCCAGAAGGTAATTGACAAATGACAGTAAAACACAAACATAAAACTAATTGTGGAAATGGCTCAGTTCAAGATGCTGAATAAGATCCCTATAGTTAAATGATAGCATAACAAGATTTAGATTAATCTCCAAAGCCATTGAAATGGGTCAATTCAAGGTGTACATTTCTATTTACTGTTTTTCCGTGATAATGGTCCGGATATGCACACCTCCACTAATTCATCCAACAATCTGCTAAGCACCAGTATTGGGCAAACTACCCACTAAAGACTAAATCAGGTGGGCTTGCATTGAGACCGTAGTTTGGACTTGGGGCACACTTCCATTATCCACTCAAAGTTTAAACAAAACTAACCATATTATCTCTATAAAAATACAATCCATTTGGAAGAAGAAAAATAATCAATCTTTGTCATAAACCCATTTTCAAACAGATTGTGATAATTAATACATTTCTAAACAATGGATAGCTATATGCCGTCACGAAACAACGACGTAATCTCTCAAACATATAAAGAAAACCAACTTTACGAGAAAGGGTTAATATACCTTGGACTCTTCTCTACATTCATCACTACAAAACGGGACATTTGACACTTGATGTTGGTTCTTGGACTGAAGTTTCTTGAGGCAGAAATAACATACGCTATGAAGTGAAGAAAGAGAAGGGTGAGAGACGATGGGTTTGGCAGTGTGGATGAGTTCGCCGGCACCGATTCTCCGTGAGGCAAACACACCTCGACCGGCTGACTCGGTGAACCCGACTTGAATCGGAGGCGGCGAAGCGAGTCGACTCGGGCTTGACTCATTAGCGTAGCCATTACAAATTGAGAGGAACGTGTTTTTCCTCCTTGTATGAATATGAATATTGCACATCCGACGGAGTAATGGTAACATTGCCGCTACTTCTGACTGCTGACCCAAATTGGATTTGTAAATTTTAGCGGGTAAGGACTTACAGCTAAACCCCGAAATTTTTCTTATTTTGTTTCTTTGTTTTCTTGCTCATATTCCCTTTTTCAGTAAAACTAGTAGTCATACCCGCGCGATGTGCGGTGAATATTAAAAAAAATTAATTAAATTAAATTATGATCAGACTTGTTTGATCCTATTAGATCATATTTCTTTAATAAAATGCAATTGTCATCTTGTTTGTCAATACGATATACCAATAATGAAATCTCTATTAAATCACAGGTATTTATCTAGCGAGTGAATAACTTTTCTGTTCTGGTTTTTTTATTATATTAAATAATATTTAGTATTCGCTTTCTTTTTCTAATATATGAGAAGATATATAATATATTACTATTGAAATATTTTTTATTTTAAAGTTTATTTTGTTGTTCTTAATAATATTATCAAAATTTTAGTGAATAAAATCTATGTTAAACTAATGGGACTTATACAGGCAGCGCAATATTTTTGTTAAATATTTTTCTGTATTATAGCTTCCAATATTTAATACTATTAAATTGTTAATAGAAAGTTCATTAGCATATTACGTTATTTAAAAATTTTCTCTGGAGTTTATTTTTTCTTTATTATTATTTTTTTCAAATAATTTTAAAACTCCAACTTAAATTACACCCCAATTTTTTTGATTTTGTACCGGGTGTCCGAGTCTCTTCGAGTCCCGACTAATTTCGGGGATGCACAGGCCCTCGGCAAGGAGTTTCCCGCAAGTGCACCACGATTAATTCAGGTTATACCCATAGTCCGATGGCCCTCAGAAATTATTTTCACCTGGTGGGTTTCGAACTTGAGACCTAAAACTACTCCCCAATTTGAATTGGTAATTTACTATTTTTTTATTTTTTTTATGTAAAAATTATTTTAAAACTCCAACTTGAAACTACTCCTCAATTTGAATGGGTAGTTTTTCTTCTCTTTTTTTTTTACTTTCTATAGCTTTGTTTTCTGGTTTCTTTTTTTTATTTTAAAATAATTTAAAAACTGCAACTTGAAACTACTCCCACCCAATTAGAATGGGTAGTTATTTTTCTATATTTTATATTTTTGTTTTTTATTATAGTTCATTATAAGATAACTATTTTTATTTTAAAACTCCAACTTTAAACTACTCCCCGATTTGAATGGGTAGTTTTTCTTCTCTTTTTTTTGTTTTTATAGATTTTTTTGCTTTTTTATTTTAAAATAATTTAAAAACTCCAACTTGAAACTACTCTCACCAAATTTGAATGAGTAGTTATTTATTATATATTTATATTTTTTTATATAGTTTTTTATTATAGTTAATTAATTATAAGATATTTATATTTATTAATATATATATATATATATATATATATATATATATATAAATTCAGAAAGAATAACTAATAAATAATTATTAAATAAATAACTATTTAATAACTAACATGCCATGTGGCTTTTTCTAATGCTATCACTTGGCTTAAAGAGAAGGTTTTTTTCTCTCATTTTAATAATATATAGATTTTCTTCTCTTTTTTTCGTTTTTATAGACTTTTTTTTTTGCTTTTTAATTTTAAAATAATATAAAAACTGCAACTTGAAACTACTGCCACCCAATTTGAATGGGTTGTTATTTTTTAATATTTATATATATTTTTTGTTATAGTTAATTATAAGGTATCTATTTTTATTTTAAAACTCCAACTTGAAACTACTCCCCGATATAAATAGGTAGTTTTTCTTCTCTTTTTTTTTTGTTTATTTTAAAACTCCAACTTGAAACTACTTCCCGATTTGAATTAGTTGTTTTTCTTCTCTTTTTTTCGTATTTTATAGATTTTTTTTTGCTTTTTTATTTTTAAATAATTTAAAAACTCCAACTTGGAACTACTCTCACCCAATTTGAATGGGTAGTTTTTTTTTTATATTTTTATATTTTCATTTTTATATATTTTTTATTATAGTTAATTAATTATTAGATATCTATATTTATTAATGTAATTAAAGTAAACAATATATATATATATATATATATATATATATATATATATATATATATATATATATATATATATATATATATATATATATGGTAGTTTTTATTTTTGTTTTTAGAATATTCAAATTCAAAAAGAATAACCAATAAATAATTATTAACTAAATAACTAAATTTAATAACTAACTATGCCACGTGGCTTTTTCTGAAGCTGCCACGTGGCTTAATGAGAGGGCTTTTTCCTTGGCTTTTAATAATATATAGATACACACCTGACCACTTTTTAAAAATTATTTTAGAAAATAGTACTACAACTCTTGGTTATTTCATAAATAGCAAATTTTCTTACAATAATGGCAGATAAAGATTAGGCACATAATTAATAAGGAGATAAAATGCATAAATTATAGATTATTTATATTTTCATATTCTCTTCTTTTTTAAATTAGGAATTCAGTTATGTTCTCTTAATCTTCGTTATATTTATCTACATATTTTTTAAATTTTCGTTTTCCTTTTGACACTGTACTTTCCAAAGGCTTTGAATTAAGCATAAAACTCCTGTTTGACCAAAAAAGTTTTTCAATCAGCAGAAAACTCATCTTATCTAACCAACTTCAAATTTTTAATTCATTTACCAATTCAATATACCTGATATATTTCTAGGTATATTCTTGTTATTGATAAGATTATACAATATCATTATACCGGATTTATAATGTATAGAAACTACACATATGGGACGTTCTTAAATGAAATAATATGTATATAATATTTATCCTTAAAATATTTATTATACCTTATGTTTATATCTTTAACAAAAAGTATAGAGGATGATATACAATTATTAAATACAATATATATTGATATATACGAGATATCACATATATTAGCGCTAGTTTTAGGGTATGTGTTATGTGCGTGTACCTTGCATTAATGAATATTTAATTTTTAAAAATTAAATAAATATTATTAATCGTATAAGCAAGCTTTCTTTCTTAGCGTACAACGTCAACGATTATTTTTTCCTTCTTAGTATTTTGACTAGGAAAAATATAATTGAATTAATTAAGAATAGTTCACTTTTGTTATTCGGTCGTGTCCAAAAGCAGTAGCTTTAAGAAGCACTCAGCGACTTTGGACGTCCAGACATCCCCGACTGTGATCCAGGTTCCATCTTTCTTAAATTGTATTTGCATACATCTATTTACTGTTTCCTTGCCAGCAACTTTGATTAGATTGATTGCTTTTTCAGTCTTCTCTACTAGAGTTTTAAGATTGAGGTTTCATCTATTCATTTTAATTATGCGTTTGCATAAGGGTAGTTTCGTAGACGTGGTTGTTTCATTGTTCTAGTGCCTGCTCATGTTACTGCTCACGATTATTGGTTATTAGTAGTAATGTTTACCGAATACCTTTTGCTTATAATGGCGGTAGTGCACGATATAAAAGTAAGGTCATGTCCTCGGGTGGGACTGGGGGTAGGGTCCAAGGGTGGGAAGGGGGGAGGGGGTAAGAAAGCCTCTAGACTGAGAGTAGGGTCTTGGAACATTGGGACGTTGACGGGAAAGTCTATAGAGTTAGATAAGATTCTTCAGAAGAGGAAGATCAACATAGCGTGTGTCTAGGAGACTAGATGGAAGGGTACTAGCGCACGAAATGTAGATGGGTTTAAACTATGGTATGCAGGAAGCGCTGGGGGTAAGAATGGGATTGGCATTTTAGTTGATAGGGACCTTAGGGAGCCGTGGTTGAGGTTAGTGTAATAACCAAAATATTTCATACTTAATTAATTTTATTTATAATTATTGGGTCTAGCACTAAGAAATTGGAACACGATTCATTATAATAAAAGTAAAATAGTGTACTAGTTAATTTACTAGTGGGCCAATTCATATTACATAGGAATAGTTGGATAATTCTGGACTCTAGCTAATAAAAGAAAGGAATTGGGATCATCCACCCCAAAGTTGCTGCTCACGTTTTGGAGAACATTAGGGCATTGTAGAAAGAGGGCATTATTCCAAATTGCTGCTCACGTTCTTGGTTCACAAACACACACAAAAAAAAATGTAGCTAAACGGCATTGGGTGGTTGAAGCACATCAGGCCATTAGGGAGTTGCTATTGTGAAGGTTCTTCATAGCTTTATAAGGTTAGCAGGTACATATGTTATTTTATATGCTTTTAAATAAATGTTGCAAGTAATTATGTAAAATATGGTGTAGTAGTTAATTAAGGTGCCATAAGTGAAAGTAATTATTAGGCGATGATTATATTGTAATAGTGATACAATAATTACGGGATTAAGAATATGTTCATTATGTAATTTTTGAGGAAAAGACTACCGACTTCTACTACAAGTCCTAATTTTTACTAAATTAGATTAGTGATTAGGTAATGATTAGATAATAAGTGGTAGATAAAGTAATATTCATTCAATGTGACTTATAATGAGGTTGGATGAATTAAGGCATTTTAATGCATTCTGTAGTTTCACTTCTGCATCATTCATCGTCTGTGTTTGGCAATTTGTACAGATTTTTGTAATTGCACCGGGGTTTAACTTTGATTCTGGCTTGTCCTAAGATTATGGAAATTATTCACTTAGTCCAATTAGGACGTGTTATTTAATATTTTGAATAGGTTGGTTGGTGTTGTAAGTGTTGCAAGGCTGGGGAACTTCTCGTTAGCGAGGTAAGTGAGACTTTAAGCTTTGATACTTGCTTTTTCAAAACCCGTTTTGAAAATGTGTTTTCTCTTCCTGGTCCATGTGTTGGGACAAGCGTGCGCTTTACAGAGTCGGTGGTCTTAGCCATACCGCAAATATATTATTTTATAATATAAAATAAAAAGTATATATTTTTATAAGTTGTTTAATAATGTGATATGGTTGTGCGCCATGAGGTTGAGTTTTATGGTTTAATTCGGCTGTGAGCCATGGTGTTGAGATTGATTCGGTTGTGCGCCTTGATATTGAGTTTGATACGGCTGTGCGCCATGATGTTGAGTTTGATACGGCTGTGAGCCATGATGTTGAGTTGATACGGCTGTGCGGCATAATGTAGGGGCATTGTGTATGCCTTTGTACATCACCCGAGCATTGTGTATGCTCTGTTACATATTTGAGGCACTGTGGTGCTGTTGTGGACTCCTAGTATGTTGGTAAATTTCCTTCACTGCAATTATGATAAATCCTTAGTGAGTATCCTTGTTGGTTAATTCTTAATAACTTTGTTGATACACATATATTGAGTTATTGTATAATTATCGTATTTACTACATCATTCGTGTTGTAGTGTGTTTGTATTTTCTAAAACTTGTTCCAGAGGTATTTATAGTGGCGGGTCGAGGATCTTACTGGGTTATATTTACGTATAACTCACTCCTTACCTGCATCTCTATGCAGATACCGTTGCGGCAGATAGAGCCAGTGCCTGACGAGTCTGTTCGAGTGGATCCTATTATTGAGGTGAGCCACCGCATCGTTCGTGGAGGCTTTCGATTCGGACTTACTTAGTTCGCATTAGTTATATCTCTTTTTTTTGGGGATTTGCACACCCATCAATAAAACTCATATTACTCTGTTAGATGCTCCATGGTCTTAGTATGTGATTTGGGCTGGAGTTTTATTATTTAAGTGATTGTTAATCTTTTTTCTTCTATTAACTAACTAAGGTATTGGGAGATAATCATTATCTCTTTAATTATTAATAATATGTTAGGCGTGCACTTCTTATCTCAGTGTTTGTGTAAATGGTTAAACACCAGATAAAGGGGTTCGCCTGGCAGGCGGTGTTAGCTGGGTGCCAATCACGTCTAGGGGTAGTTTGGGATGTGACAAAGTTGGTATCAGAGCTTAGGCTTTAAGTCTCGAGTCATGGAGCAGTGTTTAGTAGAGTCTTGCTCATGGGTATCTAGGCGCCCATACTTATAATCTAGAGGCTACTAAGCACTTAGGATGTTTTCCCTTATTTCATTCCTTGATCGTGCGTTGAGATTATTTGAGTTTGACTTTGGATTGTTTATTTCGCAGATGGCTAGGACACACACACCTTCATCTGCTAGACGTGGTGCTGAATGGGGTACTACCCGAGGTGGTGGTCAAGTTGGGGCTCATCAGACTAGAGCTCAGACTAGTAGACATGCAGCTCCTTAACCTGAATTTGTGAATACGACTCAATCCCAAGCTACTATGCCAAATAGAGTGCAAAAACAAATGGTTCATGATGCTCCACCATCAGTCCCAGTTAATGTGCCTACTGTTACATTACCTGCAGATGCAGTGGTGAGGTTGTTGAATGTGTTGGAGGCGTTAGTGCCTACTCAGGGTGGACTTCCAGCTCCCCAGACTACTTCACAGGCGCAAGCACAAGTTCAGCTAAATGTTGCTGCTCCTCAAATAGCCCCTCAGCTGGTCGTTCAGCCAGTTGCCGAGTTGTGAATACAGGGAAATCGAAGGATCTTAAGAATTTATAGATCTTAAGCCACCAGAGTTTGATGCTACACAGGCTTCTATTGAGCCCCAGAAGTTCATTCAGCTTTGTGAGAAGATACTATCTACTTTGGGACTGAAGGATACTCGAGGGGTGGAATTTACTACTTTTCTATTTTTCGGGACTGAAGGATAGTCGATAGGTAGACGAGCAGGTTTGCCACCTATTACTTGGTTAGAGTTTTCAGCTATGTTTATGGATAGGTTTGTTCCACTGAGCAAGCGAGACGACATAAGACGTCAGTTCGAGCAACCGCTCCAGGGCAGTATGACGGTTACATAGTATGAGGCTAAGTTCACTGATTTAGCCAGTTATGCACCTTTTCAAGTTGCAGATGAGCATGAGAAAGTAAGGAGGTTTGTGGATGGGCTTGAGCATCGTTATCATAGTCCTATGATTAGGGATGTTAGAGGTGGTTCATACGAAGAGGTAGTGGATACTGCTCTCCGTTATGAGTCTTATCAAGAGATGGAGAGGACCGAGCGAGAAAGCAAAAGGGCTCGTAGTGCCGGCGGGTTTAGTGGAGCTCCATCTAGGGGAAAGAGTGGTTCTAATCGTGGGCAGTCCAGACCTACTCAGTTAGAGTCAGTGGTGCAGGCTTCTAGGAGTACTTATCCAGCTAGACAAGGGCAGCAACATACATAGAGGAAGGATAATTGCTCATATCAGTCAAGTCAACATCCGAGGTGTTCCAATTGTGGTAGAAATCACAGTGGTCGTTGTTTTGTAACAGATGAGACTTGTTTTACTTGTGGTCAAAAAGGACATATTGCTAAGTATTATCCTAAAGGATACTCTGCTACTAGCCATGCTACTCCACAGCCGCAGAGAACACTTACAGGTACAGAGGCACATACTCAGACTCAGCCAGCTAGAGCTGCTCCACAAGTTGCTCGTGGACAGGGTCGACAGGGTACACAGACTGCTCAGGAAGTGGGTAGACCGTCGAGATTCTTTGCTATGGCCAGATAGGATGCCGAGGCATCTAATGCAGTCGTCACAGGTATTATCACCATCGGTTCTTATGGAGCTTACGCTCTTACTGATCCTTGTTCTACGTATTCATATGTATCTCCATCTTTTTCCATATACTTAAAGCGAGGAGTTGAGTCTCTTAATGTGCCTTATATTGTGGTGACCCCAGTGGGGGAGACTATATCTGTGGATAGAGTCTATAAAGACTGTGTGATATTTATTCAGGGTAGGGACACCGTAGTTAATCTACTAGTGTTGCCTATGTCTGACTTTGATGTGATTATGGGTATGGATTGGTTAGCGTCATGTTATGCTTCAGTTGATTGTCATTCTAAGTTGATACGTTTTGATTTTCCAGGAGAACCATGTTTAGTGTGGAAAGGCATAACTCCTCTAACTCAGGGAAAGATAATATCCTATGTAAAAGCCCATCGAATGATTAATAATGGGTGTTGGGGTTTTATTGCTACTGTTCATGATACATGCTTGGAGGATGTTACTATTGATAGTGTACCAGTGGTTCGAGAATTTGCTCATGTGTTTCCAGAAGACTTACCCGGGCTGCCTCTAATGAGAGATATTGAGTTCAATATTGATTTGGTGCCAGGAACTCAACCTATCTCTATTCCTCCATACCATATGGCTCCAGCGGAATTGAGAGAATTAAAGGTTCAACTTCAAGAGCTACTTGATAAGGGATTAATTAGGCCTAGCGTGTCACCTTGGGGTGCACCTGTGTTATTTGTTAAAAAGAAAGATGGCACGATGAGAATGTGTATTGATTACAGGCAGTTGAATAAGGTGACGATCAAGAATAAATATCCGTTGCCACTTATTGATGATTTATTCGACCAGCTACAGGGTGCAACTCACTTTTAAAAGATTGACCTGAGATCGGGTTACCATTAACTGAGAATTAAGGCCGAGGATATATCCAAGACAGCGTTTCGGACCAGGTACGAGCATTTTCAATTTTTGGTGATGTCCTTCGGGCTTGCTAATGCCCCTGCAGCATTTATGGACCTCATGAATAGGGTATTTAAGCCATTCTTAGATTATTTTGTGATTGTATTTATTGATGACATTTTGGTCTACTCTCGAAGCGAGGCAGAACATGTACAACACTTGAGAGTTGTGCTACAAACACTTCGGGAGCGAAAATTTTATGCCAAGTTCTCAAAGTGTGAGTTTTGATTGGATACAGTTTCCTTTTTGGGACATGTGGTGTCACGATATGGGATTCAAGTTGATCCAAAGAAGATTGAGACAATTCGGGATTGGCCTCGACCCACGACTCCTATAGAGATACGTAGCTTCTTAGGCCTAGCTGGATATTATAGAAGGTTTGTTGAGGGTTTCTCAAAGATAGCTAATCCATTAACTCGATTGACTCAGAAGGGTGTTGTATTTTAGTGGTCAAATGAGTGTGAAGAAAGTTTTCAAAAATTGAAGACCGCATTGACTACAGCTCCATTTTTGACACTACCTACAGGTGTAGGGGGTTTACTATTTATTGTGATGCGTATCGAGTTGGTTTGGGTTGTGTGTTGATGCAGAATGGCAAGGTAGTAGCTTATGCTTCTCGACAACTAAAGAACCATGAAAAGAATTATCCAACTCATGACTTGGAATTAGCTGCGATCGTATATGCACTTAAGATTTGGTGTCACTATCTTTATGGTGAGCGGTGTGAAATCTATATTGATCACAAGAGTCTGCAATATATATTCAAGCAAAGAGATCTAAATCTGAGGCAGAGACGGTGGTTAGAATTATTTAAAGATTATGATCTTGCTATTTTATATCATTCGGGGAAGGCGAATGTGGTGGCAGACGCTTTGAGTAGAAAGCCTAAGGGTAGCTTGGCCCGATTTATCGCTGAAGAACGACCTATGGTTATGGATATTCAGGCATTGGCTAATCGGGGAATGCGAATCGATCATACATTGGCGGGCAAATTACTTGTAGGTTTAGTAGCACAATCATCCTTGGTTGGGCAGGTCAAGGCTCGTCAGTTTGAAGATCCATATCTAGTAAGACTCTGAGATCGGGTGCACAATGGTGGTGTTAAGCCATTTGTTATTGATATGAAGGTGTGTTACGACGACATGATAGATTGTGTATCCCCATGGTGGGTGATGTAAAGCAGATGATTCTTGAAGAGGCTTATAGCTCTCGTTACTCTATCCATCCACGTGCTACTAAAATGTATCAAGACTTGCGTGAATTGTACTGGTGGAAAGGTATGAAGTATGATATTCTGAAACATGTAACTAGTTGCTTAAATTGTCAGCATGTAAAATATGAGCACCAAAAACCAGGAGTAGGTAAAGGAGGACTTGGAATTGACTTCATATTTGTTTTTTATAGTCCATTCAATGAACTCCTTTAGTTGATTGATTGGAATCATCCATTCCGAAGTGACTCAAATTTCCTTAGTGGATGCAACTTGTCGTGGGGGAAGATCAGTCTCTTAAACTTTTGGGAGTTTTCCAGGCGCATGGGTGGATTCTTCTTCCGTCAAGATTCTCACCCTGTTTGTTAGCTTGTCAATTCTAGTATCTTGATTTTACATGCATTTGATCAAGCTAGCTATTGCTTCCATCAAGTTTGCCAACTGCTCCTCCATAGATGAAGCGTTTGTCACCATGGCTTGCATGATTGTTGTGGACAATGGAGAGTAGCATAGATTGTCACACATATTGATCCTTGATAGGATTGTGCTATGTGGTGTTAGTGGGGAGGATCCATCAGTTGAAGCATCATCATCTTCCTTCACAAGAGAGTGCTTGGATTCAGAGAGGTCAATCAAAGCAATAGTTTTCTTGATCTTTTCAGCAACATCGCTTCCTCCTTCGGGTGCGTTTGTGGACGATCATTCTCTTTTTTTAGGATGAAGATCCGAAAATAAGGGTAGATGCGGACTACACTTGGGGTTATTATTATCCTAATAAGCATGCTTTGCTCCTCGTAGCTGGTCCAAAGCTTCCAAAGGTAACTTCGAGTATGTTTTCCACATTAGCATAAAACCTAGAATTAGCAGCCTTGGTGGAAGTTGAACTGGGGTTAATTTCCCTTGAATCCATTTCGATGTTCTTGAACTTGGGTGATTGAAAAGTTGAGATGAGAGGTAGATAATAAATTGTGTCAAGAAAATAATCGAGATCGAAAAAATAGTATATTATTTCAAATAATTGAGTGTACAATATCTGTGAGTCCTTTGATATTTCTTTTCAATAGTACATAAAAGAGCTTTTGAGCTTAATCTTAAATTTTATTTTAGTTTAATCCAATTGTTTGAGGTCTGTCTTGATTCTGACGTCTTTTTAATACAAGGGCTTGCATCTTGTTCATGAATCTTCGTCTTGATCTTTATTCCTTGGAAACTTGAATGTTTGTAGCTTTTAGAGAAATCTGCAGCGTTTGATCCACAAGCTCTCTCTTACTTTTTGTTATAACTTCTGGTATTTTTCTGGGTTATGAAGGCTCCTATTTACAGTTATCGAACGGAGGAATCATGATAAGAGCAAACTCTTTCCGACCAATCAAATTGAAGTGTGACATGGCCACATTTGATTGGCCAGAACATGTCACTTGCACACGTGGCACGATTTCATTAGCCTTTTAGTGTGACTTTGGCATGCCTTGTTATTTTAACATGTGGCACGATCTTATTGGATCTCTCGTTTGACTTGATGCGCCACATTATTTGACATGTGGCACCAAACTGGACTTCTAAGAAGATGACATCTTAGGCTTAATGAAGTGGACTCGTCACTTTAGCCCAATTAAATGAGCTAGCCCAATAGATTAAGGCTTATTTATTTAATCCATATATATTGGACCTATATAATTAATTTATTTATATATTAGCCATAATATTTATTTGGACCAATATATATTGAATTTAAAATATAGTCCAAACTATTTTATTGAATTTAAATTCAATAAATTTTTCATGCCTACAAGTAGGTATTAGGAGAGGTAGAGGTAGACCAAAAAAGTAATAGGGGGAGGTGATTAGGCATGACATGTCACAAATTCAGTTTACGAGGACATGACTCTTGATAGGAGAGTGTGGAGGTCGAGGATTAGAGCATGAGGGTAGTGGGTAGTCGAGCATTCTTTCATTCCATACTAGTAGTATTAATACGCATTCTCGTATTTTCTTATCCTTAGATTTCTATTAGGTGTTGCTTCTTTTTCTTTGGTCATCTTATTATTTTACTGTTGTGACTGCTTCTTTTCATAGCTTCTATACTATCGTATTCTTTTTATCATTGTTGTGCTTATATATTTTCATTCAAGTGGTGTTTATGCTTTCATGAGCCGAGGGTCTATTAAAAACAACCTTTCTATCTTCACAAAAATAGGATAAGATCTACGTACACACTACCCTGCCAGACCCTATAGTGTGGGATAATATTTGGTATGTTATTGTTGTTATTGTTGTTCTTTGGGACCTCGACTATTCCGGATTCGTGAGCGTTCCCTGCTAATTCTAACATTATTTTCCACTGACTAGGCCACTTTGAGCAATATTAGATCATACAATAGAGAAGGAGAATGTGGGCGCGCGTTAATAGTTGTTTTGAGATTTTCAAAACTTTTACAGAGAATTTTTCAATCAGTCCAAATACATCAAAATTATTCCAAAAGAAAGAAGAAGACAGTAATACATTTCCTATGCTGCTCTGTTAGCATATACAACAGAACAAAGAGGAAAAATACCAAAATGAAACTACCAGTCACGGATACAAAAAACCATTCTTCAGGAATCCTGTTTTGCAGCATATATACACAATATTAGGATCACTTGTTAATAGTGTGTAGGTCAGTACCATCCGAATTACCAATATTTATGATGGTTTAATCGGTTATTATTGTTGATGTAACGGTGACCTCCAATCCAGATTTTCCTCAGGATGCGTCTTGTTTAATCCTTCAGGAGGAATAAAAGAGTCAATAGAGAGTCCGGGGACGTTGAATGCAACATCATCGATGATATACGTCTCTTCCATTCGGGTGATTGCAGGCCCTGCCTTTAAGTTGTCACCAAATCTCGTGATAATCACGCTTGAACAACCTGAATGTGCAACCATCACACCCTCTACTGGCCGGTAATCCTCGACTTTTGTAGCCATTGTTGTTTCCCAATAAGTTGGAGGGGAACCAGGAAACTGAATTCTGGTTAAGTATGAGTCTTCTACATAAACTAGCAAGCCACTTCTTTGGCTGAAGTAACCAAACACAACATGCTTGATCATCTCTGCTGTGTTATCGCTCCTTTCAGTTAAGTCAGGGTGATTCGCCGATAATTTTAGAACAAAACAATCCATACCCAACATTTTCTTTTCACCAATGTATTCTGCTGCAGAGAAAACTGCTGCTATAGCCAGTGGATCAAGCCCCTACAGATCAATGTGTTGAATTCTGTGTTAGCAATAAGAGATATCCAAGTAATGTGATATGGGAGTTTTTCCTTTCATACTTGCCCAAATGAAGTTTATTCCTATATTGTCCTAAAATTAATGTACAATCATAATTGGGTTCACAGTCAAATATTTATAGACATTTACTAAATATTTTAATACATATACATGATGTGGACAAAAGCTATTGGATTCTGATGAACGCATATATATGTAACTGCGCCTCTGATTCCCAAGTACACCAACAATTATATCACTTTCAGCATCTTTGTTTGCAAAAATGCAGTATGGTCACAACACAACAAGCAAAAAAATATTTTTGGGTACATGTACTTGTGCCTTTTTAGTATGTCTAAAAGCTGTGAAATACTTGTGGTCACATGTACCACCATCACCGCAGGCAAAGGCCATGCTTTATTGTTGGATTTCCACTTAGAGATAGAATCAAAATTGTGTGAAAAAACTAATAACTGAGATAGGGAGTAACATGCTAAAGGTAATAGAAAAACAAGATCCATACTTTCCTTCCTTGCCTGCCACTTATGGGGAATATTCCCATTTCCCCTTTACATCACCACCATATATAAAGCTAAAGACTTCCTATTAAGTAGTAGTACTATATTTCAAATATACCACAATATATCTCCTAGTATAAAATAATTTATCTTATTTACATTGACTGCATAGAAGGTTACGGGTCTAAGCCGTAAAAATAGTCTTTTGTAGTTCGGCCCTTCCCTTACCCCGCACATAACGGAGCTTAATGCACCAGACTGTCCTTTTTTTTACATTGATGGCATAAAGACACTCTATATTTGTTTAAACATGTTGTAACACGTTACCTGTCTTATTTTTCAGGTTATTAATTCTCACGTATTATGAATAGTTGTGACTTGCCTGAAGAGCACGGCGGAGAGGGCGGATACCGCCTTTGGCAGCATGAGTACCGAGCCAAGGTGTGTGCCTCCAAGCCACATTGCCATCACTACCAGCTACAACTTTCTGACCACCAACAACTAGCTCAATCAACCACTTGTTAGGTACCATTTGCCACAAAACAAAGCAACCCTTTTGTGAAAGGCCAGTACTGCTAGATCCAGCAGGCGAACCGGTTGATCCGAGTTCGTCTACGATCGCCATCGCAACCTTCCCGCTGACATACATGTTCTTCATCATTGACCCTTCAATCTTCCTACAGCCAGTTGCTGCTGTGAAGTGCTGAATAATGTATTGAGCTGATGACGAAACCTGTGATGCAAGATTCATTTAATAACGAATTAAGTCACCAAACTATAAATCAAATGTTAGTTAATACTGACATTATGATAGCATTAAATATTGTACAACCATTAATTTAAGCCACCTTATTAGTTCTAGGCTAGTAAATGTTTGTCTATGTGACCTTATAGTACAATAAATGATGAATAGGTACACGTGCATGTCCCACTTCCACAAACATCTCCACTGTCTGAATCCAATGTAAGATTTTGCATTTGATCTAGTTTCAGTTCTCAATTCTCTTTTTTTTTAATCTTGAACAATTAATAGTACTACATCGAAATTGATTTAATTACATGTGCTTATTTTAAAATGCAAAATCACTTAAAACAGTGCCTCGAGCCCCACAAAATGTGGACTTAACTGATTGTATTTATCAATCAAAAGATCAAATCCTTGCTATGGTGTATTGGTTTCTTGATTAATAAATAAATATACCTTGTAACTTGAGAAAAATAATACACGAGCTCTTTTAATCAGTAAAATGCAAGTAGAATATTACTCCCTCCGGTTCACAGTGAGGATCAATTTGTTTTGGACACACCTATAAAAAAAAAATACTAAATTCTACACGAAAATAGTTGGTATAACTAAATTACCCTTCATTAAATGTTGCACTACTTCTCTGTGTGAGAAGTAAATGACTTTTTAGGATTACGGATATAAGAGTAATTTTGAATAAATAAAATTTTTTTTTTTAATTATATAAATGGATAATTATTTTGTGCCAAAATAAAAAATTAAATTGATCACTTACCATATACCCGAGGAATTATACATAATACATTTATGTGAGAGTGAAAAAAAAATACTCCATACTTACCCCGCCCCTACCCCTAAAACGTGGTAGGGTGTTCACAGCCTAGACCACAAAGTAAAAAAAGATAGAGAAAGAAATTCACAACTCAAATGGTTACTCGAAAGCAAAAGCAAAAATGGCCTAGGACAGTGCACTTTGTACACCTTTTCCAGAAATTTGACCCTCTCTGTTTTTTCCTCAAAAATAAAAATATCCTTATTTTTAAACTATCAATTTTGATTTCTTTCCATTCTGTTATACTATTTGAGAAAAAGATACTATTAACTTTTTTTTTTCCAAGTGAAGCCAAATAAATACGAATAAACATTTGGCCTTGTTTGTTTATAATTTATTTTTTCTTCAAAAAATATGTTTGTCCTTTGAAATTTTGCAAGTTTTTACAAAATTTTAGAAAACTTTTATTCTCACTCACAAAGAGTATGTTATTATTGTTGTTATTTTTCAACTTTAATTCTAAATACTAGTCACTGTGACTCGACACTGAGTTTAAAAAAAATAAAGAATTTTGAAATTTATAATACTAAATAAGTTAAAAAGGAGCCGAGTATTTGTATTTTATAAAAACTTTATAAGTTAGAAGCTAAATTGTTAGCAAATGTAGAAAAGAAATTTCTTTTCCGACTAATAAAATGCAAATAGTTTCATGTAAACTCGAACAAAGGGTGTACTCTTTTTTTTTTTTTCCAAAAATTACGATTTATATGTCCAAAGGCCTGCAAAATCTAGAACAAGAAAGATGCAATATCAAGAGTGTCAATAAATAATGGGTGCTAATTACATCTAATAATATAGAAGAAAGATACGTAATAATGGGGGGAAAAAAGAAAAAAGGGAAATGGGTAGCTTACTTGAGAAAAGGGCATTTTAGGAAGAAAAGAAACAGGGAAGAGAGGGCAGCCAAGAACACTGAGGAGAATCCTGAGGTTAGATTTCTTGGTAATGAAGAGCAATGACAAATGAGTTTTAAGCCAGTTCCTCCATGTTTGTGCTAATTTCTTTGATGAAGAAGAAGATTCATTTTCTTCTTCATTTGTTGGCACTTCTGATAATGGCGCTAGACGGTGACTCATTTTTTATATTGATGATCGCGTAAATAAACCAACATTACACTTCCATCTATTGCATATATAAAAACAACAATATGTCTGTCTATGTTTATGTATTAGAAATAATAGAGTAATTTTTTTTTTTTTTTTGGGGAATTCTCTGGTTTCTTGAGATTTTATGGAGATGGAGTAGTAGCAGGAAGGTGCTGTTTAAAGGAAAGAGAGATTTGGAGAGGAGTTGTTTTAAATAGCTAGTGTAGTAAATAAATACAAGTATTCCTTCTCTTTAGATTGTAGACTTGTCTACGTGCACCTCACCTCGCGTGCACTCACTCGCCTCTACTACTAGTAGTCTAGTATTAGTATTTTTTTATTTCATTGTTTATTTACTCCGTTCTAATTTATGTGAATCTAGTGGTTATACAAGCTTCTCATTAAGGATAGAATTATAAATTTAAGAAAAATTATTTCCAAATTTAGAAAAGATTCATTCTTTTTGGAACGGACCAAAAAGAAAACAGGTTCACATACTGAAAACGGATGGAGTACAAACTTTCGGATATCCCGAATGGACCACTCGCTACTAGCATTTAAAAAAGAACTTTGTTTTCTTTTCTCTTTATATAAGGTGTTAAGAAAAAAAGATAAAATTATACTCTTTCCGTTTCAATTTAAATGAGGAAGTTTAACTCGATACGAAATTTGAGTAGAAATTTTATTTTGAAACTTGTGATCTTAAAAGCTTAAGGGTTAAAAGCTTTGTAAGGTCATGATATTTGTGTGATTACAAAAATTTCTCATTAAGGGTAAAATAAAGAGTTTTAAAGTTTAATTATTTTTAAATTTAGAATGTATTATATATTTTAGAACAAATTAAAAAGAAAAGTACCTCATCTAATTTGAAACGGAGTGAGTAATGTTATTTGAGAATTTAGAGTGTTAGGTAAAACTTAAAAAGTAGTTTGGTACAATCGTAAGATATCCTAGGATGAGATATCTCATTATTATCTCACCTTCAAAATGGAATAATTAATCTCTCTATTTTAATAAAAATTATCCCAAGCAAGGTTGAGTTTGATCTTCGCGATCACAAAGGTAGTTCCACGAATACGATGTGTATACTTTGACATACCACTTAAATACTTTATTTAGGCCATCTCCAATCTTTACCCTATTTTTTATCTATAAAATGGGGATTTCCTCATTTTGGGGACAACTTACTCCAACCATTTCCTCATTTTTTTCCCAAACTTTTTTATATTCTTCTCTCTCTTCTATATTATATTATTATTTTTTATTTTCAATTTCATTTTTTAATTTCAATTAAACAAACATATTTTATTTTTATTAATTTGTAATTCTCATAATTAAAATAATTTCATAAAATTTAAATAATATAATTTGTAAGCAATTATTATAGATTAACTAATATTTTAAATAAAATATTAATATGCACGAAAATTAATTTAACATTGAGCACGAAAATTAGTTTTACGAAAATATGCGCGAAAATTGATTTATCAAAATTATACACCAAAGTTAAAATATAATATTAATATTATAAAAATATTAAATAAACATAATGAAGTTTATATAAAGAGATAAAATAAAAGATTAAATAATAAAATAATAGTGAATAATAATGGGGGAGATGAATAGTGCATCCCCATATTTGAGGGAATACTATTCATCCCTATTTTGGGGACAAAAATGGGGGAGGGTTGGAGGACAATTTCCCTCAAAATTGCCCCATTATGGGGGATATGGGCAAGGTTGGAGATGCCCCTAGAGAGCTCGGATTTAGACATTCTTTAGGGGTCATCCGAAGGGACTACTCGGTACTCGCATCTAAAAATGAAAAATTACTTTTTTCTTTCTCTTTATTTAAGGTATTAAGAAAAAAGATAAACTTATATTGTTATGTTAGAATTCAGAGTATTAGGTAAAACATAAAAGTATTCTAAAAGTCAATTCTCATTCAATATTTAATTATACTATTACTCCTAAAATATCATTTATTATGTCTATTCAAAAGATATTAGATGTTCTAATTGAGAGAAATCAAAAGCTTAAGAAAAAGATTTTTTTTTTCTCTTCTCTTTGTGTTTCACAGGAGCGTTAAAAGGAGTTTGATTCCTAAGGTTCGTCCAATTCAAAATGTTAGTTAACTGGGACTAAGTTAAGTAGTAGCACTATTTTTCAATTGAAAAATTGGGGAAATAATCACTTTTTTTACATCGTAAATTAAAAATTAGCTACTATGTCTAAATTAATTAATATTTCGCTGCTTTTTAATGAGTTGACCTAAATATTATAAAACAATAAAAGAAGAAGAGTATTGCAGAGAAGAATAGATAGATGATTCTTATTGATTTTTGGATGAATGATAATGGAATAGTGAAAAAGTGACTTAGCCACAAAGTAACTGTCACGACCCGAATTTCCCACCATCGGGAGTCGTGATGGCGCCTACTATCGAAGCTAGGCCAGCCGAACCTTAACAATAGAATATACTAAAATAATTAAACATTGCGGAAACTTTTTAGAAATTCAATAAAGAAGAAATCAAACTGCGGAAAACATTGAACATAACACTACCCCAAAATTTGGTATCGCTATCTCACAGACTACTATAGAATACTACAACCAAATCTGAATGAAAGAAAAATACATAAGTCTTTTTTGACACAATAAAAACAAACTGAAATAAGAGATAGGGACTTCGGCCTGCGAACATCGGCGAAGCTACCTCGAGAGTCCCTGGACTGAAGACAACTCCCAGAAAATACCCTACTGTTGCTGATGTCTGAAAGCTGCTCCAACACTGTGATTTGTGCCAAAAGCACATAAGCATAGCATCAGCACAACCGACCCCATGTTCTGGTAAGTGCCTGACCTAACCCCGGCGAAGTAGTGACGAGGCTAGACAGGACCTACTAAAATCAACCTGTGCAAATATATATACAAATACAACGACAACAGAAAGGGCAACGGGAATGTATATAAAGATATACAACCGAAAAGGAAACACACTCGGGAAAAATACTGAACAATGAGAGCACGTCATCTGTGACAACATTAAACTAATTTCACATTATTTACTTTCATAAGTGGTCGGCGCACCACACAATCCCATAGTATGTATCATAAGTGGACGGCGTGCCACACGATCCCAATAAATATAATATAAGTGGATGGCGTGCCACACGATTCCAATAAATGTAATATAAGTGGACGGCGTGCCAAACAATCCCAATAAATATAATATAAGTGGATGGCGTGCCACACGATCCCAATAAATATAATATAAGTGGACGGCGTGCTACACGATCCCAATAAATATAATATAAGTAGTTCATATAGTCTCTCTCAAGGAGTTCCCCTTTAGGGAAAACTCGGCAATATAACGATCTAACCCAATAAGGGTACCACTAACATCCCAAACATCTCAATAATGGAGATTACATATAACGCTCAACGGGATAAGGGATCAACAACAATCATAATCTACACGTCCCGACAAGGGATTCAATCACATTTCTTTACAATACTTTCCATTTTGATTTCATAGAGTCACTACTATTTGAGCCAAAGCTTCAAGAAATCTCACATTTCATAAATAATTCCTCAATTAACTCGTCATGTCTAATTCATGATTTGCTAGGAATAATTCTCAATGTATCCAAAAACAAGTACAAACAAGACTCACGGTCATGCTAGACGTCGGTGTATAGATACTCGTTACCATGCCTATACACAGCACTTGATCATTTAGCAAATAGCAAGTATTAATACTCTAGTCCTATTCCCTCAAGCCAAGATTAGATCAATCACTTACCTCGGTCTGAAATAGCAATCAATCCTCTAGCACCGCCTTTCCTCTAGAATCAGACTCCGAAACAATGGTATCTAGTCATTTTTAATTCAATAACATCAATTAGGGCTCAATAACATAATCTCATAGCCTAGAAATGAAATTCTCATCATTTTTCCAAAAATAGCAAAATCCGACACTGGCCCCACATGGTCCAAACTCGAGGCTCAGACCAAATTCTAATCACCCATAACCCCAAGAGTTGGAATATATGATTTGTTTCACAATCCAATCTCAAATTGAGGTTGAATCACCCAAAATCCCACAAGCCCTAGTTCTACCCATAACCCCCATTTTCTACCTTGAATTCATGACTTAGGGCTAGGATTAATTATAATTAGGTGAAGAAATAATGAAGAAGTGATGTTAGGAAGACTTACCCAAAGAGTTATGGAGGAATTGGAGCTTGAAACTTGAAAATGGAGGGTGTAGGAGAAGAGTCTGTATGCAATTTTGTGATAAATCTCATGTAAGTGTTCTGTTTTTAAGAAAAAATCACTGGGCAAAAATGCCCTATGCGATTTCATACAAGGTATTGCGATCGCATAAGGTAAGGAGGTTAGGCAATGCGATCGCGTAAGGCATGTTACGAACGCATAGAGTAAATGCGACTGGGCCAAGGGAAAGCTCTATGCGATCACGAGGGGGACAGTGCGATCGCATAGGAATGGGAGGCTGGGCAATGCGATCGCACAAGGAGTGTTGCGATCGCATAGAACACATTTTGGGCTCTTGAAGTTTACACTATGCGATCACGGAAGAAGCTATGCGATCGCATAGAACAACGTACCAGAATACCAACAACAACAAAATACCAGATTTTTAAGTGCAAAAATATCCCGAACCACCCTCAAAATCACTTCCGAGCCCTCGGGGCTCCTAACCAAATGCACACACTAACTCAACAACATTATACAAACTTCCTCGAGCGATAAAATCCCTAAAATAACATCAAAAATAAAGAATCAACCCCCAAAACTCAAGATTTCATTTCAAAGTTCATAAATCTCTAACTTTAGCTATTTAGGTCCGAAATACGTCAAACGACGTCCGATTTTGACATAATTTCACAGGAAGCGCTTAACCAATATTTAAGACCTTTACCGGGAGTCGAAACCAAAATACGAGCCTGATACCTATATTGTCTAGCTCATTTTCATTTCTATTTTTCCTTATTAATTTCAGAAAACAATTTAATGGAAAAATTCTTTTACCGGGGTTCTAGACCTCAGATTTCGACTCCGGGCACATGCCCAAGTCCCATATTTTTCTACGGAGCTCCCGGGACTATCACATCACCGGTCCGGGCCCGTGTACCAAATATGTTGACCAAAGTCAACTATATCAATATTAATATCAAAATTCTTCAAATTTTCCATAGAATTCATATATCTTAACACAAAAACTTTCCGGCTTCGCGCTCAGACAGTGAACACACATCGAGGCAACTGAGAGTGAGGTTTCCAAGACCTAGAAAACGCGGAAAAGGGGAGAAATACGGTGATGACCCCTTGGATCGTCACATTCTCCACCTCTAAAACAACCATTCGTCCTCGAACGGACAAATGAAAGAAGTACCTGAGTCCAGAAATAGATGAGGGTAACGGCTCCGCATATCAGACTCGGACTCCCAGGTCGAAGCCTTAGGAGGCTGACCTCTCCACTGCACACGTACTGAAGGAAAACTCTTCGACCTCAACTACCGAACCTGCCGGTCTAGAATAGCTACCGGCTCCTCATCGTAGGACATATCCTTGTCCAACTGGATAGTACTGAAATCTAACACGTGGGTATGATCACTGTGATACCTCCGGAGCATAAACATGTGAAACACTGGATGCACAACTGACAAGCTAGGTGTCAAGGCAAGTCTATAAGCCACCTCTCCCACTCGATCAAATATCTCAAATAGGCCAATATATCTAGGGCTAAGCTTGCCCTTCTTCCCAAATCTCATCATGCCTTTTATAGGCGATACATGGAGTAATACTCACTCACCAACCATGAAAGCCATATCTCGAACCTTGCGATCCGCATAACTCTTTTGCCTAGACTGAGCCGAACATAACCTCTCCCGGATAATCTTGACCTTATCCAAGGCCTTCTAGACTAAATCAGTACCCAAGGCTTGAACCATCCGACTGGAGACCGACACTGCCTACCATACAACACCTCATAAGGTGCCATCTGAATACTGGACTGGTAGCTGTTGTTGTAGGCAAACTCTGCTAAAGGCAAGAACTGGTCCCAAGAGCTTCAAAAATCAATAACACAGGGTTGGAGCATTTCTTCCAATATCTAAATAGTCCTCTCGGACTAACTGTCCGTCTAATGATGGAATGTTGTACTCAACTGAACCTGCGTACCTAGCTCCTACTGAACTGCTCTCTAAAAGCGTGAGGTGAACTGCGTACCCCGATCTGAAATCATAGATGTCAGTACCCCATGAAGCCGAACAATCTCTCGGATGTAAATCCCAGCTAGTTTCTCTGAGGAATAGTTAGTAGAAACATGAATGAAATGCGCTGACTTAGTTAGCCTATCAACAATGACCCAAATATCATCAAACCTCTTCCCAGTCACCGGAAGTCCGGTAACGAAGTCCATGGTAATCCGTTCCCACTTCCACTCGGGAAGCTCAATCCTATAAAACACACCACGAAGGTCTCCGATGCTCATACTTGACCTGCTGACAATTTAAACATCGAGCCACATATGCATCAATGTCTTTCTTCATCCTACGCCACCAGTAATGCTGCCGCAAGTTCTGATACATCTTTACGGCGCCCGGGTAAATAGAATACCAAGAACTATGGGCCTCCACTATGATCAACTCTCGAGTGCCATCAACATTGGGCACACATATTCACCCCTGCAATCTGAAAACACCATCCACATCCAAAGTCACCTCCGTGGCACCTATACGCTGCACAGTGTCTCTCAAGTCACACAAATAAGGATCATCAAACTGTCGGTCATGGATCCACTCCAATAATGAAGAGCGAGCGACCGTGCAAGCTAATACTTAGCTAGGCTCCGAAATGTCCAACCTCACTAACCGATTGGCCAAGGCCTGAATATATAAGGCATGTGGTCTCTAGCTGATCGAAACATATGCAAGACTACCCATGCTGGCTGACTTCCTGCTCAATGCGTCGGCCACTACATTGGCCTTACCCGGGTGGTATAAGATAGTAACATCATAATCCTTCAATAGCTCCAACCACCTCCGCTGCCTCAAATTCAACTATTTCTGCTTGAACAGGTATTACAAACTCTTGTGATCCGTGTACACCTCACATGTCATACCATATAAATAATGCCTCCAAATCTTTAAGGCATGAACAATGGCTACCAACTCTAGGTCATGGACTGTGTAGTTCTTCTCATGGATCTTCAACTGCCTAGAAGCATAAGTAATAACCCTGCCATCCTGCATCAATACCGCACCAAGACCAACACGGGAAGCATCACAATAGATAGTGTAAGGTCCTGGACCTGTGGGCAAAACCAATATTGGTGCTGTAGTTAGAGCTGTCTTGAGCTTTTGAAAGCTCTCCTCGCACTCATCTGACCACCTGAACTGGGCACCCTTCTGGGTCAACCTGGTTATCGGGGCAACTATAGATGAAAATTCCTCAACAAACCGACGATAATAACTAGCTAACCCCAAGAAGCTACGAATCTCTATCGCTGAAGCTGGTTGAGGCCAATTCTTAACCGCCTCAATCTTCTTTGGGTCTACCTGAATACCCTCAGCTGATACGACATGACCCAGAAACGTCACTGAACTCAACAAAAACTCGCATTTTGAAAACTTGGCATACAACTGGCTATCCTTCAGAGTCTGAAGAACCACTCTAAGGTGCTGCTCATGCTCCTCCTAACTGCGGGAGTACACAAGAATATCGTTAATGAAGACAATCACGAGCAAGTCCAAATAAGGCCTAAACACTCGGTTCATCAACTCCATAAATGTTGCTGGGGTATTGGTCAACCCAAATGACATGACCAAGAACTCATAATGCCCATACCGAGTGCGGAATGCTGTCTTAGGGACATCAAACGCCCTAATCCTCAGCTGGTGATAACCCGATCTTAAATCTATCTTGGAAAACACCTTTGCACCCTGCAATTGGTCAAACAAATCATCAATCCTTGGCAGTGGATACTTGTTCTTAATTATTTCCTTGTTCATCTGTCGATAGTCAATACACATCCGCATGGAACCATTCTTTTTCTTCACACATAGGACTGGCGCACCCTAGGATGAAACACTAGGCCTGATAAAACCCTTCTCCAGTAAATCTTGCAACTGATCCTTTAGCTCTTTTAGCTCTGGCGGGGCCATACGGTACGGCGAAACGGAAATAAGTTGCGTGCCTGGGGCCAGATCAATGCAAAAAATTAATATCCCTGTCGGGCGGCATACCCGGTAGGTCTGAAGGAAAAACCTCTAGAAACTCCCGAACAATAGGGACGGAGTCTATAGAAGGAACCTCTGAGCTGGAGTCGTGAACATAAGCCAAATAAGCTAGACATCCCTTCTCGACCATGCGTCGAGCCTTAACATAAGAAATAACACTGCGGGTGGCATGTCCTGGTGTCCCTCTCCACTCCAACCGGGGCATATCCGGTAAAGCCAAAGTCATGATCTTGGCATGACAATCCAAGATTGCATGATACGGGGACAACCAGTCCATCCCCAATATAATATCAAAATCTACCATGTCTAGAAGCAATAGGTCAACACGGGTCGCAAGACCCTCAAACACTACTATACAAGAACGATGGACCCGATCAACCAGTATAGGATCACTCACTGGTGTAGATACATATATAAGAATACCCAAGGCATCGCTAGGTATAGGCAAGTGAGGTGCAAAATAAGACGGCATGTATGAAAATGTAGACCCAGGGTCAAATAGCACCGAAGCACCCCTGTCACATACTAGAATAGTACCTGTAATAACAGCATCGGAACACTCAGCCTCTAGCCTGGGTGGCAAAGCATAAAGATAGGGCTGGGCCCCACCCCCTTAACTGAATCTCTAGGACGATCAACCACTAGCTGACCTCTGCCTTTACCGGTCTGAGCTCCACCTCTACGGTCCCTACCTCTACCTCTAGGATCTCTACCCCCGCCTCTAGATGGTGGGCGGGCTATGAATCACCTGCTGCCTGAATCATGGGGTGAGGACCCTACTGTTGAGAACTGCCCGAAGCTCGAGGGCAAAACCCGGCAATATGCCTCGGGTCACCACAAGTGTAACAAGTCCTTTGCAGGTGAGAATAACGAAGTGGGGGTGCACTGATAGGCTGCTGATCTGACTGATACTGCTGGGGACCACCACTTCCCGAACTACTATAAGAAGTTTGAAGAGCTGACTTAAAGGGCCTCGATGCCTGACCCTTACCATAAGAATCCCTACCTCCAGACGAGGTACCACTGAATCTACTATAATGACGAAGTCTCTTATCTGACATCTGACTACCTCCCCGTGCAAGGGCCATCTTAACTTTGCGGGCCGTATTGGTCGCATCCTAGAAGGAAATATCACCACCAACTCCCATGGCCATCTGTAGGCGAAATGACTGAATCAATCCATCAATAAATCTCTACACCCTCTCCCGCTCTGTAGGGAGTATCACAACAGCATGGCGTGCCAAGTCAATGAATCTAGTCTCGTACTGAGTCTGTCATGGTGCCCTGCTGAAGGCGCTCAAATTGCCTGTGAAGTGCCTCCCACTGAGTGACCGGTGGAAACTTCTCCAAGAATAACTCTACAAACTGATCCCACGTCAAAGCCGGAGACCGTCCTGGTCTAGATAGGCAAAAATCCCTCCACCAAGTCTTGGCGAATCCTGTAAGACTGAAGGTGCAAAAATCTACCCTATTGGTCTCCACTATGCCCATGCTCCTGAGAATCTCATGGCAACTGAATAAAAAATCCTGGGGATCCTCGGATGTAGCACCGCTGAAGGTGGTGGTGAATACCTCGGAGAACCGATCAAGTCTCCACAAAGAATCAGAAGTTTTGGCCGCTCCATCACCAGCTTGAGCTGGAATACCTGACTGAACTGCCACAGCTGGCTGAATCACTAGGGCATGAGCCTGAGGAGCTGCCTGCTCTGGAGTACGTGTAACAGAAGTCTGAACCGCTCCTCCAGCCCGAGAAGTGGCTGGTGCAGATAGTCACAACCCCACTCTAGAGACACTCTCCATAAAGCTTGCTAGTCTGACTATAGCATCCTGAAACTCTAGGGTGATCACGACTCCTCCCGGGACCTGAGCTAGGCCCGCCTGCACTGCTGGGGCTGGAACCTCCTCATCATAGTCAATGTGAGGCTCCACCTTTGGAACGCCTACCTGGGGCTGGGCTCTACCCCGGCCTCGGCCTCTGGCATGACTCTGACCTCTACCCCTCGCGGGTGTAGTTGTGGGCTCGGGCTGCCACGCAGTGGAAGATGAAGCATGTGTTCTCGCCATCTGCGAAAGAACATAGTAGAAGGACAATCAGTATTTGAGAAACTGAATCGCACGACAAGAAAGAATAAAAGTGAAATTTTTCCTAACTCTGTAGCCTCTAAGGGATAAATACAGACGTTTCTGTACCGATCCCTCAGACTCTACCTAGTTTGTCCGTGAGTAGCGAGACCTATGCAACCTAGAGCTCTGATACCAACTTATCACGACCCAAATTTCCCACCATCGGGAGTCGTGATGACGCCTACTATCGAAGCTAGGCCAGCCGAACCTTAAAAACAGAATATACTAAAATAATTAAACATTGCGGAAAATATTTTAGAAATTCAATAAAGAAGAAATCAAACTGTGAAAAACACTGAACATAACACTACCCCAAAATCTGGTGTCGCTATTTCAGAGACTACTATAGAATACTACAACAAGTCTGAATGAAAGCAAAATTACATAATTCAATTTTGATACAATAAAAACAAACTGAAATAAGGGATAGGGACTTCGGCCTACGAACGCCGGATAGGCTACCTCGAGAGTCCCTCGACTGAAGACAACTCCTAGAAAATATTCTACTGTTGCTACTGTCCGAAAGCTGCTCCAACATTGTGATCTGTGCAAAAAGCACAGAAGTGTAGCATCAGCACAACCGACCCCATGTGCTGGTAAGTGTCCGGCCTAACCCCGGCGAAGTAGTGATGAGGCTAGACAGGACCTACTGAAATCAACTTGTGCAGATATATATACAGATACAACGACAACAGAAAGGACAACAGGAATGTATATAAAGATATACAACCGAAAAGGAAACATGCTCGGGAAAAATACTGAACAATAAGAGCAGGTCATCTGTGACAATATTAAACCAATTTCACATTATTTACTTTCATAAGTGGTCGGCGCGCCACACGGTCCCATAGTATGTATCATAAGTGGACGGAGTGCCACACGATCCCATTTCATATAGTATAAGTGGAAGGCGTGCCACACGATCCCAATAAATATAATATAAGTGGACGACGTGCCACACGATCCCAATATATATAATATAAGTGGATGTCGTTCCACACGATCCTATTAAATGTAATAAGTGGACAGTGTGCCACACGATCCCAATAAATGTATTATAAGTGGACGGCGTGCCACGCGATCCCAATAAATATAATATAAGTAGTTCATATAGTCTCTCTTAGGGAGTTCCCCTTTAGGAAAAACTCGGCAATATAACGATCTAACCCAATAAGGGTACTACTAACATCCCAAACATCTCAATAATGGAGATTACATATAACGCTCAATCGGATAAGGGAGCAACAACAATCATAATCTACACGTCCCGGCAGAGGATTCAACAACATTTCTTTACAATAGTTACCATTTTGACTTCATAGAGTCACTACTATTTGAACCAAAGCTTCAAGAAATCTCACGTTTCATAAATAATTCATCAATTAACTCGTCATGTCTAATTCATGATTTGCTAGGAATAATTCTCAATGTATCCAAAAATAAGTACAAACAAGACTCATGGTCATGCTAGACACCGGTGTATAGATACTCGTCACCATGCCTATACACCGCACTCGACCATTTAGTAAATAGCAAGTAATAATAACTTCTAGTCCTATTCCCTCAAGCCAAGATTAGATCAAACACTTACCTCAGTACGAAATAGCAATCAATCCTCTAGCACCGCCTTTCCTCTAGAATCCAACTTTGAAACAATGGTATCTAGTCATTTTTAATTCAATAACATCAATTAGGGCTCAATAACATAATCTCATAGCCTAGAAATGGTATTCCCATCATTCTTCCAAAAATAGCAAAATCCGACACTGGGCCCACATGATCCAAACTCGGGGCTCAGACCAAATTCCAATCACCCATAACCCCATGAGTTAGAATATATGATTTGTTTCACAATCCGACCTCAAATTGAGGTTGAATCACCCAAAATCCCACAAGCCCTAGTTTTACCCATAACCCCCATTTTCTACCTTGAATTCATGACTTAGGGCTATGATTAATTATGATTAAGTGAAGAAATAATGAAGAAATGATGTAGGAAGATTACCCAAAGAGTTATGGTGGAATGGGAGCTTGGAACTTGAAAATGGGGGGTGGATGAGAAGAACCCATATGCAATTTTGTGAGAAATCCCGTGTAAGTGTTTTGTTTTTAAGAAAAAATCACTGGGCAAAAATTCCCTATACGATCGCATACAAGGCATTGCGATCGTATGAGGTAAGGAGGTTAGACAATGCGATTGCGTAAGGCATGTTGCAAATGCATAGAGTAAATACGACTGGGCCAGGGGAAAGCTCTATGCGATCGTGAGGGGGACAGTGCGATCGCATAGGTATGAGAGGCTGGGCAATGCGATCGCACAAGGAGTGTTGCGATCGCATAGAACACATTTTGGGCTCCTGAAGTTTACACTATGCGATCGCAGAAAAAGCTATGCAATCGCAGAGAACAACATACCAGAATACCAGCAACAGAAAAATACCAGATTTTTAAGTGCAAAAACATTTTGAACCACCCCCAAAATCACTCCCGAGCCCTCGGGGCTCGTAACCAAATACACACACTAATTCAACAATATTATAGGAACTTGCTCGAGCGATCAAATCGCTAACATAACATCAAAAACAAAGAATCAACCCCCAAAACTCAAGATTTCATTTCAAAGTTCATAAATCTCTAACTTTAGCTATTTAGGTCCGAAACACGTCAAACGACGTTTGATTTCGATCAAATTTCATAGCAAGCGCTTGACCAATATTTAAGACCTGTACCGGGCGTTGGAACCAAAATACGAGCCCAATACCTATATTTTCTAACTCATTTTCATTTCCATTTTTCCTTATTAATTTCAAAAAATAATTTAACGAAAAATTCTTTTACCGGGGTTCTGGACCTCGGATTTCGACTCCGGGCACATGCCCGAGTCCCATATTTTTCTACGGACCTCCCGAGACCGTCTCATCACCGGTCCGCGCCCATTTACCAAACATGTTAACCAAAGTCAACTGTATCAATATTAATATCAAAATTCTTTAAAATTTCCATAGAATTCATATATCTTAACACAAAAACTTTCAGGCTTCGCGCCCGGACTGTGCACACACATCAAGGCAACTGAGAGTGAGGTTTCCAAGACCTCGGAAGCACGGAAAAAGGGACAAATACGTTGATGAACCTTTGGTTCATCACAGTAACAAGCTCAAAAATCTCTTTGAAAGATAGACATTCACCAAATAAAATACTATATTTATAATACTTCCCCTTGAATGTCTATTCAACAGATAATTTGGCTCGTTAAAATCTTAACCAAAATAAAACCAGTGAGATCTAGTGAAGGAAAAAGAATACATATGTTTAGAAATACGCTTTATGGTTGTCTCGTTAAAAATTTTGCAAGAAAAATCCAATTGGACAAAATCTTGGAAGAAAAAAAGAGTACAATGTGTCATAACTCCCGTTGATAAGAGCATCAATTCGCATTTTTAAGTCTTCACATCCCGATCCTGTATATTAGCTTCTTAAAGGTTGAAGTCGGTAGAAATTTGGTGAACAAATCATCCATTTATCACTTGAATGAATCTGTTGCACATTGATATCACCATTCTTTTGAAAATTATGCGTGAAAAATAATATTGGTGAAATGTATTTTGTCTTATCTCCTTTGATGAATCATCCCTTCAATTGGGCTATGCATGCTGCATTGTCTTCATACAAAATTATGGGTAGTTTGTCACACTTCAAACCATATTAAGAAGTATTATAGACCTCGACCACACACATTCTCGACTTGCTTCATGAATAGCAATTATCTCATCATGATTAGATGAAGTAGCCACGTTTGATTGCTTGGTTGATCACAATGATATGTGAGCACGTGATTTTTGCCCTACATGAAAATTACTCCCAAAAATTCAAAATAAAATAATCTTTTCGTTGTGTGCTCTTTTTAGATTTTTCGTGACATTTTTGGATAATTGTTTGTATTTGTCTAAGCGTGTTTGTTTGTTTAAATTAAGGAAAATACAAAAATATGTTGTGTTTGCATTCTTAGGAGTTAATTTACAATTGAAAGTAATCAAAATTATTTGACAAAATGGAAAGTCACAAAATGTGTATTGTTTGTATTTAATATCTCAATTGTGTGATTTATACTTAATTGATGTTTAAATTGAGTATGTTAATTGTTAGTATAACTTAATTAGTATTTCTTATAATCTAATTGATTTTGTAGTGTAATTAGAAATCTTGTTTTACTAAATTTGAAATTAAAGAGATAAAGAAAATACATTACAAGAGTAATAATAAGAGAAACAAGGAATAAGGAGAATTGGGCCAATTAACACCCAAGAACACAAGCCCAAATCGGCCAACCCAGTCCAAATGACCCATGCCCAACCCGTTTTGCCCAGCATCAATCCAAGCCGTTGAGATCATTTGATCTAACGGCTAAGATTAATAGAACCATTTTAATTACCCAAAACCCCCCCAAACCCTAATTCCCATTCATTTTTGCATCTCTTCAGAGAGCAAATGAAGCTGCCGCCTCACACCACCACGAACCGCCGGCCGGAAATCGTCTCCGCCGGCGGCAGCACCCCAAACCACCCCATTTTAACACCATAGCTTCCCTTAACCCCCCTCTACACGAATCCCTTAACCATTCGTCTCGAATCACTCCCGAATTCTTCGAATATCCGATCGAAAATTTGCCGGAAAACAAAACTTACACCAACCAGCCCCAAACTCGTACCAATTGCTCTCCGGACCTTCCTCGTAACCGAACCAAACTTGGTTTGGTTCGAATCCGGCTAGAAATGTTCGAACCCCAAATTCCCTCTCAAGAACCCTAGAATTCGAGAATTAGGGAAGTTGGTCCAAGTAACAGAAATTGAAGTTAATGGATTTTAACTGAAGTGTTTTCGTTTGAAAACATTTCAATTAAAATCCGTTTAACTTCAAAATGCGAAAAACTCGAATCCTTTGGGCCGGGTTCGTCCGATGTCGATTTCTTTTGAGGTAATTCCTTTCTTCTTGTTTATTTTAATTAGGTATTTGTTTGTTTTGTATATTTGTTTAATTTAACTCTTGAATTCTTCTCATTTTCTTTCTTGGCCGCCCCTGTTTTCACTTCTTCTCAAAGACCGTTTTATTTGGTCAGTTCACTTTTGTTGTTGTTGATTCGATTCATTATTATTGTTGTGATTACATTTTGTGTTTAATCTAGTTAAGGTCGTCGAATAGTGAATTCGAATTATTAGTCCCATGATGCTGCCATGAAACGAACTCGTAGGTCGATTATTTGCTATCAGTTATATGTGTTGTAATCGATTAGACGAACGTCGTCGATTAGTGTATGAATCTGTTGGGTAGAACAATGTATCTGTATGCTCGATATCGATTCCATCAGGAATCACTGCTTGATTATCCACATTTTTTTTTTGGTTTTGATAACTTTGAATTGGACTGTTTGAACTAAGTAGAGACCATGTGATGGTCATGCATGCCTGATTCAACATGGTGTGGATATAATTTAATAAGATAGTTCTATAATGAAAATGATTTGTCAGTGGATGCAAGTAGAAGGGCACACTGTTTTTTTTTGTTTGTTTTGAGAGTGGGCTGTCAGGGAATATTTGAGTCTGAAATTAGTTTTTAATATTTTTAAGTGCTCTTAAGAGCTGGAGATCTAAAAAAAAACACAGGGGGGGAGGGAAGTGAAAAAGGACTGTATTCTTTGTCTATAAAGGGAGAATGCCGAGAGAATAGAGATACTGGGGATAAAGGCTGGATATGAACTGCAAAAATGTACTGTTCCATTGAACTTTCAGAAGAACTTTAGTTTAAATCATCAATTGGCTTTTGAAAATTATCTAGGAGAGGCATTTTAGCTGAGAGTTTAAGGCAAAACCTTTGATAAACCAATACTAGTTTGTTGTTCTGTTGTTCTGTGTTGTTCTTCTGTTGCCGCTGCTGTGGTTGTGGTTGTTGTCTGCTGCCCTGTTTGTTGTCTTGTTGTTGCTGCTTCAGTTGATCTGTTGCTGTTGCTGTTGTGCCTTCTGCTGCTGCAACTGATTTCTCCTCATTGTTGATTTCCAGGTACATATTCGGATCCTGATGTAATTATGATTTTGAATCTGGAATGAAAATGCACAGTTATGTGATTATGTGATTGCTGCTGGACAGTAGGAGGATAATAGTTGTAAAATTGTTAAGCCTAGTTAATTGATGATTCTACTGTATGTAAATATTGATTTGATTCTATCCATTCGACTACTAACTGATTTAAAGGCTTTTAACACTAATTCTGCAGTTAGTAAGTAATTATGTAATTAGTATGTAAATATTGATTTGATTTGATTTGATTAGTAAGCAACTGTTAGTAATAATTTGTTAGTTAATAATTTACATGTACCAATCACTTTATGCTTAAATGATTTGAAAGTTAGTAAGTAATTCCGCAGTTAAGAGATTTGATTAGTAAGTAGCTGTATGTTTAGCAATGATTTGAAAGTTAGTTTTTTTTCTAAGTTTATGTTCAGCAGTGATTCGCAAATTACCAATTTGTAATCAAAATTAGTGCTAGTTTGATTTAAGAAAACCTAATATGATTAAAAGGGAATGTTGAAAGCCCAAGCTCATCTGATGGCCGATCATTAAGATTGGGAGAAGTGTTAATCAGTGAGCATATGGTCGAAGACAATAAAATCAGCTGTCCAGTTATAGTTGCCGCTCACAGTATCTTGAGTTTATTCTTAATCACGGCGTAACCTCATTTTAAGCACGGATTTTTGCTTTAAGCTAATAACAAGTTAATATGTAAAAAATATATAGTATACTTTAGGCACAATCCTCAAATAATGAGACGAGCCTCGCCAAACAAATAATACACAACTACGGGGCCCTCAAATAAGATTATTATAAAAGCATAAACTCGGGAAGATCGTTTAGAAAAATTTCACGGTCTTTCACAAAGTTAACAACACGATAGACTTTTTTTTAAGCATTATTTGTAAATAAAACACTTTCCTAATTATAGGTGCGCATTTATGTGACCCAAATCTTACTCTCGGCGAAACTGAAATACATTAAAATCGCAGGCGTACCGGTTGCGGTGTGATTTGAAATGTGTTTTGCACGTCGCAATTCTTCTAAAATCAAAAAGCGAAACATTAAAAGCACATAGTTAAAATATATAAAGAAATCAGATAAAAATAAAAATTGCAGTTGAGCGACCGTGCTAGAACCGCGGAATCCGGGAGTGCCTAACACCTTCTCCCGGGTTAACAGAATTCCTTATCCGGGTCTCTAGTTTCGCAGATTCTATTATAGAGTCATAAATTTCCTCAGTTCGGGATTAAACCGGTGACTTGGAACATCATTATTTTCCCAAGTGGCGACTCTGAAAAATTAAATAAATTGATCCCGTTCCGACTGTCCTTTGAGTGGAAAAACTCCTTCACTGATTATTATTACATCTCTTCCCGGGGTGTAGTGGTAAACAGTGGCACATTTACATTTACTTGTATGTGCGTGGTAAAAAAGGAGGTGTGACAGCTATGGCGACTCTGCTGGGGATAACCTCCCAGAACTTCGGTTCAGGGTTTAAGAATTCGAGCTCAGTTAAATTGTTGTTTTTGCCTATATCTGATCTTATTATATGTCTAATTAATGTGCTACATGTCTACCGCTTTGATACTAGTTGCACTGTATATACAAACTGCTATATGTTTACCGCTTTGATATTGCGTGAACTGTATATAAAACCTGTGCCGAAAACCCTTCTCTTCTTACCTCCGGGGGATGTGCTTACTGGTTGAGGCTCCCTTTTTTCTGTTAGTGTCCATACCCAAAATAAGAAAAGAGGCATGATAAGTTACAAAGCCGGACGATCCCGCGGGTCCCCGGTACGTAGCCCCCTCCTCAATCCGAGCTGTCCGCTTGGGTACACAGTCTAGATCACATACCGAGGTTCTGAGCTTAGAATAACATGACTTCATGCCGGATCCCTAGTAGGAAATGCTTATTTGCATCACGTTGCATTTGACTTAGGGGACTCAACACAGGGGTTGGGTCCGTCTAGGACAGGTGACCCGGTAATCAAAGACCGAGCATATCATATGTTGCATTTATTTATTATTATGATGATTGGTTAAATTCTTGAAAAAAAAAGAAGAAATAGAATTTTGGAATAGAAAAATATCAAAATATTGACGAAATGCTGTCGAAAATTTGAAAATTTGAAAAATAGGAAGAGCAATTTTGTTGAAATAATTGGTCATAAAATAATCTGACCGAACTACGCAGGTTTGATTCTTACCGTTAGGTGGGATACGTAGGCAACCCTTATCGAGTCCAACCACCCCTTTAAAAAATAAAAAAAAATGTGTGTTTAATTTTGTCAATAAATCGAAGTGACGCTGTTTTTGAAAATAGCCGAATGTTCCGAAAAGACACCGGAAGGCTGTTTTTTGCAAAAATAGCCACTTTGAATCATTTTTAATAATTTACGGGCACAACCTTGAAATATTCCTTGTGGAAATGTTGCAAGGCCATAGCCGCAAAATCAAGTCCGGGTTCACACCCTTTTTGCAAAAATAACCAAAAAATGTCAAAATTTTTATTTTTGTTATAAATAAGTCGGGTAATGCTATTCTTGCTTAAAATAAGCCGAATGTCCCTCAAAAGGACGTCGGAAGGCCGTTTTTGCAAGAATAGCCACTTTGAGTCATTTGTAAATAATTTTGGACACAACCTGGAAATATTCCCTCGCGGAAATGCGAAAGGATGTATCCGCAAAAAAAAATCAAGTTTTGAGTCATCACTCAACTTTACAAAAATAACCACTTTATCAAATAAGCCATTACATGGCCGGAGTTTTGCTGAAATAGCCACATTTTTGTATTCTTACTTCCTCAGTCTTGTGTTGGCCTGTGTCGGTGCTGAACGATGCCCCATAGGCCCCAGGATAAATTTTTTTTTTTGAATTTGCATCTTCTTAAATAAAATTTTGCAAAAAGAGCCACTTTGTCTAAATAAGCCATTACATGGCCAATTTATGAAAAATAGTCTTGTGTTGGTTTATGGTGATGCCGAACGATGCCCCATGAGCCACAAGATAAAAAAAATTTCAAGTTTATCTTTCTTAAATAAATTTTGCAAAAATAGTCATTTTGTCAAATAAGCCATTATGTGGCCAATTTTGTAGAAATAGTCATAATTGACACCAAAAATATTCTTTTTCTTGTAGAAATCTCCTACACAAGTTTGTAGTTGGAGTCGGCTTCTATAATTTTCCTTCAAAGAAAAAAAAAACCAAAAAATCAAAATCAAATAAATATCTCTTTACTTCTTGTATTAATTTGCAAGAACTACGCTCGGTCTGATTCATGCGGGGTCATGATACGTAGGCAATCTCCATAAGATTCGACCACAACTGTATATGTATATATAAAAAAAAGAAAAAAAATGAAAAAAAAATGGAAGTTAATAACAAGAGAGGTTTTCAAGGATAGTGGAAAAGGAAAAGCTGGAATGATGCATGTTGCGAATACATATATGGTTAACTGACTAGGTGCATTACATCCAATGTGCGATAACATATCTGTAAAACTCTGTGAGCTTACAAGTTTGTTGCATTTCCAGAAAGTTTAGCGGTTGGCTTGACAGAATATTCTCGCCAATCACCATTACCATACTAGATCAAAAGGGCCAATTCTAGCAAGCATGTCTAGTTCCGGCAAAAGTCTCGATGGAGAGGAAACAGAGATACAGATAATGAAAGATGAGGTGGACCGGTTGAGACAGCAAATGACAGAGATTCACCTAGCCTGGGCTAGGGGACAATCACCACCAAACCTTCCTACTCTTACACCAGTTCCAGAGCGTCCGCCTATTGATCCCTCGACAAGTGCACCAATCTATCCATATTATCAAGGGGAAAACCCTTATACATCCCAGGTTCCACCAGCTAGACAAAATACTCCTCCTCCGGTCACCCCTGTTTTCATGGCACCTCCACCTGCTACTTTACAGAAGTCGTCCGGTGAACCGCTTTTTCAAATACATGACAATCATTGTTATGATCCCGAGCCTACCTTTAAGGCTCCTGAACCGCATTCACACACCCCTCACTGGGATAACCCGGCAGAACCGGAAAAGCACTTCAAAAGTTTGGAGCATGAGGAAGTTATTTGGAAAGTCAAAAGCCTGGAGCAATCCTTCAGGAATATGCATGGTTTAGGCAACCAAGTCAGCGTTGCTTACAAAGATCTGTGCCCATTTCCAGATGTCCAGTTGCCCGTTGGGTTCAAAATGCCCAAGTTTGATCTATACGAGGGGCATGGTGACCCAGTAGCCCATCTCCGAGGTTTCTGCAGCAAAATGCGAGGAGCCGGAGGGCGAGATGAAATTCTGATAGCTTACTTCGGTCAGAGCTTAGGAGGGTCTGCACTGGAGTGGTACACCAGGCAAGATCCCAGCAGATGGTTTACATGGGATGACCTGGCCCAAGCATTCATCGGCCAGTTTCAATATAATCTTGAGATAATCCCTAATCGCTTATCATTGCTAAAGCTAGAGAAGAAACCCGCCGAAAGCTTCAGAGAATTTGGGTTCCGCTGGAGGGAACAAGCAGCAAGGGTAGATCCCCCGATGAGAGAGAACGAGATGGTGGATTATTTCTTGCAGACACTGGAGCCAACCTACTTTAGTCACCTGGTGACATCAGTTGGTAAATCTTTAAATGAGGTGGTCAAAATGGGCGGAATGATAGAAGAGGGACTTAAGTCCAATAAGATATTGAGCTATTCCGCGTTGAAAGCAACGACTCAAGCTATTCAGAATGGCACAGGGCTTGCATTCGGGAAGAAGAGAAGAGAAGAAGTTGCAACGGTAGAAGCGGGTACTTGGTCCAGATCGAAAGGTCCTTCACCTCATTACCAAGCCAGACCCTACCACCTAAATCACCCTAATCACCCTCCCCGAAACACATATCCACCACCAAGGGCTTACAATAACCCTCCAGGACCAGGTTTCCGAGGGAATCATGCCTTCAGAAAGGAAAAGACACAAAGAACATTCACTGAGTTGGGAGAAACTTATACTGCTCTGTTCCACAAATTGAAGGAGATAGGTTTGTTGAGTCCTGTTGAGACAAGATTGCCAAATCCCCTACCCCCAAATGTGGATCGCTCAGTAAGCTGTGAGTATTGTTCGGGGGCTCTCGGACATGATACCGAGAAATGTTGGAAACTGAAACATGCAGTACAAAATCTTATTGACACCAATAAGATCGAGGTTCAGACACCAGAGGCACCCAACATTAATCAGAATCCATTGCCAGCTCACCCTTAGACCCAACATATAAGAAGTCATGCTTGGTAATCGGGAGGAGTCTTCGGTGGTTTGTTTTGTTGTCATTTCTTTTGTCCGGGTTGTTTTCGGGGTTGTGACCCGGATCTTGTTTTGAAGTGAAACGCTCTTATCTTTCCATTTTGGTCATTGCAGTTTGCTCAGTCGTTTCAAGTTTCGTTTTAGTTTTGTATTTTGGTTTGCTTATTTGTATTTGAATCATTTTGCCGTTTAGTTTTATGAAACTTTCGGTCTTTTATTACCCCAATCATCTTTTGTTTAGTTCTTCTATCTTTAAGTTTGTCATTTGTTCGAACGCCGACTGTAATGACATGGCATCGCACATAATTTTGGCTTAATATTAAGGGTTAATCATGAAGCAATTCGAAGATAATCAGGTCATTTTAAAAAAGAAATAAAAAGGATTCGAGATTATTTGGAGCCCGAATCATGTGAGGTTGGGGCAGGTAGAACATGAAGAAACCCTTAAAAGAAAATTGGCTATAATGAAAGTGTCATCCAGCAATACTTTAAAATGACAGATGAAAAGGCGAATGAACGATATGGGTATCATTCAGGGCACAAACAGAATATGTCGTGAATATGTTGTTTGAACTTGGCATGTTTTGAAGTTTGGAACGACGAAGGCATTTTGTTCAGCTATCCAAACACTTTATCCATCGTCAACCCTTTGAGCCTTAATTTAAATTCTTTCATACCCCTCCTTCGGAATTAGTTGCGAAGACTAGAAACACAAGTTTGAAAAGAAAAGAAAAACAAAAGGAGATAAAGAAAAGAAAAGAAAAACAAAAGGAGATAAAGAAAAGAAAAGAAAAAGAAAAATGAATGAAAAAGAGAAACTTGAAAAAGAGGGAATTGGGAACTACGGTTGACCTGATTCCTTAAAGAGGATACGTAGGCGCTTCACAGCTCGGTCATAGTGTAAATAAAGAAATAAGAATTCCCCAAATATGAAACCGGGGCAAAGAAAAATTGTATTTATTGTAAATAAAGTTAGGTCCGAAGATCGTAAATTTTGAACCCAAAATTGATTTGTTTGAGCCTTTAATACCTTTCATTCTAGCCCTATCCGAATCCCACATTACGGTCCAAAGAAAGACCTTCCGATCAGTCTTTAAAATAGGCCGAGTCAAACAAACACGAGAGCCTCATCAGAATATGACACTCTGATTCCCAGCAGAAAAAGACTCTGATTCCCAGCAGAAAGGAACTACGAGAGAGTCTTGGCAATGACACCCCAATCCCCAGTTAAAAGTAATACAAATGAGAGAGTCTTACCGGTGAAAACCTTCACAGGCACCATAAGGCGACGAAAGCCGAGAGAAAATCAAAATGAGAGAGGCTTGAAAGTGAAAACCCTTCGGGCATTACAAGTCGAACAAAGGTGATAATCGGATGGAAATCACGAGACAGAAATCGTGAAAGGCAATTAACGACGGAGGATAGGCCATATGTGCATGTCATGACCAGTAGAGTTGGTATCCGCGTTTGATAAGTTTTTATAGTTGTTTCTGGTTAGAGAGTCAATCCTCCCTTGTCTTCTATTTGTTGTTTCTTTTTATCTTTCTCCTTTTGTCAAAATTCTCCATCAAAGTCGGTCTAGTCAAAACATAGTGAGAAATGACTTCAAAACTTGCCACCAACTTTCCAATTATTATGCAAGGCAAGGAAATGCCATTGACGGCAGAGAAGTATGGTGCAAAGAAGATTATTAAATTGGGGCAGAAAATTTTCTTTTCAGTTTGAAAATTTTCTGGAAGTCAATACCCACTTGGGGAAGAAGGAAAGTCTTAAGGGAAATGGTCTTCGAACCAGTGTCATCCTCAACAACCTTCAAGAAGAGTGAAACACCAATTTTGAGGAAATGAAAATCCCCCAGCAGTGTTATCTTCAGCGAGTTCCGAGGTGGTCGGACAACACAGAGTGGTAAAGGAAGCAAGGAAATCCCATCTTCAACAAAATAACCCCCAGCAAGTTGAGAAACACAGAACATGGAAGGGATAAATGGAAAAACCCATCCCCAGCAGGAATATCATCTCAAGCATATGAAATCATTCCCCTACAAGTTTTGGGAACCCCGAGCGAGGGAAAGGAGAAAAGGAAAAACCACCCCACAGGAGCAGCACAACCGCTCACAATGTTTTGAACTAACAAATTTTTTTTGATTTGAAACAGGGAAAGAAAGTGCTAGTGATAGCAGAAAGTCATGCCACAAGGAAGAACACCAATACTGGGGCAGAAAATTTTCTGCCATTGTTGAAAATTTTCCCGGAGAAAAGAGGAAAGCAATCCAAGATGACGTATCAGGTTTGTCCACCTTCAAATAGGATGTTTCAGGTTTGTCCACCTTCGAACAGGACGTCTCAGGTTTGTACATTCTCAAACATTGATACAATGGGAGTATTCGCCCTCGAATAGGATACAATGGGAGTATTCGCCCTCGAATAGGATACAATGGGAGTATTCGCCCTCGAATAGGATACAATGGGAGTATTCGCCCTCGAATAGGATACAATGGGAGTATTCGCCCTCGAATAGGATACAATAGGAGTATTCGCCCTCGAATAGGATACAATGGGAGTATTCGCCCTCGAATAGGATACAATGGGAGTATTCGCCCTCGAATAGGATACAATGGGAGTATTCGCCCTCGAATAGGATACAATGGGAGTATTCGCCCTCGAATAGGATACAATGGGAGTATTCGCCCTCGAATAAGATACAATGGGAGTATTCGCCCTCGAATAGGATACAATGGGAGTATTCGCCCTCGAATAGAATATAATGGGAGTATTCGCCCTCGAATAGGATACAATGGGAGTATTCGCCCTCGAATAGGATACAATGAGAGTGTTCGCCCTCGAATAGGATACAATGGGAGTATTCGCCCTCGAATAGGATACAAGGGGAGTGTTCGCCCTCGAATAGGATACGATGGGACTATCTACCCTCGAATAGGATATTTTATGTCTGTTTTATTTTTATTGATTTGCCAGAATGCATTTTTCAAAAAGTTGCTAATAAAAACAGGCGCCTACCTGCATAACAAGAGGCATGTCTTCAGTCGTTGCAGGTCTTGAAACCAGTAACCCACCATAAAGCAGAGGGTTACAACAAGAGTTCCCAGAGCAAATTCAAGCGCATGAGTCAAAAGGAATGGAGGGAATGAAGGAAAATTTTCCCAGCATCATTGTCCTCAGCAGGCAAGTAAACAGTTCTAAAGATATCCCCAACAGTCAGGAGGGAAAGCAACACGACCCAGGAAGAAAGCAATTCCGAAACAAGGTAATTTAGGAGAAATAATGGTTGAAGAATCGATGCAGCAAGAGTAAAATGGTACAAGAAGCAAAGGAAGGCGATCTAGTTCTGAAGTTGTAGTTGAAGTCAGGGAGCCCGCCTGAAGAATGGAGTGGCGATTTTATTTCTAAGTTGTAGTTGAAGTCAGGGAGCCCGCCTGGAGAATGGAGTGGCGATTTATTTTGAAGTTATAGTTGAAGTCAGGGAGCCCGCCCGAAGAATGGAGTGGCGATTCAGTTTTGAAGATGTAGTTGAAGTCAGGGAGCCCGCCTAAAGAATGGAGTGGCGATTTAGTTTTGAAGTTGTAGTTGAAGTCAGGGAGCCCGCCTGAAGAATGGAGTGGCGATGTATTTTAAAGTTGCAGTTGAAGTCAGGGAGCCCGCCTGAAGAACGGAGTGGCGATTTAGTTTTGAAGATGTAGTTGAAGTCAGGGAGCCCGCCTGAAGAATGGAGTGGCGATTTATTTTGAATTCGGTTGAGGAAAGCGGTTGAGTATAACGGAAATCCCCAGCACGAGTCCGAGCTTATAATCAAAGGGAAGGCAACGAGGATCAGAAAGATGGTTCAGACTTCAAAGGAGAATAGTTCGAAGATCATAAAGAAGGGACCAAGGGTCGGAGTTCGGCAATCAAGATAGGCCGAAATAACAATTGTTAGAAGAGAAGAAGTATGTGAAGAAACATCAAAGCCATCAGGATGGCGAGGAGCATGGCAAGATCAAGTGGAAAAGATAGATAAGCTTTTGCAATACTGTAACTTAGTCTATCTTCTTATTTCGTTTAGCACGGTGTAATAAGGAGATCAGTTAAGCAGGGGCAACAGCAGCAACAACAGTAACAGCAAGATCACAGCAGTCATGGTAGTCCCAACTACCAAAACTTCCCGAACTACATTGACCTGATTCCCTTTTTAGCCAGGGATATGTAGGAGACCTTCTGAAGCAAAGGTTCGGTCAAACTTTCCCAAAAAAATGCTTCATGCGGAGTGCTCAAATAGGCAAAAATCGCTCGTATCCGCTCACTTATCTTTGCACGAAAACTCTTCATGTTTTCGCGCAAAGAGGGGCAGCTGTGAGCACGTGATTTTTGCCCTACATGAAAATTACTCCCAAAAATTCAAAATAAAATAATCTTTTCGTTGTGTGCTCTTTTTAGATTTTTCGTGACATTTTTGGATAATTGTTTGTATTTGTCTAAGCGTGTTTGTTTGTTTAAATTAAGGAAAATACAAAAATATGTTGTGTTTGCATTCTTAGGAGTTAATTTACAATTGAAAGTAATCAAAATTATTTGACAAAATAGAAAGTCACAAAATGTGTATTGTTTGTATTTAATATCTCAATTGTGTGATTTATACTTAATTGATGTTTAAATTGAGTATGTTAATTGTTAGTATAACTTAATTAGTATTTCTTATAATCTAATTGATTTTGTAGTGTAATTAGAAATCTTGTTTTACTAAATTTGAAATTAAAGAGATAAAGAAAATACAATACAAGAGTAATAATAAGAGAAACAAGGAATAAGGAGAATTGGGCCAATTAACACCCAAGAACACAAGCCCAAATCGGCCAACCCAGTCCAAATGACCCATGCCTAACCCGTTTTGCCCAGCATCAATCCAAGCCGTTGAGATCATTTGATCTAACGGCTAAGATTAATAGAACCATTTTAATTACCCAAAACCCCCCCAAACCCTAATTCCCATTCATTTTTGCATCTTTTCAGAGAGCAAATGAAGCCGCCGCCTCACACCACCACGAACCGCTGGCCGGAAATCGTCTCCGCCGGTGGCAGCACCCCAAACCACCCCATTTTAACACCATAGCTTCCCCTAACCCCCCTCTACACGAATCCCTTAAGCATTCGTCTCGAATCACTCCCGAATTCTTCGAATATCCGATCGAAAATTTGCCGGAAAACAAAACTTACACCAACCAGCCCCAAACTCGTACCAATTGCTCTCCAGACCTTCCTCGTAACCGAACCAAACTTGGTTTGGTACGAATCCGGCTAGAAATGTTCGAACCCCAAATTCCCTCTCAAGAACCCTAGAATTCGAGAATTAGGGAAGTTGGTCCAAGTAACAGAAACTGAAGTTAATGGATTTTAATTGAAGTGTTTTCGTTTGAAAACATTTCAATTAAAATCCGTTTAACTTCAAAATGCGAAAAACTCGAATCCTTTGGGTCGGGTCCGTCCGATGTCGATTTCTTTTGAGGTAATTCCTTTCTTCCTGTTTATTTCAATTAGGTATTTGTTTGTTTTGTATATTTGTTTAATTTAACTCTTGAATTCTTCTCATTTTCTTTCTTGGCCGCCCCTGTTTTCACTTCTTCTCAAAGACCTTTTTATTTGGTCAGTTCATTTTTGTTGTTGTTGATTCGATTCATTATTATTGTTGTGATTACATTTTGTGTTTAATCTAGTTAAGGTCGTCGAATAGTGAATTCGAATTATTAGTCCCATGATGCTGCCATGAAACGAACTCGTAGGTCGATTATTTGCTATCAGTTATATGTGTTGTAATCGATTAGACGAACGTCGTCGATTAGTGTATGAGTCTGTTGGGTAGAACAATGTATCCGTAATGCTCGATATCGATTCCATCAGGAATCACTGCTTGATTATCCACATTTTTTTTGGTTTTGATAACTTTGAATTGGACTGTTTGAACTAAGTAGAGACCATGTGATGGTCAGGCATGCCTGATTCAGCATGGTGTGGATATAGTTTAATAAGATAGTTCTATAATGAAAAGGATTTGTCAGTGGATGCAAGTAGAAGGGCACACTGTTTTTTTTTGTTTTGAGAGTGGGCTGTTAGGGAATATTTGAGTCTGAAATTAGTTTTTAATATTGTTAAGTGCTCTTAAGAGCTGGAGATCTAAAAAAACACAGGGGGGAAGTGAAAAAAGGCTGTATTCTTTGTCTATAAAGGGAGAATGCCGAGAGAATAGAGATACTGGGGATAGAGGCTGGATATGAACTGTAAAAATGTACTGTTCCATTGAACTTTCAGAAGAACTTTAGTTTAAATCATCAATTGGCTTTTGAAAATTATCTGGGAGAGGCATTTTAGCTGAGAGTTTAAGGCAAAACCTTTGATAAACCAATACTAGTTTGTTGTTCTGTTGTTCTGTGTTGTTCTTCTGTTGTCGCTGTTGTGGTTGTGGTTGTTGTCTGCTGCCCTGTTTGTTGTCTTGTTGTTGTTGCTTCAGTTGATCTGTTGCTGTTGTTGTTGTGCCTTCTGCTGCTGCAACTGATTTCTCCTCATTGTTGATTTCCAGGTACATATTCGGATCCTGATGTAATTATGATTTTGAATCTGGAATGAAAATGCACAATTATGTGATTCTGTGATTGCTGCTGGACAGTAGGAGGATAATAGTTGTAAAATTGTTAAGCCTAGTTAATTGATGATTCTGCCGTATGTAAATATTGATTTGATTCTATCCATTTGACTGCTAATTGATTTAAAGGCTTTTAACACTAATTCTGCAGTTAGTAAGTAATTATGTAATTAGTATGTAAATATTGATTTGATTTGATTAGTAAGCAACTGTTAGTAATAATTTGTTAGTTAATAATTTACATGTACCAATCACTTTATGCTTAAATGATTTGAAAGTTAGTAAGTAATTCCGCAGTTAAGAGATTTGATTAGTAAGTAGCTGTATGTTTAGCAATGATTTGAAAGTTAGTTTTTTTTTCTAAGTTTATGTTCAGCAGTGATTCGCAAATTACCAATTTGTAATCAAAATTAGTGCTAGTTTGATTTAAGAAAATCTAATATGATTAAAAGGGAATGTTGAAAGCCCAAGCTCATCTGATGGCCGATCATTAAGATTGGGAGAAGTGTTAATCAGTGAGCATATGGTCGAAGACAATAAAATCAGCTGTCCAGTTATAGTTGCCGCTCACAGTATCTTGAGTTTATTCTTAATCACGGCGTAACCTCATTTTAAGCACGGATTTTTGCTTTAAGCTAATAACAAGTTAATATGTAAAAAATATATAGTATACTTTAGGCACAATCCTCAAATAATGAGACGAGCCTCGCCAAATAAATAATACACAACTACGGGGCCCTCAAATAAAATTATTATAAAAGCATAAACTCGGGAAGATCGTTTAGCAAAATTTCACGGTCTTTCACAAAGTTAACAACACGATAGACTTTTTTTAAGCATTATTTGTAAATAAAACACTTTCCTAATTACGGGTGCGCATTTATGTGACCCAAATCTTACTCTCGGTGAAACTGAAATACACTAAAATCGCAGGCGTACCGGTTGCGGTGTGATTTGAAATGTGTTTTGCACGTCGCAATTCTTCTAAAATCAAAAAGCGAAACATTAAAAGCACATAGTTAAAATATATAAAGAAATCAGATAAAAACAAAAATTGCAGTTGAGCGACCGTGCTAGAACCGCGGAATCCGGGAGTGCCTAACACCTTCTCCCGGGTTAACAGAATTCCTTATCCGGGTCTCTAGTTTCGCAGACTGTATTATAGAGTCATAAATTTACTCGGTTCGGGATTAAACCGGTGACTTGGAACACCATTATTTTCCCAAGTGGCGACTCTGAAAAATTAAATAAATTGATCCCTGTTCCGACTGTCCTTTGAGTGGAAAAACTCCTTCACTGATTATTATTACATCTCTTCCCGGGGTGTAGTGGTAAACAGTGGCACATTTATATTTACTTGTATGTGCGTGGTAAAAAAAGGAGGTGTGACATGATATAGTAGTGCCTCCACGTGTAAACACATAGCCCATTTGAGAGCTTTGTGTGGGTTAGACAAATACCCAGCATCGACATAACCAATAAGACCGGGACTGCAATTATTGTTATAAAATAAGCCCATATCGGTTGTACCTTTTAGATACCGCAATATATGTTATATTCCATTTGGCATAGCTATATCTTTCTAAGAGATTAACTGAAAAAGTTATGGCACGTGATCTTCTATATCACTTTCCTGCTTATTATGATCACTTGGATATTGGCTCATCTTTTTTATCAAGAATTTCATTCGAAACCAATTTGTATATACGCTTTAAACATATCATTGACTTTATCGTTCCAGGACTCATTCTAATAGGAGCATTTGCATTGAGAATATAGTTAGTTTCTTTAGGTCAGCAAATGCGTTTGGCATGCTTTGGAGTATAGTGCAGATGAATTATCTTTTTATGAACTTCAAGTTCATATTATCTTCAACGATCTAGAGGTAAAAATGATAATTCATTTCACGTAACTTTTTCTCAATTGTTTATCTCCTGTCCCCCCCCTCCCCCCTCATGATAGAAAAACTAACTTACTTCCTCACCTTTGGATACCTACCTTTGTGTGTTATAGTGTTAATCAGAATATACACAATGCATCAATAGTAATAAGATGGAAGTATTTGGTTTCTGACGCTGAACCACATGTGAGGGAGAATATAATATACTTTTGTATATAATATATACTTCCTTCTTTCTAATTTATATGAACATGTTTAACTGGGCACAAAGTTTAAGAAAAAATGAAGACTGTTAAAACTTGTGGTCCTAAATAATTCAGAAAGGGGCCCAAAATATTTGTGTGGTTATAAAAACTTCTCATTAAGGATAGAATTGGAAGTATAAGCTAAATTATTTTCATATTTAGAAAGGGGTCATTCTTCTTGGAACAAACCAAAAAGAAAATAGGCTCACATAAACTAGAACGGAGGGAGTATCAAACTAATATAGATAACTTTGTTCTTATAGGAAATAGTTTAGTTATTAAGTGGAAGCACTCAATAAATCTATTTGCTAAGCCAATTTTTATGTAAACCAACTTATCAAGATGAACTGTATTGGATAGAAAATAAAAAAATTATGCTTGAAATTAAATTATTGAACAAGTTACCTCGCAAATACTAGCTTGCAGGTAAATAGTAATCGCACCTGTAACCATCTCATAGATGCATCTTATATGGGATACATGGCAGGTAAATGTGCCAATATTCACCTTTGATATTTTTACCATTCATGGGATTTAATTCCTATTTTAGTGTCACGACCCAATTTTTCTATGTATGATGTTGTGATGTCACCTAGTCACTAAAACTAGGTAAACCTAATCCTAACAGAATTAAAAGATATGATATAATCAGAAAACAACTATTGAGCATAAAACTAAAATTTCTATAGTAAACTAATAATCCTGAGTGAAATACAATATCCAAAACTGGTAGTACAAGTCATAAGCTCTACTGAGTTTGCTAGAAAAATCTTCTAAGTACAATTGTTCCAGAATAAAAATAGAGAGTACAATTACAATATTAGAAGGTGACTTTAAGGCCCGTGAATGCGATGGCAGGTATACTATGAGTCTCCACAACAATGCATGAACAACTAGCTAGTGATCAACCAACTCTGAAGTACCTGGATCTGCACAAAAAGGAGCAAAAATATAGTATGAGTATACCATAATGGCGCCCAGTAAGTACCGAGACTAACCTCGGTAGAGTAGTGACGAAACACAATCAAGACACCTACTAGACTAAGCAACCTGTACAAGTATGATTGTGAACTAACAACGAAACAATGTTAATATAAAGCTAAGCATGGTAAAGATAACAAAATAGTACTCGCAATAAAACACAAGAACTACAATTAGCAACATCAAACAAACATGTAATAATGTCGTGGAGTACGCTGAACACATTTCTAGTCTGGTGAGACCAAGTAGATAAAATAAGTAACAACTCAATAAGATCAGCCGCTTTCCCACAAGATTTGTTCAAGGATTTTCCCGAGGTACTTCACCTCAAAGTCACATTTCACGGACCACAATTCATGAACGCTAATCACTTGGCATCTTATGCTCACATTACTATTCGTAACCGCACAGATGATTCACTTGCTAAGGGAGTGACAATATCTCATATCTGCATGGACAATTTATGTGCCAATAATTATAATGACTTATGACCGCACACACAACTCACGTAATAATAGAACAACTCTCATATAGAAGGAAAGTAAACGAGAGTACATCTAAATGGTTCATAACATCTCGATTCATTTTATTAACCCGACCTGGGTGATTAATTACGTGTATGCTTATGCAATTATTCTATCACAACTCAAGTCAGCAAATACAAGTAGAGATAACGAATGACACATATGAAACAAATACGACAAAACGTACAATGTATAACTCACACAAGGTAAACACAACACTACACAAATATCGTCAATAACAATGCCCCATGCCATCACAAATCATTTCCCGACATAACCCACCTTGCCTCGCCACGTGCACAATAATAAAGTAAATGCTCGTCTTTGATACCCAATTTTTTTTATGTATATTGAAATATGAAAATAGCATATATATGCACATATAAGCATTAGCAAGGTTTTTATAATTTTTTTCATAATTTTAAGAGTTTAAATTGATTTATTTTCTCCTTTTTATTCTTAAAATCCCCAATAATTATTTCTCAAACTATTTTTATGATTATTTATTCATTTATTTCTATACGTATACCAAAATATAATTAATAAATTTTTTATGCATTTTTATAATTATATTTGGTATTTTTCGAGCTAAATTGTGTATAATTATAATGTTAGCCCATTTTAATGTATAATTATTTTTTATATATGTAAAATTGGTCCATAAATTTTTAAAATGTTAATTTTTTATTTTAAATCATTTTGGTATAGAAACAATATTTTTAGGAAACTATTTTATTATTTAATAAATTAAAATAAGGAAATATTGGCTATTTAAATTATAGCCAGATTTAGCTTTCAATTTAACCTAGTTGAACCCACTCCTAGCCCAATTTCCTACCCAGTTAACCCCACCCAGGCCCAATAAACTCCTACCCAAATCCAAAACCTATCTACCCGATCTAATCCTGACCGTCTATAAGGCCCAGTAAAATATTTGTGCATAAAACCTAGTAGCTATAGTGTCATGGTCCGAATAATGTGTTAGGAATGCGTAGAATTCTTCGCGGCGAGCTTGCAAGCCGCGGTTCGGACCCTTAGTAGTGATTTAAGTTTTAAAAATGTAGAGAATTAATTTTTTCGAAAAGTGTCAATTTTGCGGTCAAGAATGCGACCGCAAATCTGCTATGCGGACCGCATTCTTGCCGCAAAGCTTTCCAGAAAGTCTCCCAAAATCATGTCAAAAATGCGGTCGATATGCGATCGCATAATGAATCTGCGGTGCACTTTGCGACCACAGATCAAGAATGCGGACCGCATATTGGTCGCATTCTGTAACAGAACTTGAGTAATTTTGAGGCCATTCTGCGGTCACTATGCGGACCGCATGTTGATTCTGCGGTCGCAAAGTGCACCGCAGAATTGACCCCGGCCCAGATTTTTGTAACATTTTGACCCGATCTCTTCTTTAATATAACACCTTTCACCCTCATTTTCTCATATCATCTTACCAAAATTAGAGAGAGAATAGAGGGGTTTTAGAGAGAGAAGTTCTTCATCTTCAAAGATTGTTCCAACCACTTAATTCCAAGGGATCCTAAGGCAAGGATTCAACTTCCCCAATCTTTTCAAGGTAAAAACCCTAACTATTTTCTTTGATTTTCAGTTTTAAATTGGGTAAAGAGAGGTTTGCATATAATAGCTTTTGAAAATAGAATTTTTACACTCATGCATGATTATTGAACTTGATTTCTAGTAAAAGAAGTGAGTAGAAGTAAGAGTCTTCAAGAACAAGGTTGGCAAGAGTAGGATATCTTGGGTAAGCATAAAGTAGGAAGAAAACTCATCACCAGGTATGTATGGCTAATTTTGATTCTTGTGAAATCGCCTATATGTGTGAAATTTGTTTGGTTAGTGTTAATTTAACAAATTGTGTGAAATTCTCAAAGTTGTTGTTGAAATATGAGTGATGTGGTATAGAATATGAACCGAAAATTAAATAAGAGTCGAAATGGGTAAAGAATTATGAATAATGATTATGATGGCCTATATGGCACCTTGTGTAAAACAAACAAAACGCTTGAGAATTTGTTTATTGTGGAAAGAGATGAAACACTTGAATTGTGGAAATATTGTAACATGGTTGTGATATTGATTTGAAAAATAATTGAGAACATGAAACAATGTGCAAGTTGCTTATTTGAACTTGTTGAAATTGTGTGTAGTACCTTATCTGCTTCTTGAAATTGTTGTGTTTTAAACTGTAAGGCGGGGTCGTGTTGCGCGCCGCAACGTGAGGAAATAAGGTGTGGGTTGGGGTGATAAGGGTGGCCGAGGTAATAAGGGTGGTTAGGGGCAATAAGGATGGAAAGCAATCGAAATCGCTATTGAAAATTGATACAAAAATCAATAATGTGAAATTGTGAAAGGAGACAAGAGGAGAGTTTGCAACCTATGGGGCACTGATTGCCCCTTTGTTTGACTACTTGTGCTTTACGTGATTGATTGGTTATTGTTAAATTGGTTGATCGTAGAAAGTGCTTTGTGTTGAGAATTATTTGAAATGAGGAAAATGTGGAAACATGGTTGGCCGGCTTAATTAATTGTTGATGTAATTCAATGGCTTGAGTTTACTTGGGACAAAGTTTGTCCATACATGCCAGTACAATTCAAGTGTACTGACGTCCCTTTTGCCGGGGACGCTACATTCGTGTTATGATTGTAGGTGGATCGATAGCAGGCACTTCAGCTCATCGGCAGTAGTATCCTTCTCCTTCCACTGCCCGTTTTGGTGAGCCCCTTTTCTTCCTTGGGGCCCTGTGTGGTTCATGCCACTTTTGTTTAGATTTCATTTTGGTTTTGTAAGGTATAGCCGGAGCCTTGTTACTGGCAAGTATTGTATCCCCTTTTTTTGTATCCTAGAGGCTCTGTAGACATGTAAACTGTGGGACTCCAGTATTATGTATACATTATGTTATGTCGGGCGTTGTAAAAACCGCAAACTTGTTAATGAATCACTCGTATGGTTTTATTTGTTTAATGTGAAATCATTCATGGTTAGTAAGATATTTGGTTAATGAGAAACAATCAACACAGGGGTAACGCGTGGAAATGAAAGGCACCCAGGTCCGCTTGACTGGGGCAACCCGGTCAGGCGCCGATCATGTTCCCCGTTTTGGGGCGTGACACCGTCGATCTCCTAAACCAACGAGCCATTTCCTTTTTTAATCCTAAAGACCACTAACCCTATCTCATTTCTGAGACTCAACCACCCTCAAACTCTTTTATATCCTCTCTCTCAATCTAACCCTAATCCCCTTCAATTGCCACCTTCTTCTCCGTCTATCTCCAATAACCACCTTTCAACCCCAAGCCTCCAATGGTTCCTCCATCGCATTGCTCATCATCTCTGAGGCCTTCAAGGGTCCTGGGTCATGCCGATTGTATCTAGGGTTTCTGTTTCTATTGTTCATGACTTCTCCAGTGTGATTTGGGACAAAATTATACCATATTTGTTACGATCTTTGAAGTTTGTAGCAGGTTCTTCCGTTTCTATATGGGTTTCCTTTGAAACACTAACTTTGTTTGAATATCTTAGATATGTGCTATTTTTAACGACTTAAGTCTGTTCCTTTCTATATTTTACACTATTCTAAAACTTCTTTTGAAAATCATCAACTTTAAGTCGATTTTACTTTCTTTAAAATTAGGGTTTCTCAGAGTTCTTCTGCACTCGTTCAAATTGATTTTTCTTTATGTTTAAACCTTTTCCTTGCATATATTGACTAATCATATGGTCTTACTGCTTTTTCAACTTGCCTCTGCTAAAAGCCCTAATTTTCTTAGATCTTCTTTGTCTTGGTTCTGTGTGTTAACATGACTACTTAATTATTGTTAAGCTTCCGTGGTTACCATGCTTCAAATGTATTTTACCGAGTCCTTAGCCTAATTATATCAATTCTGTGTGATTATATTCATCTTGTTTGTTCATTTCTTGACTCTTTCTGACGATATTGCTGACCTTGCCTATTTGCTATGTCTGTTTGATCTTCTCTATTTATGTGTTGAAGTACATAATCATAACTCACTCTTGATTGATTCTGATTTTCTTAATTGATGGTTCAATTGAAATATTTTCTTTTAAAACCCTAATGTTCTACTCGTTTGTTTAAATTGACTTATTCTAATACCTCATTTGTTGTAGTACTTTATTTTTACTAAATCATTCCTTAATTAGAGTTTTCTGAACTTAGTCCTAATTGACTATTCTATGCTTACTGAACTTTGATTGTCATTCTTGCGTTATATATTGCTTCTTACCATTTGAATTAATTCCCTTAACCTTAGAGGGTACTTCCTCGATTTTGTAATTAATTTATTTTGAGTTCCTCAATTATTAGGCTACTATGATTCTTACCTTATTTTACTACATATTTTCAACTATAAATACTCTAGCCTTTCACTAACACAAAGAAGAACACTTGAGTTCAAAAACTATTGCTCATACTTTAAAAATCTCTGCTTTCTCTTGTGCTATTTGCTATTACTAGCTGGCTACAAGCCAAGGTTAACCATTTGTGATATTCCGTTCTTTTCATTTTTCTTACTTTGTACTTCACTGGTATCCTAGTTTCAATTTAAAGTTCTAACAACAACATGATTCTCTTATTATATTAGTTCTTCTTGTTTCTGGTTTGTTTCTATTTGTTGTTTTGTTGTGAAACTTGTAGTTAAGAACACATTAATAGCATGTTATCGTGTCTTCCCCCTTCGCTTTAGATTAGTATATTCCCTTTATGTGTGTTTCTAAGCACGTCCTACCAATTATCTCTTCTTTGTATATTTACCATACTATATCCATGGATCCCAAATCCTTATCACTTTTCTATGTGGTTGTGTTCTTCATGCCTGGTTATGAATATGCCAGTTTCAGCTATTTTTGAGCATGTCTGAGCCAGTCCTAGACCTTGATGGGTTATGTGTTTGCAGCCAATTGTTCTATGCGTCCCAAACCCCTTGACCCCTTTGTGTGACTCTTGAATTTACTTGGTTCTGTAAACTAACTGTGTTTGGACTCTATTAACTATTCCAATCTTCTTTTTTTAAACAATCTCTACTGAATTTCCTTCAAGAAAGGCTTTTGTTAATCACGGTTTCTTACTAAAACCTTTTTAACTTGTGTGCATCATTTTTCACTTTACTCCCAGTCAATAAGTTCTGCCCCCTCTAATATGTATATTGCCTTGGGATCCTTTGATAACAATCTAAAATCTGGCATATTGAGGTTGGCCTTTCCACACTGCACTTGTACAATTCTTGGTTACTATGTCTAGGTGTAAGCACTGCGCAGAATCCTTGAGATCCTTATGAAACTTTGATGTACCTAGACTATGATTTTGTCTATGAAACTGAGGCATATGAGATCATTGGAGGATTTAGGAAATCTGGGCCTAATTGAAGGCTTCCTATAGAATAGCTTCTTGATTTTCTATTTTTATTTATATAATTCATTCATTGGTTTGTAATAATTTTTAAATAGATATTGGAGTATTTAGTAAAAAGGGTGGATAGATACATATTTTCTGGGATAATACGGGTATAAATCCTACTCTTAGGACTTTACTTTTTCAAGTCTGTTTGTTCTAAATAGAAAATACGCTCTTAGGACTTTACTCTTTGAATCCGATTGCTTTGCCAAATAGAAATCATGTCCATAGGACTTCACTTTTAGGTTTGTTTACTCGTCAAGTAGAAACCATGTCTATAAGGTTTTATATTCTATCATGTTTCAGAAACCATGCACATAGGTTCCAAGAAATTATGTCTTAAAATCAGTTTAATAATAGATACATTGCCTATAGAACTTAATTTAGATATAGTTATAAGGAGTGCTTCTATATGTTGCCACATTAGCAAATCGACTAAAATCAGTAATACACCTAGATATCATGCCTATAGGGAATTCTATTTGCAATTATGTTTGATTTTGTCTAATAAGTCACTTGGTCATGCCTAGTTCGTTTTAAATTGGTCTTATTAAGTACTAAGCACTTTCTAGAATAAGTTCCTCAAAACTGCCCCAATCTCATTATATATCGTGCCCTATAAGTATTAGTGGATCCTATTTCAAAAAATACATTTGTTTCTGCATTAATATAGATGTCAGTATCCTGCGTATAGGCAAGCCTCTAAGGCGTTTTCAAAATTACATTCTATGAAATTGTCTCTATCGCTTAATATTTTCTGATCCTAAAAGGCTTTAAAGGTATTCCTTAGGCGATTGCTAGCGTACAATTTCTGAACCTAAAAAGGGGTTTGTCTGTTTATGCATATTAACTTAGATATCCTGTTTTAGGACGTTGTCTAATGAAAGACCTTAACTTTGCTTGAGTCATGCTGCTTATGTGTTCGATTGAGGAGGAAACTCTGAGCCTTTTAAATTTCTCCCTTAGAATTTTTGCTTTTTAAAACTTTAGGGGTACGTCTAGAACCACCTAGAGGAAGAGGTCCTAACTTCCTCCGGGACCATTAAGAAGGGATGGGTAGCAGCTTGCAATAGGAATCGTTGACCAAACACTCGCTTTGCATGACCAATAAGGGGATGTGAAAGGTAGATATGGATATGATGACCGGTGCACTAATAATATGCATAGCCCCTTTAATGAGTGATCACCGGGCATTGTACTGATGTGATCATATAGGATAACCAACCTAGGACCCCTCTTTACCAAATCCTTTCTTTAAAACTTTGTTTTACAACCTGTTCAAAAATTTATCTTACTACTTGAGTTACTCTAACGTGCGTTACTTGCAACCTATTTGATTCAACTATTTACTTGTAATGGATTGATTTGTGAATATACGTTCAGCGGGGACCCACATTTGTAGACCAAGAAGGGTGCCTAATCCCTTGAGGTTATTTCGAGCCTTTACCCTAATATATGGAAATGCAAACTAACCCAAGAGTTAATCGCTCTAGGTGACCTAACGCACCATAATTCGTTAGGTTGAAACTCTTAAAATATCCAATTCCCAAAAGGAAATGAGTCGTTACACCCCGTGAATTTCAAAACCCAGATCTCTCTCCTAGTTAAAAAGGGAAGGGAAAAAAGGGGCTCGATAGCATGGCGACTCTGCTGGGGATAATTAGGCTCTTACCATAACGAACTTGCTTTTAACGCACAAAACTTACAATTTTTCTTTTAATGCAGGCACATCTGATATAATGGTAACATCAACGTAGCAAGATCGTTATCAATCATCGAATAGATCTCCAGCTAAGACATATGGTACATTTGTGTGTTTCTTGCTATTTGAATAGGACTAATCCTTGTCTCACATATTTTCATGACTCTAATCCGCGACACCATCATGCATGAGGCTAATTCTTGCCTCCTATTTGTATGAGTCTAATCCTCGACTCTATCCCGCATGAGGCTAATCCTTGCCTCCCCATTTTCATGAGTCTAATCCTTGACTCCATCTTGCCTGAGGGTAATACTTGCCTCCCCATTTGCATAAGTTTAATCCTTGACTCCATCCTGCAAGAGGCTAATCCTCGTCTCCTATTTGCATGAGTCTAATCCTTGACTCCATCCTGGACGAGGCTAATCCTTGCCTCCCCATTTGCATGAGTCAAATCCTTGACTCCATCCTACATGAGGCTAACCCTTGCCTCCCCATTTGCATGAGTTTAATCCTTGACTTCATATTTGCATGAGGCTAATCCTTGGCTCCCCAATATGCATGAGGCTAATCCCTGCCTCTATACTTGTATGAGTTTAATCCTTGACTCCTTACTTGCATGAGGTTAATCATTCCTCCATATTTGTATGAGGGTGATCCTTGCCTCCCCATGTGCATGAGTCTAATCCTTGACTCCATATTTGAGTGAAGCTAATCCTTGCCTCCATATTTGCATGAGGCTAATCCTTGCCTTCCCGATTTGCATGAGGCTAATCCTTGCCTCCCCCATTTTCATGAGTCTAATCCTTGACTCCCTATTTGTATGAGGCTAATCCCTGCCTCCATATTCACATGAGGCTAATCCTTGCCTTCCTGTATATATGAAACCAATCAATGTCCCCCCTTGCACAAGTATTGCTCTGCTTTCGGTACTATCTATTTTCTTGGGATCGGGCTGAGCTCTGCCCTCTATTTCCAAAGACTAAGTCTCGTCTTGTCTTGTTAACATCAGACTATATAATGGGCTAAAATATTTCCAATCTATCCAAAGGTGTCATAGTCTAAAAGCATTATCCTCGTAGCCAGAAGACACCATTTCATGGCCTGGGGATCCCTCAAATTTGCATATCATTATTCAAAGGCATCATGGTTTGGAGGCACCATCTTCATGGCCCGAGAACACCATTTCATAGCCTGCAAATCTCTCATCAAACAATTCATGGCCCAGGACATCATGGTCCAAGGATGTCATCCTTAACCATCCAAATACAACTTTCATAGTCCAACGGGAACTTGCATCATGTTTGAATATATGCATCGTATACGCTTGTATTGCTTCTATTTGCAGGTAACTCTGCGAGCAATGGCTATCCCAGCGGGAGCGTTCCCGCCCCAGTTCCCCCGACCATATAATAAAAATAACCTCTTCCATAGGACCGTTCATTCATCCAACCCAGTTGCTGCATTCGTTATTGTAATGACTTCATCAGCATACTCCACCGATGGATGGGGAACTTCACATGGCCTGATTCCTGTAAGACCAGGGATATGTAGGTAGCTCAAAAATCGGAGTTCGGCCTCCGTCTTTCAAAATATCCCATCGGGTCAAAATTGGCCATCATTTTAAGCTAAATTATTTCCAAATTTAGAAAGGGTTCATTCTTTTTGGAACGGACCAAAAAGAAAATAGGTTCACATAAACTGGAAAGGACGGAGTACAAACTTTCGGATATCCCGAAGGGACTACTCGCTACTAGCATTTAAAAAAGAACTTTTTTTTCTTTTCTCTTTATATAAGGTGTTAAGAAAAAAGCTAAAACTATATTTTTTCCATTCAATTTAAATGAGGTAGTTTGACTCGGTACGGAATTTGAGTTTAATTAATCTCACTTTTACAGTTTGATTTGAGTTTGATAATCATCCCAAGTTGGGTTGAGTTTTATATTCGCGATCGCAAAGGTAGTTCCATGAATACGATGAGTATACTTTGACATACCACTTAAATACTCTATTTGGAGAGCTCGGATTTAGGCGTTCTTTAGGGGATATCCGAAGGAACTACTCGGTACTCGCGTCTAAAAATGAAAAATTGCTTTTTTTTTCTTTCTCTTTATTTAAGGTATAAAGAAAAAGATAAACTTATATTGTTATGTGAGAATTCAGAGTATTAGGTAAAACTTAAAAGTACTCTAAAAGTCAATTCTCATTCAATCTTTAATTATACTATTACTCCTAAAATATCTTTTATTATGTCTATTCAAAAGATATTAGATGTTTCTAATTGAGAGAAATCAAAAGCTTAAGAAAAAGATATTTCTTTTTTACTCTTCTCTTTGTGTTTGCACAGGAGCGTTAAAAGGAGTTTGATTCCTAAGGTTCGTCAAATTCAAAATGTTAGTTAACTGGGACTAAGTTAGTAGTAGTACTATTTTTAAATTGAAAAAAGGGAAATAATCACTTTTTTACATCGTAAATAAAAAATTAGCTATTATGTCTAAATTAATTAATATTTAGCTACTTTTTAATGAGTTGTACAAAGATATACCTAAATGTCATAAAATAATAAAAGAAGAAGAAGAATATTACAGAGAAAAAATAGAGAAATGATTCTTATTGATTTTTGGATGAATAACAATGGAATAGTGGAAAAGTGACTTAGCCACAAAATAACAAGCTCAAAAATTTCTCTAAAAGATAGACATTTACCAAATAAAATACTATTTATAATACTCCCCCTTGAATGTCTATTCAACAGATACTTTGACTCGTTAAAACCTTAACCAAGATAAAACCAGTGGGATCTAGTGAAGGAAAAAGAGTACATATATTTACAAAATACACTTTATGGTTGTCTCGTTAAAAATTTTATACGGAAAATCCAATTGGACAAAATCTTGGAAGAAAAAAAGAGTACAATACATCATAACTCCCTCTGATGAGAGCATCAATTCATATTTTTAAGCCTCTACATCCGGATCTTGTACACTAGCTTCTTGAAGGTCGACGTCGGTAGAGATTTGGTGAACGAATCATCCATATTATCACTTGAACGAATCTATTGCATATTGATATCACCATTCTTTTAAAAGTTATGTATGAAAAATAATATTGGTGAAATGTATTTTATCCTATCTCCTTTGATGAATCATCCTTTCAATTGGGCTATGCATGTTGCATTGTCTTCATACAAAATTATGGGTAGTTTCTCACACTTCAAACCATATTAAGAAGTATTATAGAACTTGACCATAGACATTCTCGACTTGCTTCATGAATAGCAATTATCTCATCATGATTAAATAAAGTAGCCACGATTGATTGCTTGGTTGATCGCTATGATATGGTAGTGCCTCCATGTGTAAACACATAGCCTATTTTAGAGCTTTGTGTGGGTCAAATAAATACCCAACATCGACATAACCAATAAGATCGGGACTACAATTATTGTCATAAAATAAGCCAGTATCGGTTGTACCTTTTAGATACCACAATATATGTTTGATTCCATTTGGCAGAGCTATATCTTGCTAAGAGATTAACTGAAAAAGTTGTGGCACGTGATCTTCTATATCACTTTCCTGCTTATTATGATCATTTGGATAATTGACTTACATTTTTTATTAAAATTTTTATTTGAAACCAATTTGTCTATACGTTTTAAACGTATCATTGACTTTATCCCTCCAGGACTTATTCTAATAGGAGCATTTGCATTGAGAATATAGTTACTTTCTTTGGGTTAGCAAATGCGCCTGTCATGCTTTGGTATATAACAACAACAACAACAACAACCCAGTATAATCCCACTTAGTGGGGTCTGGGAGGGTAGTGTGTACGCAGACCTTACCCCTACCTTGAGGTAGAGAGGCTGTTTCCAAATAGACCCCCAGCATCCTTCCCTCCAAGAACTACCCACCTTGCTCTTGGGGAGACTCAAACTCACAACCTCTCGGTTGGAAGTGGGGGTTGCTTACCATCAGAGCAACCCCTCTTGTCTATGCTTTGGTATATAGTGCACATGAATTATCTTTTTATGAACCTCAAGTTCATATTATCTTCGACGATCTTTAGGTACAACTGATAATTCATTCCACGTAACTTTTTCTCAATTATTTGTCATGTCTCCCCTTATGATAGAAAAACTAACTTACTTCCTCAACTTTGGATACCCACATTTGTGTGTTATAGTGTTAATCAAAATATACACAATGTATCAATAATAATAAGATGGAAGTATTTGGTTTATGATGTTGAACCACATGTGAGGGAGAATATAATATACTTTTGTATATAAAAAATACTCCCTTCTTTCTAATTTATGTGAAACTGTTTGACTGGGTACGAAGTTTAAAAAAATAAAGACTTTGAAACTTGTGGTCCTTAACAAGTCAGAAAAGGGCCCAAAGTATTTGTGTGGTTATAATAACTTTCATTAAGGATAAAATTGGAAGTATAATCTAAATTATTTTCAAATTTAGAAAGGGGTCATTCTTCTTGGAACAAACCAAAAAGAAAATAGGTTCACATAAACTAGAACAGAGGGATTATCAAACTAATATAGATAACTTTGTTCTCATAGGAAATAGTTTAGCAATTAAGTTTGCACTCAATAAATCTATTTGCTAAGCCAATTTTTTATTTTAGAAAAGTTTTGCTAAAGTTCCTAATTTTCTCACTTAGATTCACCAATCTAAAGCCAAAATCAAGGATGGAATCATGAACAATAATCAAATCCGAGTCAAATATAACTATCCCAATCCAAATGGTGAAAATCGCCTAAATAACCGCTCCAATTCAAGCTCCCAATCTCAAAATATGATAAAATAAACAAATTTCTTGATTTAATATGTTCTTCCTAGAACTTTTGCTTCTGCAACCAAATCTCTTTTGTGACTAAAGCTCTTATGCGAGTTCCACTTATTGTCGACCATGCATTTCTATGGACAACCTTTCGCTTCTGCATTCATGGAAATGCACCTGCGCTATCGCATTTGCGCAAAGTCCTTCACACTTGCGAACAAAGTTGCCTCCCGTATAACTCCGCATTTGCAACCAATTGTCCGCATCTAAATACAAAATATCGTAAATGCAAAAACATTAGAACTAGAATGCCAAACAAGATCAAATTAAACTTACCTGAGGTCACATGGACCCCATCCAATCATATCAACCATTCCCAACACTTACAAGGACTTACTCGAGGACCCAAATCACACAAAATAACATCAAAACTATGAACTGCACCTCAATTCAAGCCTAATGAACTAGTCAACTTTAAACTTCCAAAACTCATGTCGAACCACATCCAACCAACTCGAAATGACCTCAAATTTTGCACACAAGCTACAATTGAGATAACGAACTTATTCTAACTTCCAAAACAATAATTCAAACCTGATAGCACCTCAACTTTCGGTAAAGCCTATAAACTTCTAAATCTTCAGTTTCCAACGCCAATTAGAGCCAAATCAACCTGAAACACCAAATCCAAATCCGAGCATACGCCTAAGTCAAAAACAACCATACGAACCTATTGGAATCATCAAAATACCATTCCGGGGTCATTTACACAAAACTCAATTCTCAATCAATTCTTATAACTTAAGCTTCCAAAAGTGGAACAAAGTTGCCTCCCGTATAATTTCGCATTTGCAACCAACTATCCGCATCTAAATACAAAATATCGTAAATGCAAAAACATTAGAACTAGAATGCCAAACAAGATCAAATTAAACTTACCTGAGGTCACATGGACCCCATCCAATCATATCAACCATTCCCAACACTTACAAGGACTTACTCGAGGACCCAAATCACACAAAATAACATTAAAACTATGAACTGCACCTCAATTCAAGCCTAATGAAGTAGTCAACTTTAAACTTCCAAAACTCATGTCGAACCACATCCAACCAACTCGAAATGACCTCAAATTTTGCACACAAGCTACAATTGAGATAACGAACTTATTCTAACTTCCAAAACAATAATTCAAACCTGATAGCACCTCAACTTTCGGTAAAGCCTATAAACTTCTAATTCTTCAATTTCCAACTTTCGCCAATTAGAGCCAAATCAACCTGAAACACCAAATCCAAATCCGAGCATATGCCTAAGTCAAAAACAACCATACGAACCTATTGGAATCATCAAAATACCATTCCGGGGTCATTTACACAAAACTCAATTCTCAATCAATTCTTATAACTTAAGCTTCCAAAAAGTGGAACAAAGTTGCCTCCCGTATAACTCCGCATTTGCAACCAACTGTCCGCATCTAAATACAAAATATCGTAAATGCAAAAACATTAGAACTAGAATGCCAAACAAGATCAAATTAAACTTACCTGAGGTCACATGGACCCCATCCAATCATATCAACCATTCCCAACACTTACAAGGACTTACTCGAGGACCCAAATCACACAAAATAACATCAAAACTATGAACTGCACCTCAATTCAAGCCTAATGAACTAGTCAACTTTAAACTTCCAAAACTCATGTCGAACCACATCCAACCAACTCGAAATGACCTCAAATTTTGCACACAAGCTACAATTGAGATAACGAACTTATTCTAACTTCCAAAACAATAATTCAAACCTGATAGCACCTCAACTTTCGGTAAAGCCTATAAACTTCTAATCTTCAGTTTCCAACTTTCGCAAATTAGAGCCAAATCAACCTGAAACACCAAATCCAAATCCGAGCATATGCCTAAGTCAAGAACAACCATACGAACCTATTGGAATCATCAAAATACCATTCCGGGGTCATTTACACAAAACTCAATTCTCAATCAATTCTTATAACTTAAGCTTCCAAAAGTGGAACTAAGTGTTATATTTCATTCCAAAACCTTCTAGAATCTAAGACAACCCTCCCCGTAAGTCACATAATAATAAATACACATATAGGGACATACATAAGAAAAATAGAGCTCAAATATGCAAAACAACCAGCTTTGTCGTTACATTCTGCCCTTTTAAACAAACACATATCTGGGATATTAAAAAGAGGAGGCTTTTTGCTCCACATATCATGCTCGATCTTCCAATATGCCTCGACAACCAATTGACCTCTCTAATGAACCTTCATTAATGCAATATCCTTCGACCTCAGCTTTCGAATATGCCTATCCAAAGTAGCCACTAGAATTTCATCAAAAGTTAAAGCCTTGTCCAACTGCACCGAGCTGAAATCCAACACATGTGACGGAACCTCATAGTACTACTGAAGCATGAAATATGAAATAAAGAATGGACCTCCAATAAGCTGGGTGGAAAAGTAAGTTTGTAAGACACCTCGCCAACTCTCTCCAAGACCTCGAAAGGACCAATATACAGAGGCTCAACTTGCCCTTCTTATCGAACCTCATCACATCCTTCATGAGTGAAACTCTGAGTAACACCCTCTCATCCACCATGAATTCCACATTAGATGCCTTCCTATCAACATAACTTTTTTCCTAGACTCTGTTATACGAAGCTGTTCTTGAATTAATTTCACCTTCTCCAAAGCACCACGAACCAAATTAGTGCTCAACAACCTTGTCTCTCTATGCTCAAACCAGCTAACCGGAGAATGACATCATCTCTCATATAAGGCCACATACGAAGCCGTCTGGATATTCGACTGGTAGTTATTGCTACAGGCGAACTCTGCTAATGACAAAAAGTAATCCCACTAGCCTTCGAAATCAATGACACGTGCTCTCAAGATGTCCTCTAATATCTAAATGGTACACTCGGATTGTCTGTCTTTCTAGGGATGATATGTTATACTCAGCTCAATCTGTGTGCCCAAATCTTGCTGCACTGCTCTCCAAAAATGTAAATGTAAACTGAGTGCCTCAATCCAAGATATAAACACAAGCATACCATGCAAGTGAACAATATCTCTAAGGTAAATCCACGCCAACTGCTCCGAGGTGTAGGAAGTCATGAATGGAACAAAATGTGCAGACTTGGTCAATTTATCCACAATGACCCAAACAACATCAAATCTCCTTAATGTCCATGGCAGCCTAACCACAAAATTCATAGTGATACTCTCTTACTTTCACCTTGGTATATCTAGCCTCTAAAGTAAACCACCAGGTCTCTGACGCTCATACTTAACCTGTCAACAGTTCAAATACCATGCAACATGCTCAACAAAATCTTTCTTCATCCTTCTCCACAAGTAATGCTGCTTCAAATTTTGGTATATCATTGTATCACGTAGGTGAATGGAATACCATGAACGATCTTAATAACATAGATCTAACCTTAAAGCCTCAATACCCCATCATCACTAATAGTCACCTCCTTCGCATCACGTGTTGTACCGTGTCCCTAAGGACAAGAAAATGAGGATAATCACGACGTACCTATATGCTTAAACAAAGACAACTGAGATGAAACTCAAGCAAGAACCCTTCTAGGCTTTGAAACATACATCCTCATGAACATGTTGGCCATCACATTGGCCTTTCCCGGATGATAAAGAATGGTCATATCATAGTTCTTCAATAGCTCCAACTACATTTGTTGCCTCAAGTTCGAATCCTTTTGCTTGAATAGATATTGAAGACTCTGGTGATCCATATACACTTCACAAGACATGCCATAAAAGTAGTGCCTCCAAATCTTGGGTGCGTGTACAATAGCTGCTAACTCTAAATTATGAGCTGGGTTGTTCTTCTCATGGGGCTCCAACTAGATAGACACCTAGGCAATCACCCTGCCATCCTACATCAACCCACACCCAAGACCGACCCATGAAGCATCATAATACACTATATATGAACCCAATCTCGAAGGCAAAACCAGAACTAGAGTTGTAGTCAAGGCAGTCTTGCACTCGTCCAACCACCTAAATAGGGCATCTTTATGAGTCAACTTAGTCAATGGCACTGTAATAGATGAAAACCCTCCATAAAGCAACGATAATACCAAGCCAACACTAAGAAACTCCAGATCTTTGTAGCGGTAGAAGGTTTGGGCCAACTCTAAACTCCTCAATCTTCTTCGGATCCACCTTAATCTCCTCACTACGCACCAGATGATCTTAGCATTCCACCGATTCTAACAAGAACTTGCACTTGGAGAACTTAGAATATAGAAATCTTCTCCCTCAAAGTCTGGTGCACAATCCTCAAGTGTTGCTCACGTTCCTCCCTACTATGGGAATATACCAATATATCAGTAATGAACATCATGACGAAGGAAGCCAGATAGGGCTGAAATATGTTGTTCATGAAATGCATGAAAGTTGCTGGGATATTGGTCAGCCCAAATAATATCACAAAGAAATCATAATACACATAACGAATTTTGAATGTCATCTTAGGAATGCCCGAAGCCTTGATCTTCAACTGATGGTACCCCGATCTCAAGTCAATGCTAAAGAATACCCTATCACCCAGAAGCTGATCAAATAAATCATCAATAAGTTGCTGTGGATACTTGTTCTTGATAATAATTTTGTTCAATTGTTGGTAGTCATCCTCATAGAACTATCTTGCTTCTTCACAAACAAAACCGGAGTATCCTAAGGTGTCATGCTTGGCCTGATGAAACCTTTATCTAATAATTCCTTCAACTATTTATTTAATTCATTCGACTCTACTAGAGCAATGTAGTACAGTGTAATAGATATAGGCTGCATCTCCAGTGTCAAGTCAATACTAAAATTGGTATCCCTATTGGGTGGCATATCCGGTAAGTCTGTAGGGAACACATTTAAAAACTCCATCAACATAGGGACTGAATCAACCATGGGAGTATCAACACTTGCATCCCTTACAAAGGCTAAATATGCCATCCGTTGAGCCTTTAGAAAAGACACCACCATACTAGGAACTTGACCCAATACATATCTCCATTCCAACCTCGGCAACCCCGGCATAGCCAATATCATAGTCTTAGCGTGACAATCAAGAATAGAGTGATATAAATATAACCAATCCATGCTCAAATCACACTAAAATCCACTATATTAAGCAAGAGAAGATCAACTCTAGTCTCCTAGCTCCAACAGTGACCAAACAAGAACGTTAGGCACTATCCAGCATAATAGAATCCCTGATGGATGTAGGCACATAGACATGAGTATCTAGAGAATCACGAGACATATCTAAATATGAAGCAACACAGGACGACACGCGAATAAGCAGAACATAGATTAAATAAAACTGATGCATCTCTATGACAGATTGGAACAATACATGTAATGAGTGGATCTGATGCAAATGCCGCAGTCCTACCATGAAAAACATAACAACGATCCTGGCATCCCCCTTTAGGACCACCTCTATCCGCATGTACTCCACCTCTAGCTGGTTGTGCAGGTAGAGTAGCAACTGGAGCGAAAACTATAGACTGAGTGCCCTATTGAGGTCCACCCATCCGAAGTCTGGGACAATATCTCACATTGTGCCTAGTATTATAACACTCAAAACAACCTCTCTACAGGCGTGGATGCTGGTAGGGAGTCCACCTTGATCGACTGGAATGACTGATACAGGAACCTTTGTGCAGAAGGTGCACTGAAATATGGCTGACTGGTACGAGTGCTCTAGTTCTATGGCTAGCTGGAGAACTACAGGTAACCTGAAGTGTGGACTGACAAAGCCTCTACCATGACTGGTCTAAGCCAAAAAGTAGAAATCGCTGATCTCCAAAACCACGAAGCTTCTTAGCCTCCCTATCCTCCCTCTCCTGATGGTGGATATGCTGTAACCTCCTCGCAATCTCCACAACTTGGATGAAATAAAGTCTCAGTCTCCAACTCCGGTGTCATCCAAAATCTGAGGCTATAGGCAATTCTTCAATAAATCTTCGGACGCTCTCTCTGTGAAAACCAAAGAATGTATATGACGAGGTAACTCTGTGAACTTCATAGCATACTCGGACACAGTCATACTCCCCTGAGGCAACTGCTCAAACTCGTTGCGCATCTTGTCCATGCAGGTTTGTGGAATAAACTCTCTCAAAAAATCGAAGAACTGATCCATGTAAGCGGGGTTGCGCCTGCTAACCTACTCGCCTCATAAGTCTGCCACCGTCTGTATGCTTGTTGGCCTACTTGCCCATACAAGCTTGAGTGTAAAATTTCTCGTGTAACACAACAAAGATCGTAGAGGAGAGAAGATAGGTTTTCGTTATGATTTTTAGATGATTCAAGAGATATTCTTTTAATTTTATATTGCAAATACGTTGTCTTTTCATATGTAAGTTGATCCTGCATTGCTTCCACTTTATAAATATTTTTCATCATTTACGAAATTAGTTATTCTGAATCCAAACCTAAACATATATTCAAAACATAAAACCTAAATATAACTAAATCTTTCTAATCCAATCACCAATTTTCGTTTTGCTTCTCTCACTCTCTCAGCCTTGGCCATATTATTCAGAATTCAAACGACTCGTTTCTTACACCTACAAAGTACATGACTTAAATCTCCTTTTACAGAATTTTCACAACATGAATATAGTACATGTATATTCTATTTGAACCATATGACCGCAAAAAGTTACAAAATTCACCTATATATAGTTGTGATCGTGAGTCATACTCCTTCGACATAGGTCCCTTTAAGTGTCTTTTTCCATCTTTAATCAGCACTTTTAAAGGCAGGAACATATTTTTTTACTACCAAAAGGAAAAAGATTAAAGGATTTTATTTTTATTTTTATTTTTATTTTTAAGTTCTGACTTTTACAAGTACTACAGTAGCAGCCTTTAAGAAGAAAATAAACATTTCTTTAAAAACGTGCGGCAAAGAGTAAGAGTGGAATGATTATCTCAAATTCTCAATTATGTCAACCTTTTTCATTTCACGTGTGCGTGTGTGCAGGCTAGAAATGATTATAGCAAACTGGTTCCATGCTTTTAGCATGTCGGAGTATGTTAGCTGAACCTCAAATAAGAATACTAAATTAATCAAACTGCACTCGAAACATTTATAAATGATAAGAGTATATTCAAATATATAATAGATAGTGTAACAAGATGAAGATAAACCAATTTTAACTTAAATATAATTTTTGTTAAAATTTTAGTAAATTTTTATCATGGGCGGATTTAGGGTAGAAGGGTCCCTGAAAAATTATACTTTATATAATTTAAAATTTATTTTTTATCTCTATATATAATGTTCTGAATCCTCTTGACATAAAAGCATAGTTTAGTGATCAAGGAGCTCAAGACCTTTGTGAGGTCATTGGTTCAATTCTCATTAACTACAATCTCATTTTTTTTTGAGCTCGTTAGCGAAAATTCTCCCTCCATCACTGATTCTTATATATATTTATAATCCGTAGAGAAAGTTTTGGATTCAGATGAAAGTAAAGATAAATTTCTATTGGAAAGAATAACTATTTAATAATGAGAAGTAAATTATATTTCCTGCTTAATTCCCTTCCACTAGAGTTGTTTCGTGCACCCATGGAGGGGCGCGTAGATGACATGCTTTTTTAAGAACATGTAGAATATAACAGTACAAGGAAAAAGACTAGTCAGTAGTATTATTCAGTTTTATGAATTAAATAAATAGAAATATATTTAAAGATACAAAAATGGAGCTTTTAAGGGAGGCAAAGGCTGGCAAAAGGTCTACATCTTTACTCCCTCAATATATGTTGGTAATTATGGCCTTTCTGGTGGTTTGGTACAAATATTTGGAAATTCTGTTGGAGGCATTTGATTCAGTTATAAAATTTCTCACTCACCTTCAATTTTCTTACTATTATTTACCTGCTTTGACAATGAGACAGACACAAAGCCAATAGCTATGATCCTAATTAATTAAAATGTCTAAAGCTTGCATCATTTATTTCTCTGACTATATTTAACTACAATACCTACTAGTTTATCAACCACTTGGCTCTAAAATGATTCTTACTATGTGGTCCTACTTGGTAATATTAATTTGTTAAAAGAAAATTCTTTCGTTATGAATTTTCTAATATGTTATCGTTTACCCGTAAAATGGTACAATTAAATTTATACGCGATTTCTAGATAAGTGAATTAATTTGATCCTATAATAATAAATAATCGAAGAATTATGCAATACTTAGCCTTAAAATATAGACGAAACAGCAGAAATAATAATTCTAGAAACAAGGTTTCCGGGGGTAAGAAAGTGAAATCGAAAAGCGAGAAAGTAAGATTATATTGAGCTTTGTATAGAATGTAGTATAAGTTTGCAAGAAAATTCGTCTCCCCTCACCACGATAGCTGAGCTCATTATTTATAGCTACGTCTAAGGAAGGAGGTCCTAGGATCAGGACCCTCTTTAATGTCAATTAGGAGGGACATTGATGAAGATGTACAGTGAGCAGAAATGCCCAAATTTCTTGTAATGGGCAATCGCTCTTAATGCACTAGAATATTCTTTAAATGCTATCAGGCGCACGACTTTTAACACCCCTTTTATGAATGCTATTTCTTTCGGTGACAAGGGACAACCGTGTCCGCTCTCTGGCCATACCCTTTTTATGTGCCACATGTCTCTTTTTTGGAGGGCCACACGACATAGCGTATTTTACCCTATACAAATAGTCCCCTTGCTTTCCGGTGACACAACTTTGTGTTATTGGGAAACTAGTAAAAATATTCTTTTGGCGGGAATTACTATAATCTCTTCTAAAGGTTTCTGACGGTTGATTAGATGCACGTCTCTCCGCCTTTAATGCTCCGAACACGTGTCATCTCACGATTTAGCATAGTTTTTGCTGATTATCAAAGTGATATCATGGCCACGAATTTAGCCGCCAAAACTTTTGTTTATACGCATAAGCTTTCCCCTTTATATTTCATAAATTTCCAAGTTTCCCTTACCTGACTTGCATCTTTGTTTTCCATCTTTTTTTCTAACTTTTTTCAAACAAAAATATTCTTCTTCTATATAATGGCTTCTTCCTCAAAACATACTAGTTCTTCGAAGAATAAGAAAAAGGCCGAGGATTATGTTCCTCCAACAGTGGGCTCCATCATCCCTTGAAGTCTTATAACCACAAAAGGCTTCAAAGAAAAATTCCCTACTGCTACCTCTCGTACATAGGCTGTCAGTAGGTACCCTTCTTCCATCCATCCTTCCAGTGTTCCTGTTATAAAGGAAGACTAACGCTGCCATGATTTGGATGTTACCGCTCTTGATCTATCGGAGCGAGTGACCCTACCCAAAGAGGATTTTACATACTTTTACATGTATCCCTTTACTTTGTGTGCATTTTCTTTGAGCAGAGAGTTTGATTTTGTGATTGTTGAATTTTGCCTATGTTACCAAGTGTATTTGGTGTAAGTCCTTTTGTATGGAGGACTGTTGCTTGCCTTCGGTGCTTGTATCAGGAGACTGGAGAAGAGCTAACCTTACATCATATAATAAATCTTTACTCTCCCAAGATCTTACGCGGGGGAATGATAAACCTCTGCAAACAGGGCTACCATGCTCTGTTGTGATGACAACGAACATAGGTGGATAGAACAGTTTTTTGCAATTTCCACCAATGACATTATCCTGTCAACGACTTCATCTTTTTTGGCCGCTTGGAATCAAACTCGTAAGATCTTTGTTTAACATTTTATTTTTGCTAAATATTCTTCCATATCTATACCAATCATTTATCCTTCGCTTGTTTCAGCAACTCGATGGATCCCACCAGGGGTTGAAGGTTTAGACCGGTGGGTTTGGAAAATTTTGGATATTACGGCACTCAAAACTTTTTTTTGGAAAGAACTAGCCCCTAAATATGGGTAGAAGGCCAAAAATCATGGTAATTCAAACTCACTTTCAATTTTTCATATGAAAAACATGATTAATCCCTTCTATTGTAATGACCCGACCTGTCATTACGGGAGTAACTGCCCTGTTTTTCCCGTTTTATGCTTCTATATATTCCATTATATGTGTTTAGACAATTTGAAGTAATTCGGATAGAGTTTAGTTAGAAATGAGGCAATTGGTCTCTTTATGAGAAGGATAGTTTGGAAAAGTCAACTGAACGTTGACTTATAAGTTAGAAGACTCGGAATGGATTTCTGATGATTCGACTAGTTTTGGGGGATGATTTATGACTTAGGAGAGCAATCGAAATTGAATTTGGAAGTCCGGTGTAGAATTAGGCTTGAATTGGCAAAGGTTGGATTTTGGCGAATTCCGGATGGTAGGTGAGATTTTGATCCGAGGGTCGGAATGGAATTTTGAGAGTTGCAGTAGCCCCGTTAGGAAATTTTGGATATGCGTGCAAAGTTTTAAGTCATTCGAAGGTGTTTAGGTCAGGTTTTAGATCAAATGCAAGTTTCGGAAGTTTTAGAAGAACTTAGGCTTGAATCCGATGTAAATTTGGTGTTTTGATGTTAGTTTTGGTGATTTGAGAGTGAAACTAAGTTTGCATGATCATATGTGATATGTTAATATGTTCGTATGCGGTCCCGAGGAGCTCGGGTGAGTTTCGGATAGGTTTGGATTGCGTTGTGCTCGTTTTTCTTATGCTTCGACATCGTTTCTTCAAGCATAAATGATATCATATTGAACAAATGAGGTCCGATTACTGTTTTGAATAAAGCATTAGATCCGTATCGTAATTACAGACCCGTAGCGAAAAGAATCATCGAATTTGGACATCTTATAAAGATTTTATGGCCATTCTACTAAGGTTGCCCAAATTTTTTGATTAATGACGAAAGTGCCCATGGCGGCGTATTAAAAACCTGCACTATTTGCAAATCTTAAAACCTACATATCTCCTTCATTATAAGGTCAAATGGAGTGATTCAAAAGCCTAAATTCATTATAATTTCACAAGGAATCCACTGGGAGCTGTAAAACGCGTGAAATGTATACCTATAATGAGAAGGTCGAGTTTTCTTCCAATTTTGGAACGGGAAGAAGCTTCTGAGGCGATTTTTAAGAGAGAAATCAATGGGTAATAGCTGGAGGTAAGTTTCTTGACTCAATAATATAATTTTATGCTATAATCAACACCAAAATTCCTGAAATTGGGTAGAATTTGTGAAGAACTAAGGCCTAAATCATGAAAATGAATTTTTGGATTTTGAAAGGCCATTCAAATTCCGATTTCGATAAATTTTATATGCACGGACTCGTGGCGAGACAAGGAATCCGTTGGTATGATATTAGAAATTTTTCGAGAAGTGAGCACGGGGCTCGGGTTTTATCAACTTCTTGAATTATTGTGTTTTTCGAGTAATTTTGATTGGGTTATGTTTCTTTGACCCATATTTATGTTATATTGTGGTTTTGACTAGATTCGACGCATGAGGCACCAAATTTGAAGGGAAAATATATCGCGGACGAGTCCACGGCCGGCTAGAGGTGAGTAGTTAGTGTATAATGTAGCATGGGGGTTCGAAATCCCGGATTAGCACATTGTGACGCTAGTAGGGTGTGGCTCGCACCCCATGGCAGGTACATGATTGATTATGATTGAGGATTGAGACTTGGTCCATCCCGGATATGAATAATATGTTATATGCGATTGAAACGCACACTGTGTTAGATATATTTGTGGGTTGTAAGCCATGTTTGGGGCCTTGTGCCGACCTGTAATATCCCTAGGGGATAGATATGTATGTGATAGCTTGGTGTGCTTAATCACTGATCTCAGTCCTGGTTTGAAATCACTATTATGAAATGCTAAGTCACCTATTCTTGGAAAATTAAATAAAAATTTAAGTATTTTCATCATTAATGAACGTGAACCTGGAAATAAATATTTTGAACTGTTGTGTGACTCATATGCATGTTGTAGATTAAGGATGGATCAGGCTGCACGCCGCAGCAGATGATGTAAGGATCGGGCTGCATATTGCGCTTGGGCTGAAGGAGCCCCTCCGGAGTTTGTACACACCTCCAGTGAGCGCCGTCGACGTTAAATGGATCAGGCTACACGCCGTAGCAGTCATATGCATTGCATTGCATTTTTATCTGTTGAATTATCTGTGTTAGTTGTGATTTGCTGTTGTTGTTAGTTCGTGGTAGGTATCGGACTGTAGTTTAGCTTTACTCTGTGGTATTCTATGAATTTCCTGCTTTCAGCTATTAATATATACTTTTTACTCACTGAGTACTTAGTACTCACCCCTACTCTCTGCACCTTGTGTGCAGATTCAGGTACACAGGAGGGTTAGACGAGCACTCCAGCTCCTATCAGAGTTATTTCGAGTTGCTGAGGTAGTTGTCGGCGTTCGCAGAACCTAGCTTCTCTTTCCATTCAGTTATCACTATATGTTTCAAACTTGAGTACTTCATTCAGTATTTCTATTACTATTCAGTTTTGCTTAGAGGCTCTAGACTCGTGACCCCAGATCTTTTGGGAGTGTCATTTCGTTTTTCGCACTTCTCAGTATTTATTCATACCATTATTATTGGAGTAATTATTGACTCATATATTATTCTTGAGTTGTCCTTTTTGGACTGGTTTCCTATTTGAAAATAGTTGTTGGTCTGGCTGGCCTAGCTTTAGTGTTAGGCGCCATCACGACCGAATTCGGGTCGTGACATCTATCTTTTCCTTTAAATTAGGTCTACTACGGACTTTGTTGATGTTACCGAGGGGACGTCTTGGCTGATCCTGCTAGCGTGGCTGCTTTAGGAGTCGCTTACTCGAATGGGTGTCTCTGGACCTGCTTCAGGCACAAGTATTTTTCACGGAGTCCCCTGCCGGAGAACAAGCAACCAAAAAGAAGGCGTTCTTATGTGGCAGGAAAAGAATAATAAGGCGAAGATTATTGCCCCCGAGTCGTCTCCAGAAGTTGTGATCACTAGCCCTTCTCCTAGGCAAGTCATAGACATCATGATGATCGACGATGACAGAAAAGCTTGTGATGATGGAGCTTCTCTACACATAAGGTCACGTACATCATTAACTCAACAGAATGCTCAATCTATTGAGCTGGTTACACTAACCGAGGATGATGCCTTGGCATTTTGAGGGGAGTTTGATTTAGTGGAAAATGCCATCTCCCATTTTTGGCCCCCAATTGTTGTGCTCGGTACTGCAGGGCTGAGTACCGAGTCCCTACCATCTTTGGTTCGTGAGCATCCAACAACCAACACTGTATTTGATGCAGCTGCTTCTTATTCTTCAACTCCACCAATTTCATTGCCATCATCACCAACACTAGCAATTACTACATCATTTCCATCTCATCCACTCTTCCTCCAGCAATTGCTACATCATCTTTACCAGCTGCATCCGACCATGAAAAAGATGTTCATCTTCCCCGGTCCAAGTTCATGGCATCTTTGGGCAAAATTATGATGCCCCTTCTGAAGATCCACAAAGGATGAAGAATGTTACTCTTTCGGTCTCTACTGGATGCAACTCGCTATCCCAATCGGTGGAGCTTGCTAATTATCTGAAGCCTTTCGCTTCAGATAATATTGGAAAAAAGATTCAAGCACTCCCGGGAGAGTGTTTGTTGAACAATGCCATGTACAATGCCACAGCTGTACACTAATTTCTTCCCTTGCTATTTCTTCTATTTTTGTATGAACATATTCTGAGTTTCAACTTTCTTGCTTTGCAGGCCAATTTGGTTGCTTCCGATGGCCTTCAAAGGCTGATTCATGATAAGGAGCAACTTACCTCCGAGCAGGATCAGCTTTTGGCAGAGAGAGAACAAAGTGTCGCTCACCTATCAGAACTAGAAGCCAAGGCCCCTAAGGAAATTGTATTAAAAGCTCGTTTGCAGCAAAATGAGCAAGAAGTGGAAGCTATGTTGCATGCAGCAGCTCTTGTGCGGATTGGACCTACAAGTTATCACACAGTCTCCCCAATACAATTGGCTTTTGGTCAGGAGCCAAATAATTTCCATCTTAAAATATTTGGATGTGCAGTATATGTTCCAATTACTCCACCACAACGTACAAAGATGGCCTCAAAGAAGATTGAGGATATATGTTAGGTATGAATCTCCTTCTATTATAAAATATTTGAAACCTATGACTGAAAAATTATTTACGGCAAGATTTGCTTATTGCCATTTTGGTAAATCAGTATACCAATATTAGGGGGGAGAAAATAAGAAATTGCAAAAGGAGATAAATTGGAATGCACTATCACTATCTCATTTAGATCCTCGAACAAAGCAATGTGAACATGAGGTTCAAAAGATAATTTATTTGCAAAATATTGCAAATCAACTGCCAGATGCATTCACTAACCTACCAAGAGTGAATAAATCATATATTCCAGCCGCTAATGCTCCTATTCGAATTGATATCCCTGTTGGACAATCTATAAATACAAATGAGTCTAAGCCTTGAAACGTGATAGACCAATTGGTTCCAAAGATAAAAATCCTCGAAAGCGAAAAAGGAGTAAATGATCTAGGAGATCATAATATGGAGGCAATTGCTCAAAAAGAGCCTTGTGACATAACAAATGATAAGACCTTAGAAGAGGTCCAGGTACCTGAAAATAATAAGAATGAAGATTTCTCAATAAGTTATGTCTCTACGGCAAAAAGGTGAAACCGAAATAATATTACTGTCGACAACATTTTTACTTATAATGTTGTTGTTGAAATAATGCAACAAGATGATGGTCTTGAACCAAGATCTGTCGATGAATGTAGACACAGAAATAATTGGCCAAAATAGAAAAATGCTATCCAGGCAGAATTAGCGTCACTTGAAAAACGTAAAGTATTCGGACGTATAGTCCGAACACCTGAAGGAATAAAGCCAGTGGGATACAAATGGGTTTTTATGCGAAAACGGAATGATAAAAATGAAGTCACTAGATATAAAGCGCGACTTGTTGCACATGGATTTTCGCAAAGACCTGGCATTGATTGTATGGAGACATATTCTCCTGTGGTGGATGCTATCACTTTCAGATATCTTATAAATTTGGCAGTCCATGAAAAACTTAATATGCGTCTAATGGATGTTGTCACAACCTATTTTTATGGCACTTTAGATAACGAAATTTATATGAAAATCCCCGAAGGGCTTAAAGTTCCTGAAACTAATAAAAAAATTCGGAAAACTTGTTTAATAAAGCTTCAAAAATCCTTATACGGATTGAAACAATCAGGGCGAATGTGATATAATCGCCTGAGTTAGTATTTGTTGAAAGAAGGGTATAAGAATGATCCAATTTGTCCTTGCGTATTTATAAGAAGGTCTAGATCGGAATTTGTTATAATCGTTGTGTATGTTGATGATATAAATATCATCGAAACTCCTGGGGAACTTTCAAAAGCAGTAGACTATTTGAAGAAAGAGTTTGAAAAGAAAGATCTTGAAAAGATAAAATTTTATCTTGGTCTACAAATGGAGCATATAAAAGATGGAATTTTTGTCCATCAATCAACTTACACTGAAAAGATCCTAAAGCGTTTTATATGGATAAAGCACATCCATTGAACACCCCGATGGTTGTGAGATCACTTGATATAAATAAAGATCCATTCCGACCTCATGAAAATGATGGAGAACTTCTTGGTGATGAAACTCCATATCTTAGTGCAATTGGGGCACTAATGTATCTTGCAAATAATACTCGAGCAGATATAACTTTTGCAGTAAGTTTATTTGCAAGATTTAGTTCCTTTCCAACAACAAGACACTGAAATGGTGTTAAGCATATTTTTAGATACCTCCGAGGGACTATTGATATGGGATTATTTTATTCTTATGAATCGGATTCACAATTGATTGGTTATGCAAATGCAGGTTATTTGTCTGACCCGCATAAAGCCCGATCTCAAACAGGCTATCTATTTACTTGTGGGTATTTACTTGTGAGGGGCAACTATTTCATGGCATTCAACAAAATAAACTTTAGCTGCTACATCTTCCAATCATGCAGAGATAATAGCTATTCATGAAGTTAGTCGAGAATGTGTATGGTTGAGATCAGTGACTCGACATATTCAACAATTGTGTGGTCTTTCTTTAAAAACGAAGATTCCAATGATATTGTATAAAGACAATGAAGCTTGCATAACTCAACTTAAAGGAGGATATATCAAATAAGACATAACAAAATATATTTCACCAAAGTTCTTTTTCACACACGATCTTCAGCAAAATGGTGAGATAGATGTTCAACAAATCCGTTCAAGTGACAATCTAGCAGATTTATTCACTAATGCATTGCCAACATCAATATTTGAGAAGCTGAGACATAAGATTGGAATACGTCGTCTCCGAGATATCAACTAAAGGTTTCGTCAGGGGGAGTATAATACGCGACGTACTCTTTTTTCCTTAACCAAGGTTTTGTCCCAAGTGCGTTTTCCTGGTAACATTTTTAATGAGACAGCACTTAATGCGTATTACAAGATATGTGCACTCTTTTTCCTTCACTGGACTTTTTCCTATTTGGTTTTCCTAGTAAAGTTTTAACGAGGCACTTATCTTTAAAGTGAACATCCAAGAGGGAGTGTTATAAATAAAGTGAATGTATATGGATGTTCATTTAATCCATCCATACATTCTATACAATGTACTGATGTACTTATTAATTCCTAGAATGTATCTAGTGAAATTTAAGTGTATTTTATATAGTATAAACAGGACATTCTTTGCCTATGAAAGAACACACAAAAAACACACTTGAATAAGATAGCTTCTACATTATCCTGCTATATATATTGTCTCTATTACTATATTATTCTATTTTGCTCTTATTTCTTAATACCCCCAACTAAAATCCAACATACATTCAAACTTTTTACATATTAAAACCATCATGTGTTGAATTTCATAATATACTGAAATTTCAAAATAATATTTTATCTTTTTCTGTTTCAGTTAAAGGCATTTTTATCCAAAAATTTTCTCCACATCAAATAATAGCTATTATTCAATCACTTCACAAACATTAACTATTTTTCAACTACCAATCCAAAAACCGACAGCCTACAGCATTTCGACATTCTCTTTTGCTTCTTTGGAAGGGGCTAATACTTTATTCAAATGATCGAATCAACGTATGAAGTGCAAAACATGAACAGCTTCCCCAGTAATTACGTCAATACTGGCCACAGCTATGAATAGCTCCCGATTCTAGAGATATTCAACAAACAGGACAATATACGAGCACGAAAATTTACAATGAAGAAAAGACAGTCACGCACAACCAAGCACGGGCTCATTTACTGAACTAATGGAGTCTGATCTCCACTATCGGCGATATCACAAGGTGCTCCCCAAGTCCAAAACCCAAAGAGATCAGGAAAAAGACTACAGTCGCAGTACAAGGATAACACATCAACACCGCTAGAGAGAGCTTATTATCTAGAGTAATAGCCATCATCGAAGCTCCTACTCCAGCTCCTGCTCCTGCTCCTTACTGGGCTTCTGCTCCTAGAGCCATAAGGAGATCTTGAGTAAGACCTCTCTCTGTACCTGAAAACATAAGCAGATATATCACTACATTACAGGCTATATTTGTCCAACTACCATCGTCAAAAGGAAAACCATATTTCTAAGCTAGGAAATCATTGTTGTCACTACCTTGAGTAATATCTTCTCCTAGGAGGTGGCGAATAGTCAGGGCTTTGAGAATAAGCTCGAGCATACCGAGGTGAACGAGAATAGGACCGCCTATACCGTGGAGATCGAGAATAAGAGAGTTGGGAACTTCCCCGACCGCTGAAAAAAAGGGTTTTACCCATTAGGATGAACGGTAATCAAAATCAACAATTTCTAGAAAATCTAAACTGACACAACACTGACAGAGTGGATCAGTCAAGCTGAATATTGAGAAGTGTCATGGTCATCCAACATGAGATCAGGCAAGGAATGATTTACCTCGAATGCTCTCTCGCTCTCATCTCTGAAGGCTTCTTCCTGTTTTCCTCGGCAAACACAACAGTGATCTCCCGCCCAAGTAGAACCTGGCCATCCATCTCATATTTGGCATCTGCAGCATCAGCAGGGTCCAAGTACTGCACAAAACCAAAGCCACGCGGCTCCCTGCAGCATTTGACATAAATGGAGTCAAGAGACATATAAGCAGAGAAAAATATGGTTAACCATTACATAATCTATATCTATATTATATTAAAAGCACGAAGACCCTTAGCGAAATGTCGTTCGACATTTTTACCCTTTAAATACAAAGTTTGTATTAGATAAATTTGTCATTTAATATTGTCCTTATATTTAGGAACTAGAAATTCGTTGAGATTTGTTATTAAATATTTCCTTCTTTAAGTTAGATACCTAAAATTTAGAACTTTAAATTGATTAAAATTTTACCTTGAATTAATACTTAAAAAGTCAATTAATATTTACCTTAAATAAACGTTACTACAAAATTTGTAGTCTTGAAGTAGTTCTACAAGGAAAGTGAAAAGTGGCAGCATAACGGTACTCCATTTATTCATGATGAACAAAATACATTTTAACAATGATGATGGTATTTGCAATTATACTAATTATGTGGTAAATAATATGAGACCATAATAAAAAACTACAAAATGTATACAAAATAGTGTTTAATACAATTTATGTAATTTAAAGTTATTTACCTATTAATATAGCTACACGCGCAAAGCGCGTACCCTAAGACTAGTATTTGCAAAAAGCATGTATCTGCCAAAAACCAATCACAGAGTTCTGTCCCACCTCAAGCAAAAAAGATAATAGCCCTTTTGGATAGTCACACAATAGGAATTCAAGGAAAGCAATTTCATGACTGCTAACCTTGTGAGAAACAATGTTTTTAGACTTCAAATCCTTCAACACTTGAATATCTTCATAATTGTATTCATACCCAACTTCCTTCAATCTTCATGTACATTATGATCAACTTGACAGAACTCTTATTACTTCACTCTAGTCTTCAACACTTTCAATGAGAAAACCAGATAGACATAAAATAACTGATGGAAAAATAAAGACCCAAGCATACAAAAACAAGGCCAGGCAATCAGTCCACATTCTCTTCGTCAAGTGTGCATCACCGTTAGAGAGTAGGTTTTCATTCAGCAATCATGAACTGACACAATTAAGGTAAAACTTACCCAGTGTAATAATCTCGTGGCAAATAAATATCCTTAATGGGACCAAACTCGCCAAACGGCCCTCGAAGATCTTCAGGCCTGTGAAACATATATCATTGTGAATATTTCAAACAAATGATAAAGAGTTAAGTTTTCTGGGTAAAATAAAATTAAAATATGAACCATAATATGCACAAGCTGCATTTAAAAAATAAAAAGGATTAGACAATGCAATCCGTGCGCAGTAAAATATTCTGAAACCCAGACCATAAAATGAATCTGGAGGTAAAGCTGAGGTCATGCAATCGTCAAGCCAACCATATGACTCACAACTGGATAATCACTTTAGAATTAAGTCATTTCTCAATTACGTCATCTGCTCACTACTCCATTTTTATCTCCATGACTGATCACTTAACTTCCCTTTCTCTCGCCCTTCATGCTTTTTATACCTCTAGAAAGTACTATGAACAAACAACAAATCAGCTGGTGAAAATGGCCAAAACCTTTTTAGATGTTTTAAGTTTTAACTCTCACGTAGAGTATTCGTTTTATCATTGTGCTTATTGGCAGACGTATTGCGGGCACAATTTTTAGTACAAGTGATTATTCCACTAGTCGATGGTTCAAACACTGGCGAGGTCTAAGAGAAGGCTGTTTAAGTACCTATCATCTACCATTAAGTTCAAGCTAGTGCAGTCATAATCTGGATACAGAGACAGAAAATATAGCACTTCTGACAGAATTCTTCTTCAGATAATACCACATTACTGATGCTAATTTAGCTTCAAGCCACAATATCTTACCAATAAGTGCGAGGAAAATAAATGCAGAGGAGTGAACAAACAGGAAAACACATGATTAGAAAGAACTCTCTCCGAGAATAAAAACCCCACATCCAGCATAACAAAGAAGGAGACAGGAGCAGTTACGTAAACATTTCCACCTTTTATAACCAAAAGAGAAAAGTTGATAATAGTGAAAGATAATAGTTTGACAAACCCGAGTATTACATATCCTTAACCATTGATGAATTTTGAAGATGCAAGTCCAAAACTAGTCCCTTTCTAAGGAAAAAACAAATGAGATTAATCCGGAGAATGACATGGCAACCGGCTGTACAAAGCATCCCACATTTACGCAAGCTCCGTGGAAGGGCTGCACCCTAGGGGTGTGATGCAGACAGCCTCCCTAATGTAAGCATTAGTTGCTACTTGCACGACTTGAACCCGTCACTGTAGGTCACATACAGACAACTTTACCGTTGCTCCAAGGTTCCCTTCAAGGAAAAACTATGCTAGATAATGCATTTCTATACCCCTTCCCACAATACTTGACCAATAATCTATGTCACATGGACTCTCCAAAATAGCTACTGCACCAAAATAGCTACTGCACCCGTGTCGGATCCTCCAACATACCCATCGACACCTCACAACATAGCCAATCATATACTACCTCACAAAATATTTAGCCATAAATATGACAACATAGAGTTCGCAGATCCCACAATAGTGTATTTGTGAATAAGAAGATCCAATGCCACAATCTATGGGATCAGAGAACTTATGCAGACCTTGTATGAACAATTATAATCCATAGATTACTTGCAACTACAAAACCATGCTTTTATCCATATAATGAGCATTTCAATCATGATATTGAAACATGCCATTATTCTAGTTGACAGCAGTATATGTTCTAGAGACCAACTACTCCTTGGTTCCCACTTCCCAAGATAGTTAGCGTGAAGTATATGAATTCTCACTATCCATGTCACTCCATGCAGACCATCTCCATCCAAATTCAAAAATTCAGGTTCTTTGACACTGAAAGTTCTTCACATTTTCTGCTAACAAATATTAATCTCCAACAAGACCATAAGGAGCTCATTCTCTCAAGTAATCACATTTTCTTAATTTCTTCCTACCTGCTAGTAGCTGCACTTTCTTTTTCTCTTCTCTCCCTAGCTCTTCCCCAACCGCCAGCCCCCCAAGCCCAAAAAAGAAAAAAAGGAACGTTCTCATTTGGAGATTAGATAACATATGAAAGTATCAACGGCTCCAACTTATGAGACAGAGGATGCCATCTGAACTAACCTGCAATCACGGCGAAGGTTGCGCACCAAGAGACTAGTAGGGGGATCACTCAGACGACCACCATAGCGATCCCTCGGGCTAGGGCTGCGACATCTCTTGCTGTAACCTCTGTGTGGACTAGGACTGTAGCTGCAGCTTCTTCCCCTCATACTTTCACCTGTCTGCAAACTCAGGTATTACAAACAACCAAAACTAACAGGAAATAATAAAACAAGTACCAAAATACTTTTTCTTTTCTTCTTCCTGTTGCATTTTTTTCTTTCTTTTTTCTGGAAAGAAATTCTTCAACACCATATTTTAGCCAAACAAATGGAGATACTTCCCATAATATAATCCTTATACATCAATGAAATTCACTATTCACCACATCCCAGAAATTTATTCACGAAAATAATACAGGAGAAGACAAAAGCTAAAGTTTTGACCCTATAGCCCAAGGAAAAAAACAAAGAACCAAATGGATTGAAAACACTGCTCTTTGTTCCATCTTTTTCACAAAATTTTATTTGGAGAGTCGAAATGAAATTTTCTTACAGCGTGTTTCCTCAATTATATTTTGTAAATATCTAAAACTTCTACACAGTTTTGGAATACACATATCACACATGTTATTCTGATAAATATAACAAATATTTAGCAAGGTGAATCCGCAAAAGGGAAAAAAAAAAGATCATTTAAATTATAACAACAATTCTAACCAATTTATACATTCCTTATATTCTGAAGGAAATCTAGTTTACATTAACCTTTACATATTTTCCGAATTTACAAATTTTATACATATAAAATCAATAAAATAAGGTCTGCAATCAAACCGAAAACCAGAATATTGGCCTTCGTAGCCCGATCATATGTACGAAAAGAATTGCAATGAATCCTAGAACACAAAGAAAAAACTCGGCTAGCCATAAGAAAAAGTTCTAAGAATTGATTCAATAGACGGAACATAATAATTATTGACAAAAGGAAAGTGATTGTTGAGAAATAGAACCTGGTATGTTCAGATCGGTTTCTTTCACAGATGCTTTTCTCTGTTTCTGTTAAAAAATAAAGAATTCTCAAGGATTCTCTCTCTGTTTATATACATCTTTTTCAAAGCGGTTATCGTCTACCTCCAGAAGCTTCTATTCTTGGGCTGCTGGGCTTGGCATATAGATCGTTGGGATAGAATTTTGCAACTTTAGCCTCATTGGCCCAAACTTTTCAGCCCTCATGGTCCGTACTACCATTTGCAACTTAGGTGAGTTCACAAATAGCCATTTTTAGCGCAGCTATTTAAAGAATAGCTGAGATTTACACATACAAAAAAAAAAAAAAAAAAAAAAGGTTTTTAAGTTTAGTCGTATCTTCAGACTTTGTCAAGTCTGAAATTTGACAGTAAATAGCCTAACTTCAGACCATATGCAATTCAAACTTCAGATGTTTCTGTCAACGCCTCAAGTAGAACCAAACTTCTGTGGAAGTATTTTCAAATGTTAATTTTACAAGTAGTTATGAATATCTACCATGTGGCATTTTACGTGAAGATATATGGCCAAATGACAGCCATGAACAAGTGATAGAGGAGACATAACACTAGTCTCTTTGCATAAAATATTTTACACAATTCTACAATTATAAATACTCACTTCCTATACCATGAAAAACACCAATAAATACTTTGCTCTCTCATTATTGCTAATGATTAGTAATCATCACTACAAGCCTTTTTTTTAATTATGTGCAGTCTTTTGTATATTCCAATTTCTTTTAAAACCTTTGTTTATTTCCTCATTCCAAACTTATTGGATTATTATTAATTTTGCTGATTCTTGTATCCTCTAAATAAATTAAAGACAGGTTTGTTTAATCCTGATGAAATATTTCACATTGCTGAAATAGTTTATTAGGAAAGTGCTCAGCACAATTTAAGTCAATTCATGTATTTCTGCTCACAAATATTATTGCAGTATTATTATTGTTATTTTTCCGTGTAATTTCCCTGTAACTTCCAACCGAAGATTTGAAGTAGAATTAGATGTAATTTAAATTCGAATGTTCCGGCTAAAGTAAGTGTTTGACAAAGCCTGAATTCAGTCCCAAATATCTTAAGTCTTGATTTAAGGGTCTGAAGTTTGCCTTTGACAGAGCGTAACTTCAACCCCGATGATGTGAATTTTTTTTCGTGTTAAGCTTAAGGGATTTGTATTTATATTTTATTTACTCATAGTAAAGTGGCCAAACTTTAAATGATATTTTAAATACTGGCTATGTTCCAGATGTTGCTATCTCAAGCGGTTACCTAGTGTCATTTCATAATTTAGACTGAAATTTTCTGAGAATAAACTATGAGCGTGTACCTATTATTAATTTTTTATTTTTCATCAATTGTATTATTTATTTATATCTATATCTATATTTATATTTATATTTATATTAAAAGTATGAAAGCCCTGTAAACATTTAAATTTGAAAGAATTACGAAAAAATACACATGACTTCACATCGTAACAAAAAGTGACCCATATTTTTAAGTTGGGAAAAGGGCCAAAAAAGTACCTCTACTTTGGTTATTTATCTAAATTTGTACCCCGTTATACTATCGGGCTAAAAAAGTACCTACCGTTAATAAAGTAGGCAAAAAGTACCCAGTTTTAACGGGCCTCTTACGTGGCAACCGGCAATTTGACCCGCCCCAGTAATGTGGCCAAAAAAGTACCTCTACTTTGGTTATTTATCCAAATTTGTACCTCGTTATACTATCAAGCTAAAAAAGTACCTACCATTTTTTTAGTTTAACCCGCCCCAAATTTTAGTTAAACAAACCAAAAATTAAATAACAAAATACAATACATGTAGGACCACAAATTATAATAAATCTGATAAACAAACCAAAATCTCACCCTTTTTAGTTAAATACAATACATGTAGGACCACAAATTATAATCCCTAAACCGCAACAAAAAGAATATAACAGATGGAGATTATTCAATAACAAAATACAAACCCCACCAGTAACAAAGACCAAAAAACAATGGAATTTGCCGGATATGGTTAACCAGTAATGTTTAACCCGCCCCAAATTTTAGTTAAACGCAACATTATTCATCTAAATCGTCTGATTTTTGTTGGGTTTAGTTTGATTTTTGTTTTGTTTGACTAGGATTTTGACTGATTTGTATGTATATGTATTTTTGAATTTGGAGGTGTGTCCGACTTTATTTTTTTTGTTTGCATGTGGTGTTCATACTCGATTTAACCCTGTATTTGTTTTGTGGTTGTTGCTGGTGCTTTTTGGGTTTGTCGATTTAACCCTATCCGGCAAATTCCATTGTTTTTTGGTCTTTGTTACTGGTGGGGTTTGTATTTTGTTATTGAATAATCCCCATCTGTTATATTCTTTTTGTTGCGGTTTAGGGATTATAATTTGTGGTCCTACATGTATTGTATTTAACTAAAAAGGGTGAGATTTTGGTTTGTTTATCAGATTTATTATAATTTGTGGTCCTACATGTATTGTATTTTGTTATTTAATTTTTGGTTTGTTTAACTAAAATTTAGGGCCGGTTAAACTAAAAAAACGATAGGTACTTTTTTAGCCTGATAGTATAACGAGGTACAAATTTGGATAAATAACCAAAGTAGAGGTACTTTTTTAGCCCCATTACTGGGGCGGGTCAAATTGCCGGTTGCCACGTAGGAGGCCCGTTAAAACTGGGTACTTTTTTGCCTACTTTATTAACGGTAGGTACTTTTTTAGTTCGATAGTATAACGGGGTACAAATTTGGATAAATAACCAAAGTAGAGGTACTTTTTTGGCCCTTATCCCTTTTAAGTTTTACCTCACCTAGCCTATATTGTACATATTTTGAAAACTAGCTCTTGCAAATTCAAAATATGTGCTCTTACAACCATTGCTTCTAAACCTATGAAATTAAATCTGTGTTCTCACAACTATTATTTTCACTCTCTTCTTCTCACTTTTTTGTTACATATGCTTCAAGGGCCCATCCGTCATTACTGTTTCTCCCCCTATATCACCTAATTGTAATGTAAAAAAATTGAAGAGTAGAAGTCCACCATTAAAGGGCATTCAAAGCTTTGCTTTAGAAAATAGAATTTCTTGTAATTCTTAGTTGTTTGGATTGAGTGTTGTTCCAATTGATTGAAAATATCAAAAAGAGTTCAAAGTTTAAATTTGAAATGATTTTGAGTAGATTTGAGCAAGATTTGAATTAAATTTCACAAAAAACACAAAGAAGAAGACGAAGTCAATTTTTTGTATAATTATGTATAATCTTGTATAATAGTGTATATGAGTATATAAACACATCGTATACACTATTATACACATTTATACACATTTATACAAACGTCTATATGTGAACTTCTTTCACGATTTTCAGTTGCAATTCCTGTTCAAAACTAGTCCAAATCTCCATTAAATGACTTCAAATTTTATATACAACCTCTTTATACTATTTCTAACAAGTCTAAATAACACCCACTCAAAATTTCTCACAAAATCAAATTCGGAATTGATACCCACATATTTAAGCTTGTTAATAATCTAATTTTTACCAAATAGATTTGATTTGTTGAACTAATATTTGAGTCACAATTACTAATTCGAAAATTAACCTTAAAGCTTGAGCAATCCTTTTTAAAAATTGAATGGTAATTTTTAGAACCTATTGGAGTTGGATGTTGTATCTTAGCCTATTATTTTTGGGCTAGTTGGTTGTAAATTGAAATATGGGCTATAAAATTGAAAATTGGGGAGCTCAATTGTTCTTATGTGAAATTGTCCCTTTAAATTTTATTAGACTTAAATCCATAAAGAAATTTGGACCAGATTAAATTCAAGATATTAGTCCAAACAAAATATTGTGGCTAATAAATTGGGTTAATTATACATGTATTAGGCTAGTCCATTTAATTATACTACAAATTAACTGATAAGACCACGTCATTAGCCCAAGGTCCAAATGGCTATTAGACCATCTTAAAGCCCAGGCTCATGCCACATGTCAAGTGATGTGGCAATCCAAGTCAAAAGAACGAGCCAATAAAATCAAGACACATGCCAAACGACGTGGCGATCCAAGACAAATAAATTAGCCAATGAGATTGTGTCACATGTCAAGTGATATGGCAATCCAAGACAAATAAATGAGCCAGTTAAATCATGCCAAATGTCTGGATGGTATTGGTCGGTTCAAACGGACCAATCAAATCGCAAAGCCACACCACCCCTTACAACTATAAATAGAGGTCTTCATAAAGCTAGAAGAGACCATAATTAAGAACAAAAAGCAAGCAGAGAGCTCGTGGATCAAACACCGTAGATTTCTCTACAAGCTACAAGTTCAAGCATTCAAGCACTCAAGCTACAAGTTCAAGTTCAAGTTCAAGATCAAGAACGAAGCCAAATCAAATACCAAGGCGTTCAAGATCAAATTACTTGTTCGCGATCAAGCACAAATTCAAGTTTATGGAGGAGATTCAAGATCAAGCTTCACAAGCCCTTGAGTCAAATCAAAATCAAGTTCATCAATATACTTTACATTCTTGAAGAATCAGAGGAATGCTATAGAGATTGTAACACTTTCATTTATTGAAATCAAATACTACATTTGTCACGCAATTTTTCAGTCTTGATTATTTATTTTCTCGACGCGAAAATTTGTTGTTACAAATTTCTGGCACGCCTAGTTGGACAATCTCTACCTCTTATCTCTTCAAGTTACCAAATTTCAAGAACACAGAAATGTCTCCTAAGAAGATCAACTTCAAACTTGCTACTAGGGGTGTACAAAGGAAACCGATAAACCGCACCAACCCGATAATCCGAGTCAAACCGAGAGAAAAAACCCGACTATGGTTTGGTTTGATTTGGTTTGGTCTGGGGGAAAAAACCCGACCATAATTGGTTTGGTTTGGTTTTGACTAAAGAAAGTCAAATCGAAACCAAACCAACCCGACATTACATATATAGAAATATTAGATATATTTAATATATAAATATACTTATTGTGATGTAATTTATAAATATTTCTTATAAAAATTTATAATTTTATCTTTTAAGATTGGATTTAGAACTTTTGAATGTTTCAATAAGTTTTATAGCTATTAACATTAGTAAACTAAATAATGCTACAAAAGCCTAAACTAATATTAAATCAATATTAATGCTAACAAAAGACATTCAATTCAATACTATGAACGAGAATGTATTGAATATTTATATTTTATTTTACAATAATTTAGATAAAAATGCATAACATATTTTTATTTTTCTTTATTAGCGTTTAGTCGTGTGATTGACACTCCCTTATTAGTCTACTTATTTTAACATGACTTATTACTTTTAAATTATATTTATTTTTATTATAGCTTTTTAATTAGCAATATTTATATTATACAATTTTATGTCTTTATTGTTGAATATTTTAGGATAATGCCATGATACTTCTCATATTTTGTATTATTTTCTTGAAAAATACTTTGTATAGTTGTATCTTACTAGGATTAAAGAAATATTTTGAGCACAATTTGTATGTTTTGTTCTAGGGAGATTTTACCGGAAAAAAACCCGAAAAACCCGAAAACCCGAAAAAACCTGAGAAAAACCGAGAGTGAAAAACCCGAGTTTATTGGTATGGTTTGGTCTTTAGATTTAATAACCCGATACATGTGGTTTGGTTTGGTAATTGTAAAATCCGAACCAACCCGACCTATGTACACCCCTACTTGCTACTGCTAAGGCTAAGGATTCCAAGTTTTCATCAGATGTGGAAAACTTGTTGGATGTACTGTGAAAAGTGTAGGACCTGTCACTAGGAACAAAGCAAACTTGCTGGGACAATATTCCTATCTTTGATCTTCAATCCTCAAAGGGGGAAAGATCTTTTCCAGCTGAATTGGAAGAAGAAGAGAACATTGCTGAAATTATTGAAAAGACGTTGGCTCTACTTAGCCCTTCTAGATCTAAGAACACTATAACACAGGGTGATGATAATGTCTTGATCACTAGATCTGGTCCAAGCACTCCACGTGAGTTGTTCCACTTAAAGTATGGTATAAGAGAAAATCTGTGCTTTGCTCTACCATCCACGACGGTTATCCAAGTAATGGTGACTAATACCTCAATTGTTGAAGAACAACTCGCAAAATTAACAAATGCAATTTAAGGGTTAACGAAGCATATGCAAGATCAAGATAATCAAATTGTCAAGCTGACAGATAGAGTTGAAAGCACGATGAAGGGAGATTCAAGCCATGCACCTGGAAAGCTCCCAATGATGCATGATAAGGGAGACTCATCTGCAAGGCAGACAACAACTCCTAAAGACTTTTAAATTTCATCCGACGGGGTTATTCCCATTGACCAATTGAAGGACTTCATTATGCGAACCATCAAAGATAATTACGATGTTGCTGCCAAGTCTTCTCTCGCATATGCAAAGCCATATACTGTGAGAATTGATACTTTGAAGATGCCTGCAGGTTATCAACCCCCAAAGTTTCAACAATTTGACGGTAAAGGGAATCCAAAGAAACACATTGCACATTTAGTTGAAACTTGTAATAATGCTGGAACCTATGGAGATTATCTTGTCAGTCAGTTTGTCTATTCCTTAAAAGGAAATGCTTTTGACTGGTACACTAATCTTGAGGCTGGTTTTTTCGATAGCTGGGAGCAACTTGAACATGAATTTCTCAACCGCTTCTATAGCACAAGGTGAACCATAAGCATGGTTGAAATCACAAACACACGTCAATAGAAGGATGAACCAGTTGTCGATTTCATCCATCGATGGAGGAATGCGAGCCTCAATTGTAAAGACAGACTTAGTGAAGCTTCTGGAATAGAAATGTGTATCCAAGGAATGCACTGGGGACTTCGCTACATCCTACTGGGTATCAAGACTAAGTCTTTTGAAGAGTTGGCTACACGTGCCCATGATATGGAGCTAAGTATGTATTCAAGAGGAAATCAAGCGCCACCTATTTATGAACCTTGAAAGGGGAAGGACAAACAAGAAATAAAGAGAGGAGGCAAGTTTTTGCTGAAGTCTGAGAGAAAGGAATCAATGAATGTTAATGCCTTGCCACTAAAGGTCACTACAAAAGTGAGTAAGAAACAAAGTGTGAAGACAACATCCTTACATGATAAATTTGGCCGAAAGTTAACTCTGAATGAAATGCAAGCGAAAGAATATCCATTCTTGGACTCCGATATCCCACCAATTTTTGAAGAGCTCCTTGAGTTGATACTCATTGAGTTACCCTAAATGAAGCGGTCAGATGAAGCTGGGAAGACTAACGATCCAAATTATTTCAAGTACCATCGGTTGCTTGGCCACCCTATTGAAAAGTGCTTTGTGTTCAAGGAGAAAGTCATGGACTTGGCCGCTGAAGGAATAATCTTGCTTGAGGACGAGCAAGACAGTTTGAATCAAGTCTCTTTCATTTTTGGTTCACTTGATCCCATTATCCTTTGCAATTTTGTTGAAGTACATGAATGTGATGACATCCAAACTGCATCATCACCAAATATGATTAAATTTGGTAAATTTGAACATATCGATGTAAGCAAACTATTGTTTCCCCATATGGCGTATAAACTAATAGAGGAGAAAAGATCTCAAGAGAAAAGTGAATCACGTGATGATCAAACTGATAATGAAGGTTGGATTCTTGTGACTTGGCAGAGACGCTGCAAGACAAATTCACAAAGGGAGTCAAATAAGCAGTCGACTAGGGTAAAAATGGTAAAAAGACCCAAGAAGAAAATGATAAAGAAGAACTGGAAGAAAACAAAAATGGCAGAGAATCATTATCAAAGGCTACGTCGTCCAGTGACATTGGAGGAATTCCTGCCAATCTGGTTACACCTGCAAACTTCTTGTGTATATATCAGGGCCTCATATTGTAAGATAGGTGAAGAAGAAACAAATAAAGAGGATCCATCATTGCTGTCACCTCCCTACCTAAATAACTCACTGGGAATTCTAAAGAAGTGGACGTTTGTGATGCAAAAATCACATTTACTGATGATGATCTTTTTCTTGGTGAAACATACCATAATCGCCCACTATTTATGGTTGGCTTTGTGCGAGAATAGAGAATAAGTAGAATCTTAATCGATGATGGGTCTGGTGTCAATATTCTCCCAATTTGAACTGTCAAAGAGCTTGGCATACCAACTCATTATGTGAAAGTCGTGTGATCATCCAATGATTTAATCAAGGAGGAAAAAAGCTATTGGGGCTATCAAATTGGAAATAAATATGGGAGACTTGCATTCGAGTGCATGTATGCACGTGATTGATGCAAAACCCTCATATAATATCTTGTTAGGAAGGCCATGGCTACACGAGAATAAAGTGGTTTCATCCTCCTACCATCAGTTCTTGAAATACTGCAAAGGCGGGGTCGAAAAGAAGATAATTGCCGATGATAAGCCCTTTACCGAGGCTGAATCATACTTTGTCAATGCAAAATTCTACTTAAAGAATTATGTATCAAAGGAGGCTAAGGTTGATGATGTGATATTGACCAAAAGTATTGCAAAGAAGGTTGATGCAAAGAAAACAAGGTGCAACAGCGTACATGGGCTAAATGTTGAAACTTTGGTTTTAGCTGCATCGTTTCCTTTACATGCCTAAATTGAGTCACCTTAGGATCCTATAGTCATCATGTTTAGCCTAATTTCACATGTCTATCTATCTTATCTCTTATTTGCAATTTGTATTGCATGTTTAATTGAATTACTTGCTTTCTTAATTTTGTATTCATTATTTAATTGTGGGATTCTCTATTTGAAATTTGCTATGTTTGAAATATCTTGCTGTTGAGTTTGGTGTTGAGTTACAAAGTTTGTGATTTCTATTGAGAAAAGGTGTAAGTTGTGAAATTTATTTTATTTAGTTTCTATGCTTTGGTTTTTGTGTTATTGTTGAGGCTATTATTTGGTTGTTGCACGAGGTTTCTGTTGTGCTATTGTTATTGTTTGCACGAGGTTTTTACCGTATGATTGTTACTATTTGCATAAAGTTTTTGTCGTGCCAATGTTATTACTGATACCCATATGGTAATATAAGGTCTGGGTATTGATATGCATGTAGTGAGATAAGATGGGTTTGATATGTGGGCTAGAAAGTAGGGGGGTGCATTCGATTTATCAATTCGATTTTGACTCTTATCGATAATTACTTATTGATTATCGATTTGTACATATGATTATCGTTATCATTTCAATAAGGTTTCGATTTTTTCGATTTCAATTTATTAAATTTTTGGGGCTTATCGATTCGGTTATCGATTACACCAATAAGAAAATTTGTGGGGTTCCACAGAAAATATATCGCTATAAAAACGCCTAACTAATATCGACAAAAAGAAGCTAAAATATGACGAACATTGTTTATAACATAAAAAATGTGTCAACAAACACATGCAACGAAACTAAAGTAATGGACCAAATATATGGTACCAATACTCCTATGGTATTAAAAAAAATAAAAATACATCATCACTGCTAATTTTATTTTCCATTAATTTGAACTTCATTACCTTGATCTTTAAATATGATCATTCCTTAAATGTGGTAGATGAAATAATTAGGGGCGTGCATTCGATTTATCGATTTGATTTTGACCCTTATCAATAATTACTTATCGATTATCGATTTGTACATATGCTTATTGTTATCGTTTCAATAAGGTTTTAATTTTTTCGATTTCGTTTATCGATGAACCGATAACAAGTAATCGATTCGATTTATCGATAAACCGATTCGAATGCACACACCTACTAGAAAGGGATCTACTAGAAGTTATACCAAGGTGGGCTAAAATGCAGGGTGCTCAAAATTAAATATAATGGCTCTCGCGGTGATATGAGAAAAGATTGTAAGTTATTTTTATGATTTGGGACTACGAGGCGGTACTTCAGGAGTGTCCTGTTGATCATCTCTACTTGTTTTATTGTTTGGTTGTTGTTTTCTTAACATGTAAAATCCTTATTTTCCTTTCGTATTGTGTTTACTTCCTTAATTTTGTGTTGTTACTTTTCCGTAAATTTTTTATCTTTTCACTTCTCTGTCATTTTTATTCTATCATTATATATCCTATCTTGTTTTTTTTATCATCTTCGGTAGGGCCTTCATCTGACCTCATCACTACTTTACTGATGTTAGGTTTGGCACTTTCTGGGTATCATTTGTGGTGTACTTATACTACGTTTCTGCACATATTTATTGTAGATCCAAGTACATCCTATGAGCTTCGGTATTAGCACGTTGAGTTGTTTTCTTTAGAGACTTCAAGATACAACTGCCAGCGTCCGTAGGCCTCGGAGTTCCTTTTTATCCTGTTCTTTTCTTATTTCTTTACATATATAGATAGTGGTGTATACGAGTATTCGGTATTGTATCTAGATGCTTGTGACTTGTATTTACACTAGATTTTGGGAGATATACATGTTGAGTTATATATTCTATTCATATAGTTGTTGATATTTTTGAGATTTAAATTATTGTTATTCCGCATGTTTGTATATGCTTACCTAATCTTAGAGACTAGGTGTAGTCACGACATAATACAGAGTGAATTTGGAGTCATGACATTTACCTAATATTCTTGGGATACTACAGATTATAGTATTCTCAATATTCTTGATGAACTACACACTGATATAACATAATTAATGGTCAATCATGCAGTACTTTGTTTGAGTATGTAAAATGATATACCCAATATAAATAGGTATACCATAATTACTGTTGAATGATGATATTTTCTATAATTCTTCGTATACTACAAATTGGTGTACCATGATATTATTGGTATGTTAAAGACTATCCATAATATTCTTGATATACAACATAATAGTATATCATGCTTAGTATTGAACCATGGTATATTTTGTTTGAGTATGTTAAATGGTATTTTCGATATTTTTAGTATACTACATATTAGTATGCCATAATATTACTTGTGTGTTAAGTTGTATCCTCAATATTCTTGGTACACTGCAAGTTGGTATATCAAAATTACTCTTGAATGATGATATTCTCAATATTCTGTGTATACTACATATTGGTATTGTATACCACATATTGGTATTCCTAATATTCTTGTATACTACATTATAAGATTATGGATTTAATTCAAAAGAGTAAAAGCGGTATTAAGACTGATAAAGTTTTATTTTAAAAAAATTAAAATTACTTGGAGAACCACAAAATAAAAATATATACAAATATTAAATAAAACAATAAAAGCATTAAAAAAGTAACATGGTAACTATCGGTAATCATAACCGATTAGTAATTGTGTAGAAGGTATCCCAATATAAATTTTAATATTCATTTAAACAAAAGTGAAAGAAATATTTTGAACGGAGAGGTTTTAGTGAAAACAATAAAATTAAGAAAAATAAAAAACACATCGAAATAACTAAGATAAAAAAAATAAAGTAAAAAAGAGTGAGGTGGTTGCTACTTGAAAGAATAAAAAATAAAGAGAGAAAATAACACAAAATAAATAAATAAGAGTACCTAATTTTATTAGAAAGGAAAAAATAAAGTGAAAAAAATAACAACAAAATATGAAAAAATTAAAAAATTAAAAGAACAAAAAAAATGGTGGAACAAACAAAAAGGAGGGGGGGGGGGGGGACGTTTTGTGAAGCTTAGGCATATAAAGGAGGGCAGTCTTACCTTAAAATATTACGGGGGCATGTTTTATCTTTTTCAAAAAGGAAAGCTTTTTGATCCTTATATCTTTAAAAAGGGCTCTAAGACTCTAATTATCCTTTTCTCTTATTGATTCAATAAATTTTAATCCATCTATCAGTCCAACTCCGTTTTACCATTTAAAACACAAACACGTAAATTTGTAAATTCACCATTTTCAAAAAGTCAGAAAACCTAATATTTGACTGCATATATCTCCTCTTTTGAAAACAATCTAATCTCTCAAAAGTATATTCTTTTCAAGTTGACTATAGAACTATACCATCTGTTCACTTTAGCTTAACACGTATACTAAAAATGATTTTTATTTTTACTTGTTTTTTATGCATACTGAGAGAAGATTAAAAAAAATATTCTTATTATATTTATAATATTTATTACTCATTTCAAATTATTTTGTTAAATTTAATAAAATATACATCAATTAATATATATATATATTATAATTATATATTTTATTTATTATGTTTTAAAGAACATGAAAAATTAAAGGGAAAAGGTCCAAATATAACCATGTACTTTGCGAAAAGGGACAATTATAACTTTCGTTAAAAGTTTGGCCCATCCACCCCCTTACCGTTACATATTGGGCTATATACGCCCCTAATTTCAGACGGAAGCCACAATGGATTTTTCATCCACTCAACAGCTTCCATGTGTAAATTAATATCCACATAATCCTATTTTTTAATTACCCAACCCAATAACCCAACCCTGTAACCCTACCCATTTCATCATATTTTTTAATTACCCAACCCTGTAAATCAATTACCGTTCCCTTTCTTCTCCTTCTCCATCCGCGAAAATTAGGGTAGCTGCTTTCTTCTCCACCTATTATCCTCTCTTAAAACAGGGGAAAAGTTACAGAAACATAGCTTGGCAAACGTCCATAGCCCCATTATCGTCGAATCCATACGAGCAAGTAAGGGTTAGTGTTCCCACCATCTTTCACCATCCAATTTCCAAAAAATGAGCCATGGATCTTCGAGTTCATCATATAGTTCGAGGAGGAAATGTTGTTGTGGAGTTGCTGTTAGTCAATTTACTGCTTAGACTCCAAATAATACCGGTAGACGATTTAACAAGTGTTCAATGCCGAAGGTAAATTTTATAAGAATTGTTTGTATATTTTTGTTTAGGTAATTAATGCGAGCAAACACACTAACTTGATAATGTTTTTGTAATTGTTGCACAGGGACAAAATTGTAAGTTTTGGGAATGGGTAGATGATGAACTTCCTATTAGAGTTACAACATTGATCAGTAACTTAAAGAACGAAAATAAAGCTCTTAGACGAGAAAGGAATCTTCTCCTGATGAAGGTTGTCGAGATTGAAAGCGTATTAGCAGGGGATGTTGCAAAAATTGAAGATTTAAAGGAATTAGATAATCTTAAAGGAGACAATGATGTTTCTATGGAAAAATTGATGGAAGTTTAGTATTTGTGAAGGAAAATAGCCCAAAAAATGGAAAATCATTGGTATGGTTTGGTGTTGCTTAGTTGGGTTTGTCTGTGCTTGGAGGATTAAATAGCTAACGGAAAATGAACCAAAGTTTAGGTGTGTTTGACATATTTAAGTGATTATGTAACCGAGGTTCAAACATGGTTTATGTATGTCACGACCCGAATTTTTCCCCCAACATCGGGATCGTGATGGCGCCTACTCGTGGTAGCTAGGCAAGCCACTGTATTCATACTATCCTGTTTTTAACACAATTTTAATTAAATAAATGCGAAATACTTTATCGAAATAGAAATAACTAATTACAATATGAAAATCATACTGAAATCCTCTACCCAAGACGTGGAGTCACCAACTCACGAAATACTACTGAATACTACACATAAAGTCTGAAAGAAATATAACATAATTCTGTTTGTCTCGGAACAAAGAGACTCCAGCTAATAACATAAATAAAGAGAGAGACGCCGGACCTGCGGACGTCTGCAAGCTACCTCGGTCTCAAATATGATCAACTCCCACGCAATCTATTTACTGCTGCTGCTGCTCCTGATCGTAACCTGGACCCGTGCAAAAACGCACAGAAGTGTAGCATCAGCACAACCGACCCCATGTGCTGGTAAGTGCCTGGCCTATCCCGGCGAAGTAGTGACAAGCCTAGGACCAGACACCCACATAAACCTGTGCAATTCAATATATATGTATACCACAGAATAACAAGAAATAACCAGGTAATAACACAATAAGGAATATCTCAAAGAATTCAACAATTAACAACGGTTAATAAATTCACAAGGAAAAACAAAGTATAATGTAAACACAAGTAATATCAATTCAAGAAATAGCAAGCAATTGCACGGCATCACCCTTCATGCTTTTACTCTCATCCTCACCAAATAAACAAATAAAGTGCACGGCATCACCCTTCGTGCTTTTACTCTCATCCTCACCAAATAAACAAATAACGTACACGGCATCACCCTTCGTGCTTTTACTCTCATCCTCACATCCATAGTACGGCATGATCCTTCGTACATGGTTCAATAACAGGGCACGACATGATCCTTCGTGCATAATCAATAAATAAGCATGGCACGGCATTAACCTTCGTGCATAAATAAACAAACATGGCACGACATCACCCTTCGTGCATTATCACTCTTCCTCACCCAAATAACAATCACAGTTAAGGGCAAAGAAAGAAACAGTAATTCATAAACCGTCCCATCAAGGGCAATCAATAATTATCTTCACAACAAGTCCCAACAAGGGAGAACAATAACAATTCATCCGTAATATATCTCAAAATAATCATTTTTCAACGACTCACGGTCATACTAGACGCCAGTGTATGGATGCTCGTCACCACAGCCCATACACCGCACTCGATCACATAACACATAGCACATAATCCTATTCCCTCAAGCTAGGATAGAACAAACACTTACCTCGAGTGTTTATGAACAATTCAATCCGTGGAAATATCTTTTTCTTTCAACTTTGGCTCCAATCCAATTGTATCTATACACAATTGATTTAATATCATCAATACTACTCAACAAACTAATTCTTAAGACCAAATACATCTTTTACAACATTCTGCCCGAAATAGTGAATTTCAACCCCGGGCCCACATGGTCGGAATTCGGGGTTAGGACCAAAATCCGGTTACCCATCCCCCCACGAGTTCATGTATATGATTTGTTTCAAAATCGGACCTCAATTCGAGGTCAAATTCCCCAATTTATGAAAAACCCCATTTTCTAATAAAAACAAGAATTCTACCATGAAATCTTTGATTTCTTATGAAAAATATGTTTAATGATGTTAGGAATTGAAAGAATTAAGTAAAAAGTGACTTACAATCGTTTTGATGAAGAAGAAATCCGTGAAGAATCGCAAATGGGTGTTTTTGTTTTGTAAAAAGTGAAGAAATGAACTTAAAATCGTGTTTTACAGGTCTCTGTGTTCGCATTTGCGAACATGGGTTCGCAATTGCGAACATGGGTTCGCAATTGCGAACATGGGTTCGCAATTGCGAACCCCGACCAATTTCTGGAGTTTGAAAAATAAGCTAAAGTCTGGGAAGTTCGCATTTGCGAACATAGGTTCGCATTTGCGAACACAGGCTGAATAAGGCATTGTTCGCATTTGCGAACAATAGTTCGCATTTGCGAACCAAGGCAGTATGGGGAATGTTCGCATTTGCGAACATTAGTTCGCATTTGCGAACATAGGCAGACTCTGGGGACCTTCGCAAATGCGAACAAATGTTCGCATTTGCGAACAAGGCTGGGCCAAAAGGGGCTTCGCATTTGCGATAAAGGTTCGCATTTGCGAGCCTGTCCCCTTCGCAATTGCGAGAAATTCTTCGCAATTGCGAAGCCAACAACTGGGTGAAAAACCAGCAATTCAAAAATTCAGAATTTCATCCAACGGCCTATCAAATCTTTACCCGAGCCCCCGGGCTCCAAACCAAACATGTACACAACCTCAAAAACACATTATGAACTTGTTCGTGCGATCACATCGCCAATATCACTTCGTTTTAATCAAATCAAGCCTCAAACTCATGATTTTCATACTTTTGATTTTCAAAACTTCTTAACTTGGAACTCAAGGTCCAAAACATCTCAAACGACATCCGAATGTCACCAAACTTTACAGAAATCACATATATAATATTTAAGACTTGTACCGGGCGAATACGAGCGCGATACCAAGGTCAATTAATTTATTTCCTTTAACAATTACATCAAAAACAATTTCATAGAAAAATTCATAACTTGGGCTCTAGGCCTCAGAATTCGACTCCGGACACATGTCCAAGTCCCATATTTTCCTACGGACCTCTCGGGACCATCCAATCTCGAGTCCGGATCCGTTTACCAAAAATGTTGACCGAAGTCAACCATATCAATATTAATATCATTTTTATCCAAATTTCTCATAGAATTCATATTTTCTATCACAAAATCTTTCCGGCTACATGCTCGGATCATGCACATAAATCGAGGCAATATAGAATGAGGTTTTTAAGGCCTCAGAAGCTCGAAATGATTAATTAAATAAGTGATGACCCTTTGGGTCGTCACAATCTCCACCTCTAAAACAACCGTTCGTCCTCGAACGGACAAAAGAAAGAAGTACCGAGTCAGGAAACAAGTGTGGGTAACGGCTCCGCATATCAGACTCGGACTCCCAGGTCGATGCCTCAGGAGGCTGACCTCTCCACTGAACACGTACAGAAGGATAACTCTTCGACCTCAACCGTCGAACCTGCCGGTCTAGAATAGCCACCGGCTCCTCCTCGTAAGATAGATCATTGTCCAATTGGACAGTACTGAAGTCTAACACATGTGTGGGATCGCCGTGGTATCTCCGAAGCATAGATACATGAAAAACTGGATGCACGACTGATAAGCTAGGCGGCAAAGCTAATCTGTAAGCCACCCCTCCCACTCTGTCTAGAATCTCAAATGGACCAATATACCTAGGGCTGAGCTTGCCCTTCTTCCCGAACCTCATCACTCCCTTCATAGGCGACACTCGGAGCAATACTCGTTCACCAACCATGAAATCTACATCTCGAACCTTACGATCCGCATAAGTCTTTTGCCTAGACTGAGCTGAACGCAATCTCTCCTGAATAGTCTTGACCTTATCCAAGGCCTCTTGAACTAAGTCTGTACCTAACAACCGAGCCTCTCCCGGTTCAAACCATCCAACTGGTGATCGACATCGCCTACCATATAACGCCTCATACGGAGCCATCTGGATACTAGATTGGTAATTGTTATTGTAGGCGAACTCTGCTAATGGCATAAACTGGTCCCACGAGCCTCCGAAATCAATAACACAGGCTCGAAGCATGTCCTCAAGAATATGAATAGTCCTCTCGGACTGGCCATCCGTCTGAGGATGAAATGTTGTACTCAACCGAACCTGGGTGCCTAACTCCTGCTGGACCGCTCTCCAGAACCGCGAGGTAAACTGCGTACCCCGATCAGAGATAATAGATACCGGCACTCCATGGAGACGAACAATCTCCCTAATGTAAACCTCCGCTAACCTCTCCGATGAGTAGGAGACAGATATACTGGAATAAAGTGTGCTGACTTGGTCAGCCTATCAACGATGACCCAAATAGCATCAAATTTCCTCCGAGTCAAAGGAAGTCCAATAACAAAGTCCATAGTGATCCGCTCCCATTTCCACTCGGGAATTTCAATCCTCTAGAACACACCACCAGGTCTCTGGTGCTCATATTTCACCTGCTGACAATTTAGACACCGAGCGACATACGCAACGATATCTTTCTTCATTCTGCGCCACCAATAATGTTGCCGCAAATCCTGGTACATCTTCGCGGCACCTGGGTGAATAGAATACCGCGAACTATGGGCCTCTGCTAAGATCAACTCTCGAATCCCTTCGACATTGGGCACACAAACTCGACCCCGCAATTTCAATACCCCATCATCATCTAGATTTACCTGTGTGGCACCTCCCCGCTGTATTGTATCTCTCAATTCACGCAAATGAGGATCATCAAATTGCCTCTCACGGATACGCTCTAATAAAGAAGAACGAGCGGTCGTGCAGGCTAGCACCCTGCTAGGCTCAGAAATGTCCAATCTTACGAACCGGTTGGCTAATGCCTGGACGTCTAGAGCAAATGGTCTCTGACTGACCGGAATATATGCAAGACTACCCATGCTGGCAGACTTTCTACTCAAAGCATCGGCCACCACATTGACCTTACCTGGATGATATAAGATAGTAACATCATAGTCTTTTAGCAACTCTAACCATCTCCGCTGTCGTAGATTCAACTCCTTCTGTTTGAACAAGTACCGTAGGCTTTTTTGATCAATGTACACCTCACATGTCACACCATATAGATAATGCCTCCGGATCTTTAAGGCATGAACCACCGCTGCCAACTCAAGATCATGAACTAGATAATTATTCTCATGTATTTTCAACTGCCTCGAAGCATACGCAATAACCTTACCATCGTGCATCAATACCACTCCAAGCCCTGTACGGGACGCGTCACAGTAAACTGTATAAGGCCTTGCACCCGTAGGTAGTATCAGCACTGGTGTTGTAGTCAAAGCTGTCTTGAGTTTCTGAAATCTCGCCTCACACTCATCTTACCACTGGAAGTGGGCACTCTTCTGGGTTTACCTGGTCATCGGGGCTGCAATAGAAGAAAACCCCTCTACAAATCGACGGTAGTAACCTGCTAACCCCAAGAAACTCCGGATCTCAGCCACTGAAGCTGGTCGAGGCCAATTTTGGACTGCCTCAATCTTCTTTGGGTCTACCTGAATACCTTCCACTGATACAATGTGACCCAGAAATGCTACCGAACTCAGCCAGAACTCACATTTAGAAAATTTGGCATATAGCTGGTTATCTTTCAGAGTCTGAAGAACCACTCTGAGGTGCTGCTCGTGCTCTTCCTGGTTGCGGGAGTACACCAGGATGTCATCTATGAAGACTATCACGAACAGATCTAAGTAAGGCCTGAATACCCGATTCATCAACTCCATGAATGCTGCTGGGGAATTGGTCAACCCGAAGGACTTACCAAGAACTCATAATGCCCATATCTAGAGCGAAAGGCTGTCTTAGGAATGTCAGCCGTCCTGATCTTCAGCTGATGGTAGCCTGACCTCAAGTCTATCTTAGAGAATACCCTCGCTCCCTGGAGTTGGTCAAACAAATCATCAATCCTCGGCAGTGGATATTTATTTTTGATAGTCACCTTGTTTAACTGCCGGTAATCAATACACATCCGCATCGAGCCATCCTTCTTCTTTACAAATAATACAGGTGCTCCCCGGGGGGAAACACTGGGCCTGATAAAGCCCTTCTCAAGAAGGTCCTGCAACCGATCTTTCAACTCTTTTAACTCCGGCGGGGCCATACGATAGGGTGGAATAGAGATGGGCTGAGTGCCCGGTGCCAAATCAATACAGAAATCAATATCCCTGTCGGGTGGCATGCCCGGCAGGTCTGAAGGAAAAACCTCGGGAAACTCCCGTGCAATAGGGACTGAATCAATGGAAGGAACTTCTGCGCTGGAATCACGAACATAAGCCAGATAAGCTAGACACCCCTTCTCGACCATACGTCGAGCCTTAACATAGGAAATAACAGTGCGAACGGAGTGGCTTGAGGTACCTTTCCACTCTAGTCGGGGTGATTCTGGCAAGGCTAAGTTCACCGTCTTAGCATGGCAATCAAGAATAGCATGGTATGGGGACAACCAGTCCATCCCCAATATGACATCAAAATCTACCATATCCAAAAGCAATAGATCAACACGGGTCTCAAGACCCCCAAATATAACTACGCACGAACGATGCACCCGATCGACTACAATGGAGTCACCCACTGGTGTAGCCACATAAACTGGAATATCTAGAGCATAGCTGGGCACGGCCAGATACGATGCAAAGTAGGAAGACACATGTGAATATATAGACCCAAGGTTAAATTATACTGAAGCACCTCTGTCACAAACAAGAATGGTACCTATAATCACGACATCTGATGCCTCTACCTCTGGCCTGGTCGGTAAAGCATAGAATCGGGGATCAACACCTCCCCTCTGAGCTACATCTCTGGGACAGTCATCCACTGGCTGACCTCTACCTCTGGCTGGACGGTCTCCACCTCTACGGTCTCAACCTCTACCTGTACGATCTCTACCCCCGCCTCTGGCTGGCTGGGTAGGTTGAAGGTCAGCTGGGGCCTGAATCATGGGATAAGGGCCCCGCTGCTAAGTGTTGCCCATCGCTCGAGGGAAAAACCTGACAAGATGACCTGGGTCACCACAACCGTAACAACATTTAGGCTGATGGGGATGCTGGCCCTGACGAATTGAATGGCCCCCACGAACACTCTGAAGAGGTTGAGCACTAATAGGAGGCTGATCTGAATACTGCTCACGAAACCCATAATCGCCTGGTCCACCCGGTGAAGCCTGAATGGCGGAATGGAAAGGTTTGGAAGACTGGCCCCTATCAAAAGATTCCTGCCTCCAGAAGAAGAACCACTAAATCTGTCGGAATGGCGAGGCCTCTTGTCTGAAGGATAACCACCTCTCCGAGCAAGAGTCATCTCAACTCTACGTGTTGCATTAGCTGCCTCCTGAAAAGATATATCACTCCCTACTCCCACAGCCATCTGAAGTCTAATCGGCTGATTAAGCCCATCCATGAACCCGTGGACCCTCTGCCGCTCTGTGGGGAGTATCATCACTGCATGACATACCAAATCAACAAATCTCGTCTCATACTGAGTGACAGTCATAGTACCCTGCTGGAGGCACTCAAACTGCCTCCGAAATACATCCCGCTGAGTAGCAAGGAGAAACTTCTCCATAAATAGTTCCGCAAACTGGTCCCATGATAAAGCTGGGGACCCTGCTGGTCGAGTCGAGCAATAATCTCTCCACCAAGTCTTGGCGGATCCTGCAAGTCTGAATGTACAGAAGTCAACTCCATTTGTCTCCACGATCCCCATAGTCTTGAGAATCTCATGGCAACTGAATAAGAAATCCTGAGGATCCTCTGATGTGGCACCGCTGAAAGTAGTGGTAAACAGCTTGGAGAACCGATCAAGTCTCCATAAGGAATCAGAAGTCATGGCCGCTCCATCTCCGGCATGAGCCGTGGTACTCGACTGAGTGGCCACAGCTGGCTGAACCACTGGTGCCTGAGGCTGAGGAACTACTGGCTCCGGAGTACGAGCAATAGGAGTCTGGGCCCCTCCTCCAGCCTGAGAAGTGGCTGGGGCAACTGATAATAAACCCGCTCTAGCAATGCCGTCCATGAATCCCGCTATTCTGACCAAAGCATCCCGGAGATCTGGGGTAATTAAAGCCTCTCCTAGGACCTGAGCTGGGCCCACTGGAGCTGCTGGAACCGGAACCTCCTCGTCAATCTCAATATGAGGCTCCACCTCCGGAGTAGCTGCCTGGGGCTGAGCTCTACCCCTACCACGGCCTCTGATACGGCCTTGGCCCCTGCCCCTCACGGGAGCTGCCTGGGGCTCGGGCTGCTGGTCAGCGGACGAAGAAGCGCGTGTCCTCACCATCTGCGAAAGGACAGAATAGAAATTCAATGAGTAGTTGAGGAACAAGTCGCACGACAAGAAAGAACAAATGAGAGACTCTTTCCTAACTCAATAGACTCTGGAGGACAAGTACAGATGTCTCCGTACCTACCTCTCAAACTCTACTAAGCTTGTTCGTGAGTGGTGAGACCTATGTAACCTAGAGCTCTGATACCAACTTGTCACGACCCGAATTTTCCCCCCAACATCGGGATCGTGATGGCGCCTACTCGTGGTAGCTAGCCAAGCCACTGTATTCATACTATCCTATTTTTAACACAATTTTTATTAAATAAATGCGAAATACTTTATCGAAATAGAAATAACTAATTACAATATGAAAATCATACTGAAATCCTCTACCCAAGACGTGGAGTCACCAACTCACGAACTACTATGGAATACTACACATAAAAGTCTGAAAGAAATATAACATAATTCTGTTTGTCTCGGAACAAAGAGACTCCAGCTAATAACATAAATAAAGAGAGAGACGCCGGACCTGCGGACGTCTGCAAGCTACCTCGGTCTCAAATATGATCAACTCCCACTCAATCGATTTACTGCTGCTGTTGCTCCTGATCGTAACCTGGACTCGTGCAAAAACGCACAGAAGTGTATCATCAGCACAACCGACCCCATGTGCTGGTAAGTGCCTGGCCTATCCCGGCGAAGTAGTGACAAGCCTAGGACCAGACACTCACATAAACCTGTGCAATTCAATATATATGTATACCACAGAATAACAAGAAATAACCAGGTAATAACACAATAAGGAATAGCTCAAAGAATTCAACAATTAACAACAGTTAATAAATTCACAAGGAAAAACAAAGTATAATGTAAACACAAGTAATATCAATTCAAGAAATAGCAAGCAGTTGCACGGCATCACCCTTCGTGCTTTTACTCTCATCCTCACCAAATAAACAAATAAAGTGCACGGCATCACCCTTCGTGCTTTTACTCTCATCCTCACCAAATAAACAAATAACGTACACGGCATCATCCTTCGTGCTTTTACTCTCATCCTCACATCCATAGTACGGCATGATCCTTCGTACATGGTTCAATAACAGGGCACGACATGATCCTTCGTGCATAATCAATAAATAAGCATGGCACGGCATTAACCTTCGTGCATAAATAAATAAACATGGCACGACATCACCCTTCGTGCATTATCACTCTTCCTCACCCAAATAACAATCACAGTTAAGGGCAAAGAAAGAAACAGTAATTCATAAACCGTCCCATCAAGGGCAATCAATAATTATCTTCACAACAAGTCCCAACAAGGGAGAACAATAACAATTCATCTGTAATATATCTCAAAATAATCATTTTTCAACGACTCACGGTCATACTAGATGCCAGTGTATGGATGCTCGTCACCACAGCCCATACACCGCACTCGATCACATAACACATAGCACATAATCCTATTCCCTCAAGCTAGGATAGAACAAACACTTACCTCGAGTGTTTATGAACAATTCAATCCGTGGAAATGTCTTTTTCTTTCAACTTTGGCTCCAATCCAATTGTATCTATACACAATTGATTTAATATCATCAATACTACTCAACAAACTAATTCTTAAGACCAAATACATCTTTTACAACATTCTGCCCGAAATAGTGAATTTCAACCCCGGGCCCACATGGTCGGAATTCGGGGTTAGGACCAAAATCCGGTTACCCATCCCCCACGAGTTCATGTATATGATTTGTTTCAAAATCGGACCTCAATTCGAGGTCAAATTCCCCAATTTATGAAAAACCCTATTTTCTAATAAAATCAAGAATTCTACCATGAAAATCTTTGATTTCTTATGAAAAACATGTTTAATGATGTTAGGAATTGAAAGAATTAAGTAAAAAGTGACTTACAATCGTTTTGATGAAGAAGAAATCCGTGAAGAATCGCAAATGGGTGTTTTTGTTTTGTAAAAAGTGAAGAAATGAACTTAAAATCGTGTTTTACAGGTCTCCGTGTTCGCATTTGCGAACATGGGTTCGCAATTGCGAACCCCGACCAATTTCTGGAGTTTGAAAAATAAGCTAAGGCTGGGAAGTTCGCATTTGCGAACATTTGTTCGCATTTGCGAACACTGGCAGACAAAGGGATGTTCGCATTTGCGAACTAATGTTCGCATTTGCGAACTAATGTTCGCATTTGCGAACACATGCTGTATAAGGCAGTATGGGTAATGTTCGCATTTGCGAACTTTTGTTCGCATTTGCGAACATAGGCAGGCACTGGGGACCTTCGCAAATGCGAACAATTGTTCGCATTTGTGAAAGGCTGGTTCAAAGGGGGCTTCGCATTTGCGATAAAGGTTCGCATTTGCGAGCCTTGCCTTACAATGTCCCCTTCGCAATTGCGAGAAATTCTTCGCAATTGCGAAGCCAACAGCTGGGTGAAAAACCAGCAGTGCAACATTTCAGAATTTAATCCAACGGCCTATCAAATCTTTACCCGAGCCCCCCGGGCTCCAAACCAAACATGTACACAACCTCAAAAACACATTATGAACTTGTTCGTGCGATCACATCGCCAATATCACTTCGTTTTAATCAAATCAAGCCTCAAACTCATGATTTTCATACTTTTGATTTTCAAAACTTCTTAACTTGGAACTCAAGGTCCAAAACATCTCAAACGACATCCGAATGTCACCAAACTTTACAGAAATCACATATATAATATTTAAGACTTGTACCGGGCGAATACGAGCGCGATACCAAGGTCAATTAATTTATTTCCTTTAACAATTACATCAAAAATAATTTCATAGAAAAATTCATAACTTGGGCTCTAGGCCTCAGAATTCGACTCCGGACACATGTCCAAGTCCCATATTTTCCTACGGACCTCTCGGGACCATCCAATCTCGGGTCCGGATCCGTTTACCAAAAATGTTGACCAAAGTCAACCATATCAATACTAATATCATTTTTATCCAAATTTCTCATAGAATTCATATTTTCTATCACAAAATCTTTCCGGCTACATGCTCGGATCGTGCACATAAATCGAGGCAACATAGAATGAGGTTTTTAAGGCCTCAGAAGCTCGAAATGATTAATTAAATAAGTGATGACCCTTTGGGTCATCACAATGTATAATTGACATGGTTAATGTTTAGTTTATGTTTTATGTTTTGGAGCGAAGTTTATGTTTTCCTTCATTTCAGGCTTTCTTGTTATGGTTATCCTTCGTTTCAGGGATTAAATAGCTGTTATGACTTTCTTGTTATGATGTTCAAACATGGTTTAATGTTTTATGTATAATTGATGATTAAATAGCTCACTTTGCTCATGATTCTGTGCTTCTTAGAGGGAGAAGAAGCTGTAAAAAAAGGTGACATGAATAGGCTTCTCAAAAGGAGCTGGTCATATAACATTTTGCATCACCATATTTAACTCGTAAAAAAGGTCCACATACCCCCCTAAACTGTGCGAAATGGGTCAATTATACCCCTCATCTGCCTTCAATAGAAATAACAATCTTGGATTTGGATATGCCTCTTTTGGTTTTAACTTGGCAAGTAGCACAACCAGTCATATGCTGCAATATGCCTCTTTTGGTTTACACAAGCCTAGAGAAGAGGAGAAAGATAAATGCACTATCACATAATAACAGTATTCTCTTGATCTAACACATTGGTAGGAAAAGGCACATGATCTTAATCATTCTGTTTCCAAGAAATGGAACCAATATGTTCCAGAAAACTCAAGACCAAGCAATCATAGGAAACATACTCCATTAGATTAGTTAATAAATATGCTAGCAAGACTGTTAAGCAAGAAAACAATCTTGGGTTGGTAACACTACTTTTAGGGTAACAAGCAAACTGTGGAACCACATACAAGCAAGACTATTAAGCAAGAAAATCTTGGGTTGGGTCTGCCACAGACATGTCATTTGTCTACCCTTCCTTGATTGACTCCACTCCCATTTTCTTTTTCCTTCCTCATCTGGTTCCCTATTTCTTTTCACTTTGGGTCTGCCAACTTGCTTCACAATATCAGGAGGTAACATTGCTTGTGAAGGTTCAACTTTCTAGAACTGTCGACCCTTAACAGGCTGAAGCTTTTCCTTATATGTTAGCAAGTATGCTTCTTTACTATACCACCAATGGATTTCACCACTAGGCTCTACTCTGTTATGCATCATTGCCTTTATTGCATGAGGGCAAGGAATGCCAGATAAATCCCATAACCTACATGTACACCTTTTATGTTCTAGATTGACACTATGTCTATCAATTCCTTCAGACAATACATATCCCTAATCTCCATTGAATACGACTTGACAATCTTGTGATATGCCCCTCCGATCACAATACAACTTCAAGCAAGCTGGACTATATTCTGCATTCCAACTTCTCATCTTAGCCTCATTGTCTCCTAACAACACCATCACTTTCACTCTTATGTCCTCCAACATTTTGATAATTGGTTTTCCTCTAGCCTCAAGAATACATGCATTAAATGACTCAGTGAAGTTGTTATCAACCATCATATTCTTACATTGGGTATCAAAATAAGCCTTGCACCATGCCCTTGGAGGATACTTTAACATATCCTTTGCAGCATCTTCTGACAGTTTCCCTAATTTTTTCAACTGGTCTTTAAACTCCTCATCATATGATCTCCATGCACACCACCATAACAGCTTTCTCATTTCACCACTTCTCCATTTCTTGCACCAATTGGCCTCAATATGTCTCACACAGTACCTGTGGTTAGCCTCAGGAAGTACTGTGCTAACCGCATCCAACAAGCCCTGTGAAATGAATTACAAAACAAAGAATGAAAGAAATATTAGATAATCATATACTTTAAAATGTAGAATGGAAGAAAGTCAGAAATATTTACCTTTTGCATATCTGATATGAATGTGATTCCTGCACCAGTATTAAGCTCCAAAGACAACTTCAACAGCTCCATGAACCAACTCCAAGTCCTGCTTGTTTCCTTGTCCGCCACAGCACATGTAGTGGGTAGAAATGATTAATGGAATCTTGTCCTAATGCAATCAATAACTGACCCTTGGTTCTTCCTTTTAAGAATGTACCATCTACTCCAATTAATGGTCTCAAACCATTTTTCCAGCCTTGCTTCAAAGCATTAAAGCATAAGTACATTCTCAAAAAATTTCTCTTACCTTCTGCTAGTGCATCTTTGGAGATATTTATGACTACATCACTTCCCGGATTAGACAATCTAAGTTCTTCACAGTATGCCTCAAGTTTGTTGTAGTCATCTATAAAACTACCCTCTAGTTTCTGAAGAACCAAATTCTTAGCCATTTTCAATTTGGATCTACTCACATTCAACTTCAAATCATGTTCAAGCTCACCTCTCATATCTTTAATTGTGTATTTAGGGTTATTTTGGACCTTAATCTTAAAATATTGAGCTAATGTGGCTGCATTAGCTCTAGGATTCTTAAAGGCATCATCACAAGTGTGTAAATCCTTTCAAGTTTTAATCCTAAACCCACCAGTTTTTCCATCTTGAGAAATTAGACACCTAAAGGGACACCCTTCTTGACAAGCCCACCTGGTTCTTACTTTTCCATATTTAATCAACTTCAAAGCCTTTTTGTTAGCTAAATCATAGAAATTTACAGCCTTCATGCCTTCATTCATGTCCTTAAATGACATACCTAGCTTCAACTTCTTATAGTTTTCTAACCTATCATCTACAACCCTCCCTATTTCATTGCTAATACCTTACTTTTCATCAGAATCATACTCCCAACCATCTGAAGGTTCATATTCACCTCCAGAACCAAGACTATGTTCACAATCTGTACCAACCTCAACATCTACATCATTTGTTTCTATATCGTTTGAACTCATCATTCGAAAGCTAAAAAAAACAGGAAACAAAAGAAATAACAGAAAAGAGACCACATCAGAAAATATTGGTATAAATATAAAGCATGGAATAAAAAACTAAAAAGCAAATCTGGTTTCGGACAGCCGACCCACCAAATCCCAACATAAAATATGACAATAAACAAAAATCAGCAATAAACAAACATATCAGATAAAGATAAAGCATGCAATAAAAAAAACTTAAAAGGGGATGTGATTTTGGGACAACCACCCACCAAATCCCAACAAAAAATATGAGAATAAACAAAAATTCAACAATAAACAATCATATACGGATAAAGATAAAGCATAAAATAAAATAAACACATATAAGACAAACATTATAATCGGGAATACCAAAGTCCCACCAAATCCCCAACAAAAATACAAGAATAAACTTCATCCAACAATAATGTTAATATGTATGCTTATCTGTTACAGCATATGCTGAGATATTGGGTTGGAACATCATATCTTAGCTAATGGGTGTATGGAGTTTCAGCAAAAAAACTTACCTTGTAACAGGAAGATCTTCTTTCAAATGGGGGTATGGAGTTTCAGTACAAAGCTTCCATTCGATTCCTTTGCATGAGGATAATGGGTGGAGAAGAAAGCAGATAACCTAATTTCGCGGGTGGAGAAGGAGAAGAAAGGGAACGGTAATTGATTTACAGGGTGAAAAGGGTAGGGTTATTTTGTATTTGGGTAGGATAAAATGGGTCGGGTTATAGGGTTAGGTTAGTGGGTTGGGTTGGGTAATTAAAAAATAGGATTATGTGGATATTAATTTCCACATGGCAGCTGTTGAGTGGATGAAAAATCCACTGTGGCTTCCGTCTGAAATCAGGGGCGTATATAGCCCAATAATGTAACGATACGGGGGTAAATGTGCCAAACTTTTAACGAATGTTATAATTGCCCCTTTTTTACAAAATACATAATTATATTTGGACCTTTTTCCAAAATTAGAACATAACAAATAAAAGTGAACAAGGGAGAATAAAGGAATTTGATGACACCTGTTGGTGATATAAGAAAGTTGTATGGCTAGCGAAGAAGCAGAGGCAAAAAGAGTCCACCCGACAAGGTAAAGTCGGTGCTTTTTGTTTCTCTTCTTTCGGACTTTATTAGTCAAGCTCGGGCGTCCAATGTGGAAAATTCGAATTATACTCCTCGAACTATTCTTCGCCTGGAAAAGTATGCTTTCCACTTTCCACATCCCAAACACAAGATTTTGAGAAACGAAATACGCGTTGGAAGAACACACCTACCAATTCTGGCTTATTGTCCCTTTATTTACAAGAAATTTGCAATTTCTCAAATGATTGGTAAAGGTTACTACGTTTGATATTCTACTTACTGTCCCTATAAATTTATTTTTTCATATAGTTTAGTGCATGACAGAATTCCTTCAAAATTTACTATGTAAAAACCAAATTGAGGTTCACATCCCAAACAGAAGTTTGGCTAAACATACTAGTAGTGGAGTTAGGAGTTAACTTCTACTGGAATAGATCGTAATTTTTGTATCTTTATTAAATATGAGTCGGATCTGATAATTTATTTATAACTACTTTAAATTCATTTATATCCAATCCGACCTATCCGTTTGCCGTACCTAGTTGCCAGCAAGATTATATTACCAGTTACTTGTCATGATAAACTATCTATAAGTACTGCTTGTAACTGATCGTTTTGATCAACCTTTTCAAACAATTATGAGAAGCATCCTAGGGTATGAGTATTCATGGAACACTTGCAAAGATTCATTTCTACTTATCCAAATTTTGCATGTTATCTACGTAAGCCATTAAAATCCAGTTTGAGTTGATATTTCTTTAATGAATTGTCGGTGGAGATGAAGTGTGATATTTGAAAAGAAAAAAACCACCAACGTTTCCATATATTTTTTCCGGTCCACAATAAGTGACCAATTTAACTTGGGCACACATATTAAAAAAATACTAAATTCTAGACAAAAATAATTAGTATGACTAAATTACTCTTAATGTTGCAACATAATTATAGTAACTGACTTTTTAGGAATACATTCATAAAAATAATTTTGAAAAATTAAACTGAATTGTTTTATTATATAAATAAAGACTTACGTTGGATCAAATAAAAAAAAAAGTAAATTGATCGCGCGAGTAATGAAGATTTTATTGACGAAAGTCAGGGAACGTGGAGCTTTAAAGATATTTGAATAAATGATGTCTGTACGGAAAGGTACTACGTTAGATCTTTCCGTAGACAGTTGTATATTTACTGTTCTTGACGTTTGACTTTTACTATAAGAGTAGTATTGAAAGAAAAAAGAAAACAGAGTTGGAAAGAAACTGTAATCAGTCAACAGTGAGAATTTGGAGAGGTGCGTGGTTTATTAGTAAGTGTAAAAAAAAAAAAAAATTCTATATAATGTTAAAATACAAGACACTATACTTTAACGATAATTTTTTCTATTAAAGTATAGCATCACAGGTAGGGCGAAGGCATACTTGAGCAACTGACCACCCTTTGTCGGAAAAAATTACATTGTTTATATAGGTAAAATATTAAATTTTAGAGGTATATGATAGGTATTGAACACCCTTTATCGGATTATTTTTTTACTTATTTCAAGTTTGAACCCCCTTGAGAAAATTTCTGGCTTCGCCACTGATTACAGTAATAGTCTATGGTTGACCCCACGAAGTTAGAGTTCAAAACAGAGATTAAACTTAGATTGGAATATTACCAGAGTTAAGTAACATTCTCTAATGAAAACTGTCATATACATTTCTTACTTTATAAAAGACACATACATATATTACAAATAAGTAAAGCCTAAAACTCCATAAGAAGAGAAGTACACTGCGTTAAGTTTGATGATATTGTATAGTGTTTTTTTGTACGCTGTACGTATAACATTTAAATTAAACACGCTATATATATTATTTAAATTATCAGGCTATATAGCGTTTAAATACAAAATGATATAACTTAATGATAAAAGTTATCATTAAGATATAGCGCTCGTATTTAGAAAAGGTATTTTGTTTTATACTCCCTTCGGTCCAAAATAAGTGATTTTTTGGCCTTTTTTTTGTGGTCCAAAATAAGTGATTTTTTCGGATTTCAAGAATGACTTAATGATGTTTTTCCTACATTGTCCTTGGAGTAAATAGTATTGGAATATGTGTTATGAGTGTTTATGTGAGATAGTAAGGATAAAATGATCAATTCTATTGCTAATTAATGTTAAAGGGTGACTTTCTTAATATGTGTGAAAACTTCCAAAAAAATCACTTATTTTGGATAGGAGGGAATACTTACTAATGTACTTTGAGTCAAAATAATAATAATTGGATTCCGGATACCGTAGTTTATGGTGAAACCTTAAATGTGAAAAGCGCGTGAGACAGATGACAGTGTTATCGAAGCTGTCACTATCAGTCAGTCAACTTTTCGAAATACGGCAATGTAGCTTTTACTCACGAGTGAGAATTAATTAAGATTATCAGCTCAAAAAATAAGAGACAGTACGCCGGTGACACTACTTTTTTTTAGTTTTGTGCAGGAAGGCCGAGAGAAATTTCTCCTTATTCTCCCAACAGATTTTGTTTAGAATATGATTTGTTAATTTAGATCTCGTACCTCTTTAAAAAAATTATGTAAATGTGATATCTTCACTCTCATAATCACATTTATCTATTACCAGATATAATTATAAGCTATCATTGTCAGCCTCTATTGCATATAACCAACATGTCGTTAATATGCTCATTCCTTTGTATTGTTAGACCTAAGATATTTGAAACTTTTTCTCTATTGTGAATCAAGCCCTGCGTCTTCGTTCATTTCCTGAGTCACATTATTAAATTTGTACTCTAAGTATTTTGTCTTGGTTCTGCTAATTAGCTTAAAACTTTTAGACTCAAGGATCTGCCTCCAATCCTTTAACCTCATGTAACTCTGTCGCACGTCTCGTCAATCAGTATAATGTCATCTGCAAATAACATGCACCATGACACCTCTCCTTGAATGTGGCGTGCCAGTGCGTCAAACTCCAGGGTAAATAAAAATAGGCTGAGGGCTGACCTTTGGTGCAACCCCATCACAACTAGAATGTGTTACGAGTTTTGTCCCACTCTCCTCAATTGAGTATTGGCTTCATCATACATATCTTTAATAACATGTATGCAACACGAACACCTCTAGACTCTAAACATCTTCAAAGAACTTCCCTCGGTACTTTATTGTTGTAACGACCAGGCCCGTCGTTACGGAAATTTCCACCCCGTTACCTTGCATTAACATATCTTATGCTTCTATATCAGTGTTAGAACCTATCAGGTGAGTTAGGAGTGAATTGAATTAAAAATGAAGCAAATAGCATGTTTGAAGGAAGTTTGAATATGGAAAGTCAACCTAGAGTTGACTATCGAGTTAGAGTGCTCGGAATCGGATTCGGATGATTCGACTAGTTTCGAGGGATCATTTATGACTTAGGAGAGCAATCGGAATTGAATTTGGAGATCCCGTGTAGAAATAGGCTTGAATTGGCTAAGGTTGAATTTTGGCGAAATCCGATCGATAGGTGAGATTTTGATCCGGGAGTCGGAATGGAATTTCGACAGTTGCAGTAGTTCCGTTAGGTGATTTTGGATATGCCTGCAAATTTTCAGGTCATTCGGACATCGTTTGGTCGGGTTTTTGATCGAATGTGAATTTTTGAAGTTAAAGTTAAACTTAAGCTTAAATTTGTTGAAAACGGACGATTTTGATGTTAACGATAGAGTTTGATGATTGGAACAAGTTCGAATAAGGTTATAGGGCGTGTTGGTTCTTTTGGTTGAGGTCCCGGGGGCCTCGGGTGAGTTTCGGGGTGGTTTCGGACCATTTCTAGGCCATTTTTAACTGCTGGTTTATCTCTGTAGCAGTGTTCTACGCGATCGCGGACAATGGGACGCGATCGCGGTGAGTAAAATGTGCGAAAAATATTAATTAATCGCGATCGCGTGAAATGCTCCGCGATCGCGAAGAAGGGCAATTTCGGTTGCATTGATCCTACTTCGGAAGCTCATATCTTTTTATCTACAAGGATTTTTAGGTGATTCAAAAACAAAAGTTGTAGCTCATCGTGTCTAGTTTTCAGAAAGCTAAAGTAATCTTAATTTGGACGTGTGTGTAAATAGTTATGGACGTTATCCTATAGGGTATCCGAGAAGGATCTCTAATACATATATATAAATTGGGAAGCTTATATATCGAAATGTATACGGATTCAGACAATGAGTATCAAATAAAAGTTATAGCCCTATGTTTCTAGTTTCCATAACATCAAACCATTCATCATTCGAAGTTGTGTGCAAATAGTTATGACCATTATACTGAAGCCTGTCCGGAGTAACATTAATTTTTTCACCGCGATCGCGAAGCCTTTCCCGCGATCGCGAAGGGTAAATTTTGGGCCAAATTTTGTTCTCCGCGATCGCAGAGCCATTCCCGCGATCGCGATGAGTAATATGCCCGGGCAGAATGTTTTTAAAACATTCCAGTCGCGAAATCAACCCATTTTTCCACCATTTTTGGTCATTCTTGAGAGCTTTTGGACGGGAATTGAAGGGATTTCGACGGGGAATCATTGGAGGTAAGTTTTATGAGTTAAATACATGATTTTATCAAAGAATCTTCCATTAATTCTCTGAATTTGGGTAAGAAATCAAGAAAATTAGGGCTTTGTGCAAAAATCTTAAAATGGGGATTTGAAGGACCATTTGTGGTCCGAATTGGGAGTTCTTGGTATGTACGGACTCGTGGAGAGACGAGGATTCCGAAAATGTGAGTTTCATAATTTTTCGAGATGTGGCCCGTGGCTCGGGTTTTGCCAATTTCGTGATTTCTGATATTTTTCGAGTTCTTTCGATTGGGTGATGTTCCATTAGCCTATTTTGATATATTTGTGCTGATTTGTGCTAGTTTTGACGTGCATGGAAGCCGGTTCGAGGAGCTAAGGCGTCGCGGGCATGAGCTTTCGTCGGTTCGAGGTGGGTAATACTTGTAAATAATGTTCTGAGGGTTAGTAAACCCCGGACTTGCACATCTTAGTGTTGTGTCGAGGTGACTTGCACGCCGGATAACGAGCGTGGGGTAGAGCACCATTGGAGATTGTGACTTGGTCCGTCCCGCGTAATAAATAATAACACCTAATTGTCGAAATGAATTGGACTAATTATCATGTTTAGGCTTCGTGCCGATTATTAGAATCCTTCAGGGATTGGTATCATTGTGTTGATAACACTGTGCATATTTTTTTCTAAATTTAAGTGTTAAAATGGTATTTTTGCTATTGAGCATTTTTATAAGGTTATGAAAAACTTGAACAAGGTCTTAATAACATTTTTAGCTGTGAGCTAATATGATATTGTTGCCGTAGGGCTTTCTTGATTATTTGTTAGACTGATTGGGTCCGAGGGCCATATGTTAGGTCATGACATTTAATGTGAGCATATGCATACACATGCATGGATCGGACTGCACGCCGCAGTGGTATACGGATCGGGTTGCGCGCCGCAGCAGGTGTGATATTAATATTGTGCTTGGGCTGTAGGAGCCCCTCCGGAGTCTGAACCCCCACAGTGAGCACGGGTACCCAAATTGGATCGGGCTACACGCCGTAGCGGTCATATGCATTGCATGGCATACATATATTGGTTTATGTGTACTACGTGGCATAACATTCAGCACTCATACATTACCGGCACACATACATTAGTTGCCTTATTCACGAGATCTCCTGGTGTAAATTGATAAGGAGTGCTGAGCCCGAGGAGCTGATTTGAGTGCGGACTTGCATTGCTTGAGATTGTATCCAGGTATTGGTATATTATTATGAAAGAAAGTAGCTAAAATTGAGATTTCTAAATAATCTACTCACATATACTTGAAAGGAATAAAAAGATAGTTCTGTATTGTGTAGCATGAGATAGTACCTATCGTGGTTTTCTTCCCTTCAACATTATTTACTTTTATTACTGCTGAGTTGGAAGTACTCACACCCGACTCCCTGCACCTTGTGTGCAGATCCAGGTACATCACAGTGGAGCTAATTCTATTGCGGCTTGGGAGTGCTTTTGGACAGTCGAGGTAGCTGCCAGCGTTCGCAGGACCTGATTCTCCAGTTTGTCTGTATTTTTGTTCTGATCATCCCACACTTGTGCACAGTTATATTCACTATTTACACTTTGTATACTCTGTAGAGGCTCATGACTCTTGACCCTTCGGTCTATGGGAGTTGGCACGTGTTGGGACTTAGTTCCCTGTTTTTAATATATCTATCACTGTTAAATTATTCTGTTATGCTTAAATTGGATAAAGTGAGCATGTGGCTCCGTGATTGTTGTTAATTGGTCAGGCTAGCCTAGCAATGTGCTGGGCGCCATCATGACCGGATTTGGGGTCGTGACAAGTTGGTATCAGAGCCTAGGTTTACTAGGCCTCATGAGTCTTGAGCCGGTTAGTAGAGTCTTGTGGATCGGTACGGGGACGCCTGTACTTATCCTCGGGAGGCTGCGAACCTTTAGGAAACACTTCACATTTCTTGGAATTCTTATCGTGCGCACTTGATTTAGCTTGAGATATACTTTTTGAAATTCCTTTCGCACGTCTGTGTACGCATCGAGCGCTCAATAATGTAATTGCCTTATGGCTTGTGATTTCCTCGAACGAGGGGCGAGATATAATCTCTGTGAGTTCATGTTAGGCCAGTCAGGATGAGTTGAGGCTGGACCTTGTTTATGACTTGAGCATCGAGGTGTTGATTTTGTGATTGGGGATTTGGACTTGATCCTTCCCGATTGATAGATTACTGTGTATAATGACTGAGACTGGCTTATATCTATGTATTTGGGCTAGTAGCCATGTTTGGGGCCTTGTGCCGACCTGTAGAGTATTAGGGAGGCTTACTAAGGGATGAGCTGTTAATTGTTCGAATCTTGTCTAATCTGTTATGTAGCCCCCGAGCTATGGACGTGGTGAATAATTATCATATCTCGTAATTGGAAGGTAAAGTGCCTTATGTGTAGTGGAACGAGTTTAAACTCGGGAAGACTAAAGTGATTTTGATATGTGTTATGATTCGAGCAGGTACAACACAAGTTCAAGTATAAATTGTGATAATATGATTCGTATAGTATTGAGATTTAATGTTGTTGAAATACATTGTAATATCTTGTTGAGTTGTGGATGTATTGTTAGAATGGTTTGGTGATTCTCTGGCAGGTGGATAGGCCAATTTACAAAGGAAACCCTGCCGAAATTTTTGGAAAATTTGGGACTTAGAAAGATTTCTGTCACCTAAAGAGAGTGGGCTTATTGGTGGTGCATGTATATCTGCAAGAATTGCAGAAGAGCTAAGGTCTCTGATGATTCGAGTCTCTGACAAGGTGTGACGACCCGGCCCGTCGTCACGGGAATTACCACCCCGTTATGTTGTAATTACATAATTCATGCTTTTATATAAGTGTTAGAGTCTATCGGGGGAGTTAGGAGTGAATTAAATTGGAAATGAGGCATATAGCCTTTTTGAATGAAACTTGAATAAGGAAAGTCAACCTGGAGTTGACTATTGAGTTAGAGCGCTCGGAACCGGATTCTGATGATTCGACTAGTTCCGGGGGATCATTTATGACTTAGGAGAACAATCGGAATTGAATTTGGAGGTCCGGTGTAGTTTTAAGCTTGAATTGGCTAAGGTTGAATTTTGGCGAAATCCGAACGGTAGGTGAGATTTTGATCCGGGGGTCGGAATGGAATTCTGACAATTTCTGTAGCTTCGTTATGTGATTTTGGATATGTCTGCAAATTTTCAGGTCATTCGGACATCGTTTGATCGGGTTTAGGATTGAATGTTAGTTTTGAAAGTTTTGAAGAAACTTAGGCTTGAATCCGTGGATAATTGGTGATTTTGATGTTTAGTATGGTGTTTTTATGGTTGGAACAAGTTCGTATCATGTTTTGGAGTACGTTGGTGGTTTTCGTTGGGGTCCCGGGGGTCTCGGGATGAATCCGGGGGTCCAAACGGACCATTCTTGGAAGAAAAGAGAAAAGCTGGCTGCTGTCATAAACGCAGCAGACATTTGCTCTCCGCGATCGCGGGGAGGGGGATGCGATCGCGTAGAGCTGGAGGCTAGGGCATCGCGATCGCAGGGGAAGCAGTCGCGATCGCGTAGAGTTAAAAGGGGGCTCATCGCGATCGCAGGTGAATCTACGCGATCGCGTAGAAGAGAAATGGGTCCAGGCAAATATGTACTACGCGATCGCAGGGATGAAGGACGCGATCGCGTGAAGCAGGGGGATTGTGCATCGCGATCGCGTGAAGGATGTCGAGATCGCATGAGGCCGAGATTTTGAGCATCGCGATCGCGTGAAGAAGATCGCGATCGCGTAGAAGAAATAATTCTGGCAGTGAAATTAAAACCAGAACAGAACCAGTCGCGGGTTCATATACCCAAGACGCCATTTTTGAGTTCTAGGGAGAGAAACTCACGGGAATTGCTGGTAATTCATCGGGGATTCGTTGGAGGTAAGTTTTGTGGCTTAATTACATCATTTTAACATGAAATCCTTGGTTAAATCCTTGTAAATGGAAGATTAAAGGTGGGTTTGAGCCCTAGGCCTAAATTAAAGAAAAACACCGATTTGAGTGGGCAAATGAAGTCCGATTTTGGTAAATTTTATATGCCTAGACTCGTATCGAGATGAGGATTCCGAATATGTGATTTTTGTAATTTTTCGACAAGTGTACCAAATGTCGGGTTTTGACAACTTGTGGGTTTTGATATAAATTGGGTTATTTCGAATGAATTTCGTGAAATTAGCGTATATTGATGCATTCTCTATGATTTTGAGCAGATTTGGCATCCGAGGAGATTGATTTGCGAGGCAAACGCAAGGCGGATTGAAGCTTCTACCGGTTCGAGGTGAGTGGTAGTAGTAAACAATGTACTGAGGGTTTGAAACCCCGTACTAGCACTTCACAGTGCTATATTGAGATGAGACACACGTTCTATAACGGGTGTGGTGACATTGTGATTAGGGGTTCGGACTTAGTCCTTCCCGGCTAATAGAATACTGTGTTGTAAGATTGTTACTGAGACTATAACTATACAATTGGGCTAATAGCCATGTTTGGGGCCTTGTGCCGATCTGTAGAGTATTAGGGAACCTATAGAGCTAGGTGACCCTTATATCGTGATTGGAAACATACACTCAACCGTAGCTCTAGCCGTATAGCATAATATGAGCCCGTACTAGATGTGTACATTGAGAGAGATTATCTAGGGTGGAATTCCCTGTTCTAGCTGAGTGGGCCTGAAAGGCCAAGTTTATATTGACTGAGACAGGGTCTAGGACCCACTGTGATATATTATATTGGGCCCGAGAGGCCAAGCATATATTGATTGGGATAGGGTCGAGGACCCATTATGAGGTATTATATATATATACCTACATTGGATCGGGCTGCACGCCGCAGTAATATACATGTGATATACATGTAACATACATGTGGGACGGACTGCACGCCGCAGTATTATTGCGCTTGGGCTGTAGGAGCCCCTTCGGAGTCTGAGTCTGCACACATTCTCAGTGAGCACTGGTGTATATGATGGGATCGGGCTGCACGCCGCAGTAGTATAGAGATATATACATATATATATTGGATCGGACTGCACGCCGCAGTAATATTTGTGTGGATCGTGCTGCACGCCGCAGTATTTTAGTGCTTGGGCCTAGGGAGCCCCTCCGAAGTCTGTATACACCCCCAGTGAGCGCCGTCGACGTAAAATGGAGCGGGCTGCGCGCCGCAGCGGTATATGTATTGGAGCGGGCTGCACGCCGCAGCATTATACTTATTCATACCCTACTATTTACTTAAATACTTATACATTATAGACATAAGTATGTGTCTTCATATGTTGAGATGGTCGTACACCGTAGGGGTACGAGTGAGGGTTAGTTCAGTGTGGAATCTTGTAGAGATAAATGTAGATTGGAGATTAGAGTACTACTATAGTGATGACATACCTGTGAGGGTTGCCTTAGAACTGCTAAGTGATAGCACAGGATTTCTTACCTTCGGTTATTATTTATTATTGTTACTCACTGAGTTGAAATATACTCACCCCACTCCCCTGCACTTTCTGTGCAGATCCACAGGTACCCGAGAGCAGTTGAGACATTTTAGCTGCCGATCCTTGTCTACTTTTGCGGAGATTACGAGGTAGCTGCCAGCGTCCGCAGAGCTTGTTTTCTCCTTCTTTATCATTTTGTTGATTTCCTATTTGCCTAGACTTGGTTGTATTAGGATGCTATTCTGTAGAGGCTCAGTCTCGTGACACCACGATATGTTGGGACCGTATTTTGTATGTTTTACGTTTCGATTATCACCTGATATAATTAATTACTGTTTGAGTTTAATTTGATTAATAACTGGCTGGTTTAAGGGATAATATGGTCGGGCTTGCCTAGCATTGTGTTGGGCGCCATCACGACCGGGGTTTGGGTCGTGACAAGTTGGTATCGGAGCCCAGGTTAACAGGTCTCGCGAGTCATGAGCCGGTTTAGTAGAGTCTCGTGGATCGGTACGGGGACGCCTGTACTTATCCTCGGGAGGCTGCAAACCTTTTTAGGAAAAGTTTCAATTCTTGGAATTCTTGTCGTGCGATTACTTTTGACTTGAACTGAACTTTGACATTCTATTCTCTCGCGGATGGCGAGAACTCGATCATCCGGACGTGGAGGACGACCACCACTACCACCTGCTAGAGGCCGTGGACGCGGTCGTGGTCGTGGCGGAGTTAGGGCAGCCGAGGCAGTGCCAGCTGACCCACAGCCCCCAGTTGCAGAGGTGCCAGCAGCACCAGATCAGGCACCAACTGTGCCCATTGTTATTCCGGGTCTACGGGAGACCCTGGCTCAGATACTAGCAGTCTGCACTGGCCTAGCACAGGCGGTTTCAGTTACTACTGCAGCAGCTGCATCGGGGATCGGGGGTGGTCATCAGACCCCCGTAGTACGCACTCGAGAGCCAGCAGTGCAGGGCATACAGACACCAGAGGCTCCTCTAGTTCAACCTGTGGTTCCGGTTCAGCCAGCAGATCAGGTTCAGGGGGACAGGGTCCCAGCTATGACAGACGATGAGCAGCGTCATCTCGAGAGGTTCACCGGGTTATCTCCTCCAGTGTTCACTGGTGCTCCGGGCGAGGACGCCCAAGGTTTTCTGGATAAGTGCCGTCGGATGCTTCGTACGGCAGGGATATTGGAGTCCAGTGGGGTATCTTTCACTACCTTTCAGTTTCAGGGACCAGCCTTCGCTTGGTGGGAGGCTTATGAACGCCGCAGGCCAGCCGGAGCAGCACCACTATCATGGCCGGAGTTCTCCACTATGTTTTTGGAGAAATGGGTGCCTCGATCTCGGAGAGAGGAGATGCGTAGGCAGTTTGAGGGTCTCCGTCAGGGGGACATGTCAGTGTCAAAGTATGAGATCAGGTTTACAGAGTTGTCTAGGTATGCACCATGGTTGGTTCCTTCTGACAAAGAGAGGATTGTCGCTTTGTGGACGACCTCATTTATCCCATTCGTATTCTGATGACTCGGGAGAGGGTTTTGAGTCGTACATTTGAGGATGTCGTGGATATTGCTCACGACATAGAGACAGATTGTCGCAGACAGTGGGATGAGAGGGAGGCCAAGAGGCCTTGAGGTGCAGCTAGTTCCAGTGGTACTCAGACTAGAGGCCAGAGTCAACAGAGCCGAGGTCGCTCTTTCAGATCTTCGCAGTCGGGTCGCTCCGATCGTGGCAGATGGTCTTCTAGATAGGGTTATCAGGGTTCGAACCAGAGCCAGCCATCTCTCAGTGCCATGCCAGCTCAGAGTTCTTCACAGGCCCCATCTGCTCGGTGTTCATCTCGGCCTAGTTCATCAGCTGGCCAGTCCAGCGCCAGGTGTCCTTATCAGTCTTAGTCCCCAGCACCGGGGAGTTGCTACGAGTGCGGAGAGTTTGGGCACCACCGTAGGTAGTGTCCCCATCTTGTTTCCAGATCTTATCAGCAGAGAGGACAACCCTCGTCATCTGGTCCTTCTACTTCAGCACCCGCCCCGCAAGGTAGGGGTGAGGGTCAGTCAGCTAGGGGTCGGCCTCGAGGGGGAGACCGATCAAGCGGACATGCTAGATGCTATGCTCTCCAGGGCCGATCTGAGGCCGTTGCTTCTGATGTTGTCATTACAGGTATTATTTCAGTCTGCCACAGAGATGCCTCAGTATTGTTTGATCCCGGTTCTACTTATTCTTATGTGTCTACATATTTTGCTCCTCATTTGGGCACGACCCGAGGGAGTCTTGAGCTGCCGGTGCATGTATCTACCCCGGTAGGGGATACTATTGTTGTGGACCACGTATACCGGTCCTGTTTGGTCACTATTGGAGGTCCGGAGACCCGAGTAGACCTGTTGCTTCTCAGCATGATTGATTTTGATGTTATATTGGGCATGGACTGGCTATCTCCATGTCATGCTATTCCGGACTGTCATGCTAAGACAGTCACTTTGGCTATGCCGGGCATTCAGAGGATCGAGTGGCGAGGCATGACTGAGTATGTACCTAGCAGGGTAATATCTTTCCTCAAGGCCCAACGAATGGTTGGGAAGGGATGTCTCTCTTATTTAGCATTTGTACGGGAAGTCGAGGCCCAGACTCCCAGTATTGATTCTGTTCCCATTGTGCGAGATTTTCCTGATGTGTTTCCCTCAGACCTGCCGGGCATGCCGCCAGACAGGGATATTGATTTTAGTATCGATTTGGTGCCAGGCACTCAGCCTATTTCTATTCCTCCGTATCGGATGGCACCAGCTGAGTTGAAGGAATTGAAGGAGCATCTCTAGGAACTCCTAGATAAGGGGTTCATTCGGCCGAGTGTGTCGCCGTGGGGTGCACCGGTCCTGTTTGTTAAGAAGAAGGACGGATCTATGAGGATGTGTATTGACTATAGGCAGCTAAACAAAGTAACAGTGAAGAATAAGTATCCTCTGCCTCGTATTGATGATTTATTTGATCAGCTCCGGGGAGCTAGGGTGTTCTCGAAGATTGATCTTCGTTCAGGCTACCATCAGCTGAAGATTAGAGAGTCTGACATTATGAAGACTGCATTCCATACCAGATATGGTCACTATGAGTTCCTTGTGATGTCTTTTGGGCTGACCAACGCCCCAGCAGCATTTATGCATCTGATGAACAGCGTATTCGGGCCGTATCTTGATTCATTTGTGATCGTGTTCATTGATGACATACTAGTCTACTCTCGTAGCCAGGAGGAGCATGCTCGGCACTTGATTATTGTGTTGCAGAGATTGAGAGAGGAGAAGTTGTATGCCAAGTTCTCCAAATGTGAGTTCCGGCTTGAGTCCGTGGCATTCTTAGGGCACGTGGTGTCCTGTGATGGTATTCAGGTAGATCCGAGGAAGGTCGAGGCAGTGCAGAGTTGGCCCAGACCGACCTCAGTTACTGAGATCCGTAGCTTTCTGGGATTGGCGGGGTATTATCGCCGATTCGTTCAGGGGTTCTCTTCTATTGCTTCACCCTTGACTAGATTGACTCAGAAGGGTGTTCCTTTCTTATGGTCCGAGGAGTGCGAGAAGAGCTTTCAGAAGCTCAAGACAGCACTGACCACAGCACCAGTCTTGATTCTACCGACAGCTTCAGATTCTTATACTGTCTATTGTGATGCCTCAGGAGTGGGCATTAGTTGTGTGTTGATGCAGGAGGGTAGGGTCATTGCGTATGCTTCTCGTCAATTGAAGCCCCACGAGAAGAACTACCCTGTTCATGATTTGGAGCTAGCAAGCCATAGTTCATGCTTTGAAGATTTGGAGGCATTACCTGTATGGCGTCTCCTGTGAGGTGTTCACGGATCATCGCAGCCTTCAGCACTTATTCGGACAGAAGGACCTTAATTTGAGACAGCGGAGGTGGTTGGAGTTGCTTAAGGACTATGATATCACTATTTTGTATCATCCGGGAAGGCCAATGTGGTGGCCGATGCCTTGAGTAGGAAGGCGGTTAGCATGGGCAGCTTAGCTTTCATCCCAGTTGGGGAGAGGCCATTTGCTTATGATGTTCAGGCTCCAGCCAATCGGCTAGTGAGATTAGATATTTCGGAGCCGAGTCGGGTGTTGGCTTGTGTTGTTTCTCTATCTTCCTTATATGATCGCATCAGGGAGCGACAGTATGATGACCCACATTTGCTTGTCCTTAAGGACAGAGTGTAGCATAATGATGCTAGAGATGTGACTATCGACAGTGATGGTGTTCTGAGGATGCAGGGCCGTATATGCGTGCCCAATGTTGATGGTTTGCGGGAGTTGATACTTGAGGAGGCACACGGTTCGCGGTACTCTATTCACCCAGGTGCCGCAAAGATGTACCAAGACTTGAGACAAGCACTACCGGTGGAGGAGAATGAAGATGGATATTGTTAGGCATGTAGCTAAGTGCCTCAATTGCCAGCAGGTCAAATATGAGCATCAGAGACCGGGCGGTGTTCTTCAGCGTATGGTTATTCCCGAGTGGAAATGGGAGAGGATCACCATGGATTTTGTTACTGGGCTACCTCGGACAGCGAGGAAGTTTGATTCTGTATGGGTGATTGTTGATCGGCTGACTAAGTCCGCACATTTCATCCCGGTTAGTACTACTTACTCATCGGAGCGGTTGGCATCGATCTTTATTCGGGAGATTGTCAGGTTGCATGGGGTCCCAGTGTCTATTATATCTGACAGAGGCACTCAGTTCACTTCTCAGTTTTGGAGAGCATTTCGGCGAGAGATGGGTACGAGGGTTGAGTTGAGTACAGCATTTCACCCCCAGACAGACGGGCAGTCTGAGCGTACTATTCAGATCCTGGAGGATATGTTGCGAGCATGTGTGATTGACTTTGGTGGTTCGTGGGATGAATTCTTACCACTTGCCGAGTTTGCCTACAACAACAGCTACCAGTCGAGTATTCAGATGGCCCCGTACGAGGCATTGTATGGCAGACGGTGTAGATCTCCCGTCGGATGGTTTGAGCCTGGTGAGGTTAGATTGATAGGGACCGATTTAGTTCAGGATGCTCTGGATAGAGCAAAGTTGATCCAGGAGAGGCTTCGCACAGCACAGTCTCGTCAGAAGAGTTATGCGGACCGTAGAGTTCGAGAGTTGTCTTTCATGGTTGGTGATAGAGTATTGTTGAAGATTTCACCTATGAAGGGTGTCATGAGGTTCGGGAAGAAAGGGAAGTTGAGTCCCGGGTATATTGGCCCTTTTGAGATACTCAGGAGAGTTGGAGAGGTGGCATATGAGTTGGGCTTGCCACCCAGCTTATCCAGCGTTCATCCACTATTCCATGTGTCTATGCTCCGGAAGTACATTGGAGATCCGTCTCATGTATTAGACTTCAGTACCATTCAGCTTGATGGTGATCTATCCTATGATGTGGAGCCTATTGCTATTTTGGGTCGTCAGGTGAGAAAATTGAGGTCCAAGGAGATTGCATCAGTTAAGGTTCAGTGGAGAGGTCGACCCGTGGAGGAGGCCACTTGGGAGATCGAGCGGGAGATGCGGAGCAGATACCCTCAGCTATTTGAGACTTCAGGTATGTTTCTTGATCCGCTCGAGGACGAGCGTTTGTTTAAGTTGGGGAGAATGTGACGACCCGGCCCGTCGTCACGGGAATTACCACCCCGTTATGTTGTAATTACATAATTCATGCTTTTATATAAGTGTTAGAGTCTATCGGGGGAGTTAGGAGTGAATTAAATTGGAAATGAGGCATATAGCCTTTTTGAATGAAACTTGAATAAGGAAAGTCAACCTGGAGTTGACTATTGAGTTAGAGCGCTCGGAACCGGATTCTGATGATTCGACTAGTTCCGGGGGATCATTTATGACTTAGGGGAGCGATCGGTGAATTTGGAGGCCCGGTGTAGAAATAGGCTTGAATTGGCTAAGGTTGAATTTTGGCGAAATCCGAACGGTAGGTGAGATTTTGATCCGGGGGTCGGAATGGAATTCCGACAATTTCTGTAGCTTCGTTATGTGATTTTGGATATGTCTGCAAACTTTTAGGTCATTCGGACATCGTTTGATCGGGTTTAGGATTGAATGTTAGTTTTGAAAGTTTTGAAGAAACTTAGGCTTGAATCCGTGGATAATTGGTGATTTTGATGTTTAGTATGGTGTTTTTATGGTTGGAACAAGTTCGTATCATGTTTTGGAGTACGTTGGTGGTTTTCGTTGGGGTCCCGGGGGTCTCGGGATGAATCCGAGGGTCCAAACGGACCATTCTTGGAAGAAAAGAGAAAAGCTGGCTGCTGTCATAAACGCAGCAGACATTTGCTCTCCGCGATCGCGGGGAGGGGGATGCGATCGCGTAGAGCTGGAGGCTAGGGCATCGCGATCGCAGGGGAAGCAGTCGCGATCGCGTAGAGTTAAAAGGGGGCTCATCGCGATCGCAGGTGAATCTACGCAATCGCGTAGAAGAGAAATGGGTCCAGGCAAATATGTACTACGCGATCGCAGGGATGAAGGACGCGATCGCGTGAAGCAGGGGGATTGTGCATCGCGATCGCGTGAAGGATGTCGCGATCGCGTGAGGCCGAGATTTTGAGCATCGCGATCGCGTGAAGAAGATCGCGATCGCGTAGAAGAAATAATTCTGGCAGTGAAATTAAAACCAGAACAGAACCAGTCGCGGGTTCATATACCCAAGACGCCATTTTTGAGTTCTAGGGAGAGAAACTCACGGGAATTGCTGGTAATTCATCGGGGATTCGTTGGAGGTAAGTCTTGTGGCTTAATTACATCATTTTAACATGAAATCCTTGGTTAAATCCCTGTAAATGGAAGATTTAAAGTGGGTTTGAGCCCTAAGCCTAAATTGAAGAAAAACACCGATTTGAGTGGGCAAATGAAGTCCGATTTTGGTAAATTTTATATGCCTAGACTCGTATCGAGATGAGGATTCCGAATATGTGATTTTTGTAATTTTTCGACAAGTGTACCAAATGTCGGGTTTTGACAACTTGTGGGTTTTGATATAAATTGGGTTATTTCGAATGAATTTCATGAAATTAGCGTATATTGATGCATTCTCTATGATTTTGAGCAGATTTGGCACCCGAGGAGATTGATTTGCGAGGCAAGCGCAAGGCGGATTGAAGCTTCTACCGGTTCGAGGTGAGTGGTAGTAGTAAACAATGTACCGAGGGTTTGAAACCCCGTACTAGCACTTCACAATGCTATATTGAGATGAGACACGCGTTCTATGACAAGTGTGGTGACATTGTGATTGGGGGTTCGGACTTAGTCCTTCCCGGCTAATAGAATACTGTGTTGTATGACTGTTACTGAGACTATAACTGTACAATTGGGCTAATAGCCATGTTTGGGGCCTTGTGCCGATCCGTAGAGTATTAGGGAACCTATAGAGCTAGGTGACCCTTATATCGTGATTGGAAACATACACTCAGCCGTAGCTCTAGCTGTATAGCATAATATGAGCCCGTACTAGATGTGTACATTGAGAGAGATTATCTAGGGTGGAATTCCCTGTTCTAGTTGAGTGGGCCTGAAAGGCCAAGTTTATATTGACTGAGAGACAGGGTCTAGGACCCACTGTGATATATTATATTGGGCCCGAGAGGCCAAGCATATATTGATTGGGATAGGGTCGAGGACCCATTATGAGGTATTATATATATATACCTACATTGGATCGGGCTGCACGCCGCAGTAATATACATGTGATATACATGTAACATACATGTGGGACGGACTGCACGCCGCAGTATTATTGCGCTTGGGCTGTAGGAGCCCCTTCGGAGTCTGAGTCTGCACACATTCTCAGTGAGCACTGGTGTATATTATGGGATCGGGCTGCACGCCGCAGCAGTATAGAGATATATACATATATATATATTGGATCGGACTGCACGCCGCAGTAATATTTGTGTGGATCGTGCTGCACGCCGCAGTATTATAGTGCTTGGGCCTAGGGAGCCCCTCCGAAGTCTGTATACACCCCCAGTGAGCGCCGTCGACGTAAAATGGAGCGGGCTGCGCGCCGCAGCGGTATATGTATTGGAGCGGGCTGCACGCCGCAGCATTATACTTATTCATACCCTACTATTTACTTAAATACTTATACATTATAGACATAAGTATGTGTCTTCATATGTTGAGATGGCCGTACACCGTAGGGGTACGAGTGAGGGTTAGTTCGGGGTGGAATCTTGTAGAGATAAACGTAGATTGGAAATTAGAGTACTACTATAATGATGACGTACCTGTGGGGGGTTTGCCTTAGAACTACTTAGTGACAATACAGGAGTTCTTACTTTCAGTTATTTTTTATTATTATTACTCACTGAGTTGAAATATACTCACCCCACTCCCCTGCACTTTTTGTGCGGATCCACAGGTGCCCGAGAGCAGTTGAGTTGTTGTAGCTGCTGATCCTTATCTACTTTTGCGGAGATTACGAGGTAGCTGCCAGCGTCCGCAGAGCTTGTTTTCTCCTTCTTTATCATTTTGTTGATTTCCTATTTGCCTAGACTTGGTTGTATTAGGATGCTATTCTGTAGAGGCTCAGTCTCGTGATACCACGATATGTTGGGACCGTATTTTGTATGTTTTACGTTTCGATTATCACCTGATATAATTAATTACTGTTTGAGTTTAATTTGATTAATAACTGGCTGGTTTAAGGGATAATATGGTCGGGCTTGCCTAGCATTGTGTTGGGCGCCATCACGACCAGGGTTTGGGTCGTGACACAAGGCTTGTAAATGACTTGAGTTTAATCTCACTATAACATTGTGGCATCAATTGAGTAATAATGCTAGGAGTGGCTAAAAGTGCTTTGATGTATGGCTCCGAGCCAAGTTGGGGAGGTTGCTATTGATTAACTGATTGCACTATTGTGTGCTATGTTGATTCCGTCTCTAAGTATGTTGGGAAATTCGGGTAAAGGTTATGGTGCTTCGTAGATCTAATGAAGTACTAGGGTGTTTTGAACTGCTGTTGGTAAAGAATATTCACCGTATAGAAAAGAAAGATAGCTGATTGTATCTGTAAGTAATCATGTTCTGCGATGTCAGAGTTCTAACACAACACGAGCGGTTCTACTCAATAGGACAGTTGAATTACAACTGAATAAGGGTGAATGATGCCCGAGGATGGTTTTGCAGTGTTCTAGATTTTGCTTGTAACAGTCAGGTGCCTTAAGATTTGTGTACGTGGCTAAAGATGGCGGTTTCGTTAGGGAAGATCAGGACTTGTGTTATATCATGTGAATGGTGGGATTCTAGGTATCCGTATTGGGAAACATTAAGAGAGTATTTAGTAGCCTATGGGTCTTAGACCGTGTGGTCTTGTGTACGAGTCTCGTGTGGTAATATGAGTTGATGTATTATGGTACTACAGTAAAGACTGATATGAAATTAGAGATGAATCAGAAAGGAAACTTGGTAAATGGAACAACTTGTTAATAAACCAGAATGGTATAAAAAGGAATACGATTGATTCCTGGTATGTGGTTGAAGTAATGAGTCTTGCAGACATTGCAGCAAAGCTCTTGAGTGCTGGCAGTTGTGTAACTTGATATGGGTATAAGGACTCAGTCCTGGCAGTTTAACTTATGCAATGTAATTGGGAGAAAGAGTTTATGATGTGTTCTACCATGGTTTGAAAATGAGTGCACTTTTCCTGTTGGCATGTAAGGTCTGGAATGTGCAATGAGTTTTCTCTATATGGGATCATGAAAGTCCTTGACTAGTTGAGTGCATCGATGTTGAGGCGGAGGAAAGGGATATGAATTTCCATATTGTCTTAGTGTGATATGGTATATACGATGTGTTATGGAAAGTTGATAATGGTATATTCTAGGTTTTGAGATCAGTTCATAATATATGAGAAATCAATAAAATTATTGAGCAGCGCGGACAGCTGCAGGTGAATTAAAAATCGATTTTTCTGATGATTTAAGAAAATGGTACTACTATTCTCGTAATTTGGCAGGGAATATGGTCCAAAAAGGGCCAGGTAATATAAACCGATAATATTTGGTGGTGTGATGGTATCCTCTTGTTAGATTGACATTGATGATTGAGTTGTAAATGGCATAAGGAAATGTCCGAATGGCTTTCGTGGTATGAATGGGCGCTTGATGTGCGTTATGTATTCGTACGGTGGAGTGTGGAACCAGGTATAGCGATTCATGTGTTATATATGTGTTGGAGACTAGAAGTTCTCGTAATCCGCCTATGCAGTGGTTGTATATCGTGTGTATCGACACCGTTTTGTGGTTATTGGAAATCGAAAGCCCTAGTGGCTCTCTCTTAGCTTGATATGATGAATTTGGGTTATGATACCTTATTTCAGACTGGTTGACATAAGACAGGTCGTCTAGACAAATGAGCTATGGACTATGTCGGAAAATGGCACAAATTAAGTAGCAGAGAGCATCAGAGTATGCTCCAACAGAGTAGTTGTACCGAGGACCAGCGGACTGCTGGTAGGCATAGCTTTGTCAGTTGGACCATAGTGGCGGATGTTAGTGTAGAAGTATCTACCATTGATTAGTTCTGGTATTGAGGAACTTTGTCGGATGCGTTTCTTGTGGCCAAACTTGAGGCTATATATGTTTATTATGATGAGCAACTTGACTCGACGCGTATTTATTTGGCGAGGGTTACTTGGATTGGGTGGCACACAGCCATAGGTATGGTATCTGGATTGGGTGGCACGCCGCCACGGGTATGTCATTGGAGCGGGTTGCACGCCGCAACGGAATATTGTGAAAATATAGTTAGTTATATGCTACCTGGTATACAATACTTCCTGTCTTCTGAGGAAAAGTCCGTATTGAGTATCGCTTGGCAAATGGCACGTCGGTTGTGTCCTTTCAGGATTTGATAGCATACGTTAATTGTTTCACCGTGGGTGAGGTTGATTGCGTGGGTTCAAGACCTAGATCCGTGCGTGGCTAACCGTTTTGAGCTTAGTGGCTTGAGGTGCTTCATGAGTAATAACGTTGGGATAGAATCACGAATCGTGGCAAGGCCACGTGATGTTATAACCTCTCGAGAAGGATTCATGTACTCTAATTTTATAATGCGAGACGCGATCTCAGTTCTATGTTATGATGTCACAGAGGAATTGAGTTGCAGCTCTTTTGTTGGAGACAGTTATCATGATTTGAGCTGTCATGATTCGAGTGTGTTCAGGCGTTTCTATTGGAGCCTATGTTGTGCTCGTCGTGGCTTAGGCCGGTGTTGAGGTGTCATATCACCAGTGCGGTGTCTTATAATCGAAATGATCGTTGGAGCCAATAATGAGTGTGAGTATATGTGTTTCCAGCTAGTATTTGGTTATTGTGGCCAATTGTTGTGATTAGAGACTATCGTCTCGAGTGAATGGGTTGTCGATACATCATATGATCTCACCCGGAGTAGTGAATATGGGTTATTGCAGTGGATTCGAGTGTATCCTGAGTATAGGCATGGGATTTGCATTGGGCATATGATTTCAGAAAGTACAATGTGATTTATGGTTCAGATGGTCCGTGAAATTTTGACTACATGGTGTTTTCGGACTTATGTGAGATAGGGTGACGTATGATCGCCTGAAATTATGCTTGGTAAGGTCATTCAGCTATTGGGTGGCTTCTAGTACAACTCTGAGTCCGCTCGAGAACGAGCGTTTGTTTAAGTTGGGGAGAATGTAACGACCCGGCCCGTCGTTACGGAAATTTCCACCCCGTTACCTTGCATTAACATATCTTATGCTTCTATATCAGTGTTAGAACCTATCAGGTGAGTTAGGAGTGAATTGAATTAAAAATGAAGCAAATAGCATGTTTGAAGGAAGTTTGAATATGGAAAGTCAACCTAGAGTTGACTATCGAGTTAGAGTGCTCGGAATCGGATTCCTGATGATTCGACTAGTTTCGAGGGATCATTTATGACTTAGGAGAGCAATCGGAATTGAATTTGGAGATCCGGTGTAGAAATAGGCTTGAATTGGCTAAGGTTGAATTTTGGCGAAATCCGATCGATAGGTGAGATTTTGATTCGGGAGTCGGAATGGAATTCCGACAGTTGCAGTAGCTCCGTTAGGTGATTTTGGATATGCCTCTGCAAATTTTCAGGTCATTCGGATATCGTTTGGTCGGGTTTTTGATCGAATGTGAATTTTTGAAGTTAAAGTTAAACTTAAGCTTAAATTTGTTGAAAACGGACGATTTTGATGTTAACGATAGAGTTTTGATGATTGGAACAAGTTCGAATAAGGTTATAGGGCGTGTTGGTTCTTTTGGTTGAGGTCCCGGGGCCTCGGGTGAGTTTCGGGGTGGTTTCGGACCATTTCTAGGCCATTTTTAACTGCTGGTTTATCTCTGTAGCAGTATTCTACGCGATCACGGACAATGGGACGCGATCACGGTGAGTAAAATGTGCGAAAAATATTAATGAATCGCGATCGCGTGAAATGCTCCGCGATCGCGAAGAAGGGCAATTTCTGTTGCATTGACCCTAATTCGGAAGCTCATATCTTTTTATCTACAAGGACTTTTAAGGTGATTCAAAAACAAAAGTTGTAGCACATCGTGTCTAGTTTTCAGAAAGATAAAGTAATCTTAATTTGGACGTGTGTGTAAATAGTTATGGACGTTATCCTATAGTGTGTCCGAGAAGGATCTCTAATACACATGTATAAATTGGGAAGCTTATATATCGCAATGTATACGGACTAAGACAATGAGTATCAAATAAAAGTTATATCCCTATGTTTCTAGTTTCCAGAACATCAAACCATTCATCATTCGGAGTTGTGTGTAAATAGTTATGACCATTATACTGAAGCCTATCCGTAGGAACCGGAATTTGTTCACCGCGATCGCGAAGCCTTTTCCGCGATCGCGAAGGGTAAATTTTGGGCCAAATTTTGTTCTCCGCGATCGCAGAGCCATTCCCGCGATCGCGATGAGTAATATGCCCTGGGCAGAATGTTTTTAAAACATTCCAATCGCGAAATCAACCCATTTTTCCACCATTTTTGGTCATTCTTGAGAGCTTTTGGACGGGAATTGAAGGGATTTCGACGGGGAATCATTGGAGGTAAGTTTTATGAGTTAAATACATGATTTTATCAAAGAATCTTCCATTAATTCTCTGAATTTGGGTAATAAATCAAGAAAATTAGGGCTTTGAGCAAACATCTTAAAATGGGGATTGGAAGGACCATTTGTGGTCCGAATTGGGAGTTCTTGGTATATACGGACTCGTGGAGAGACGAGGATTCCGAAAATGTGAGTTTCATAATTTTTCGAGATGTGGGCCCGGGGCTCGGGTTTTGCCAATTTCGTGATTTCCTGATATTTTTCGAGTTCTTTCGATTGGGTGATGTTCCATTAGCCTATTTTGATATATTTGTGCTGATTTGTGCTAGTTTTGACGTGCGTGGATGCCGGTTCGAGGAGCTAAGGCGTCGCGGGCATGAGCTTTCGTCGGTTCGAGGTGGGTAATACTTGTAAATGATGTTCTGAGGGTTAGTAAACCCCGGACGTGCACATCTTAGTGTTGTGTCGAGGTGACTTGCACGCCGGATAACGGGCGTGGGGTAGAGCACCATTGGGGATTGTGACTTGGTCCGTCCCGCGTAATAAATAATAACACCTAATTGTCGAAATGAATTGGACTAATTATCATGTTTAGGCTTCGTGCCGATTATTAGAATCCTTCGGGGACTGGTATCATTGTCTTGATAACACTGTGCATATTGTTTTCTAAATTTAAGTGTTAAAATGGTATTTTTGCTATTGAGCATTTTTATAAGGTTATGAAAAACTTGAACAAGGTCTTAATAACATTTTTAGCTGTGAGCTAATATGATATTGTTGCCGTAGGTCTTTCTTGATTATTTGTTAGACTGATTGGGGTCGAGGGCCATATGTTAGGTCATGACATTTAATGTGAGCATATGCATACACATGCATGGATCGGACTGCACGCCGCAGTGGTATACGGATCGGGTTGCGCGCCGCAGCAGGTGTGACATTAATATTGTGCTTGGGCTGTAGGATCCCCTCCGGAGTCTGAGCCCCCACAGTGAGCACGGGTACCCAAATTGGATCGGGCTACACGCCGTAGCGGTCATATGCATTGCATGGCATACATACATTGGTTTATGTGTACTACGTGGCATAACATTCAGCACTCATACATTACCGGCACACATGCATTAGTTGCCTTATTGACCAGATCTCCTGGTGTAAATTGATAAGGAGTGCTGAGCCCGAGGGGCTGATTTGAGTGCGGACTTGCATTGCTTGAGATTGTATCCGGGTATTGGTATATTATTATGAAAGAAAGTAGCTAAAATTGAGATTTCTAAATAATCTACTCACATATGCTTGAAAGGAATAAAAAGATAGTTCTGTATTGTGTAGCATGAGATAGTGCCTATCATGGTTTTCTTCCCTTCAGCATTATTTACTTTTATTACTGCTGAATTGGAAGTACTCACACCCGACTCCCTGCACCTTGTGTGCAGATCCAGGTACATCACAGTTGAGCTGATTCTATTGCGGCTCGGGAGTGCTTTTGGACAGTCGAGGTAGCTGCCAACGTTCGGAGGACCTGATTCTCCAGTTTGTCTGTATTTTGTTCTGATCATCCCACACTTGTGCACAGTTATATTCGCTATTTACACTGTGTATACTCTGTAGAGGCTCATGACTCTCGACCCTTCGGTCTATGGGAGTTGGCACGTGTTGGGACTTGGTTCCCTGTTTTTAATATATCTATCACTGTTGAATTATTCCGTTATGCTTAAATTGGATAAAGTGAGCTTGTGGCTCCGTGATTGTTGTTAATTGGTCAGGCTGGCCTAGCAATGTGCTGGGCGCCATCATGACCGGATTTGGGGTCGTGACAATTGTAAGCCTTCTCTAAGTCGGTGAACACCATAGGTAAATCCCTCGATATTTTATCGTACTCCATTTTCATTCTTCGAGCATCTTCTTCGTCCTAAAAATGACATTAGAAACCCTAGTTAGTCACTCCAAACTCATCCTACCTGCGTGAAGGAAAGAAAAATACATTTACCATAATTGTCTTTTTTTCCTAGAAGAAAAATATAATTTCTCCATATTTGGCTAGTCCTTTTTCTTGTATGAAAAAGTTTGGACTTCCATAAATTGAGGATCCTCTCATTCAGTAACATCCATAATGTAGCCATATAAGGTTTGAGAGTCGTGTTTAGGAGGAGAACTTTATGGGATAAGTGTTAGTGTGTCAATTGTGTTTGCCTCTTCGTGAGGTTATTCTCTTGAAATTTTGTACTCTCTTTTTATATAGTGGATTACTCATCTCCGCTATGGACGTAGGTCAGTTGACCGAACCACGTTAAATATTTGTGTCTCTTTTGGTATATTTCTCTTTTGTTGTCTAATTTATCGTCATTGAGGATTTGCTTCACTAGCTTTCAATTGACACTTGATTTTTTTGGTCCTAACAAGTGGTATCAGAGCCTTGGTTATTTATTCGGGATGTTACGGAATGGAGGCGAACATGAGAAAGTTGGTATGTTTAAGTGGGAGAAATTATAATGTTTGGAGAAGCACGATGAAAGATTTGTTCTTCGTAACGAAGATGCATCTACCTATTTTTTAGCTTATAAACCCGAGAGTATATTCAATGAAGATTTGAATTTCGAGAACTAATATATACACCAATGGGTTGAAGATAATGCTCGCAACCATATTGTGAATGAGACACATGCGAGATCACTGTGGGAAAAGCTAGAGGCTCTTTATGCTTCAAGAATTGGGAACAACAAGTTGTTCTGCTAAAGCAATTGATGACCTTTAAATACAAGGAAGGCAGCCATTTCCTTGATCACCATAAATAATTTTCAGGGCATCCTTGATCAGATGTCTGGAATGGGAGTTAATTTTGATGATGAGATACAAGGACTTTGGCTTCTTAATACTCTCCCAAACTCTTGAGAAAATCCTTATGCTTCTTTGACAAATTCAGCTCCTGGAGGTAAGGTGAACATGGAATATGCCAAGAGTGGTGTATTGAAAGAGTAAATAAGGAGAAAATCTCAAAGTTCGTCCTCACAAGCAGATATCATGATTACAGAAGACCGGGGGAGAGATAGAATAAGAGGCTCAAGGAAAAGAGGTAAAAGTAGAAGTAAGTCAAGGTCCAAATACTATAATATTACATGCAATCACTGTGGAAAGAAAGGACACATCAAAAGGTTTTGCCACAAGTTGTTGCAAGACACTAGAGAAGGAAATAAAGTTGAAAATAACGAGAACAATGTTGCTGCTATTGCTTAAAAAGGTCGTGTCTATAAAAAAAGTGTAGTTTGATTTCTCGAGGACGAGCAATGGTTTAAGTGTGGGGTGTTTATGATAGGCTATAATTACGTATTTTAGTCGGTTATTACTTTACTACACTTTAATTGAGTTTGCACTTTAATCGCTAGTATTTTGCACTAACGGTGTATTTTATGCCTTGTAGGAGTGATTCCAAGCTATATAGATATTATGGAATGAATTAAAGTGATTTGGAGCTTTGAAGTTTGAGTAAAAGCCCAAGGAATTAAGTCGGGATAGTATTCGAGGATCAACGGATGATAAAACAATAAAATGTAGACTCGAGTAGGCATATTGTGTACTTTCTAATAAAATGCACATAAAGTTTTGCTCAAAATTCCATATGAGATCCACAATATACGTTTGAAAATCTAACGCAAAGAGCTACAACTTTCATCTTTATATTTTTTCAAATTTCAAAGTGAACAGGGTGAAAAATATGGTCTAAATCGAGACCACAGAGCTGATAAGGGATGAGGCAGTGTCTTCCGCGATTCACCGCGGTACTGACCACAGCCGCGGCAGTCTAGACGTGAAATATTATCCTTTTTCGTATAGGAGAAGGTATAATTATTTGGGACCGACCCTACTTGGTATATATACATTGAAAAATAATATTTTAAAGGAGTTGGACATATTTTTGACAAATATTTGACCTAAGGAGGTAAAGACACAATAAGAGTAAGGCGGGGATTTCTTCAACAAGTTTTTCCTTCCTCTTCTTATTTTTTATTGTTGGTTATGACTTTTGATATTTTAGTTTTACATACTATTATGAATAGCTAATTTGTTATCTAAGATTTTGGTGAAACCCGTTGGGGATGAATTGGTTGTTATATTAATATAGTTTTGAGTTGGTTGTTAATCTCTATTTGTTAAACTACATTTTGATTTTGATTAATTGAAAGGATCCTCAATTAGCTATTCTTATTTATTATGTATCTGCTTGAGAGAGAGTATATATTTAGGTAGTTGTTTGAACAACATCACTCCCAGATTATAGGCGAGAATCATAACTGAGGGTTTAGAGGTTGGATTAGAGATAAGGATACCTCAAGTGCGATCTAAGTGAATTGTAATGTGAATCGAGCTAGCGTAGCTTGAGAGAGTGGCTCTAGTAAATTATCATAATTTCTTGAGAGAGATTTATAATAGCTGGAGAGTTCATGATTGATAAAGGCAACTAAGTCAAAACTATAAGAAACATACAACTAAGGAAATCAACAACGGGGGAAATCATTACCTTAGACCTTTATTCCAATTGTTTATAATTCAAACATAGTTATTTTTTAGCTGTTTATTTATTTTCAATATTGTCTTATTAGTGATATTAAACAGATACAGCTAAGCCTTAGTTCACTATGGGATTCAACTCCGGACTTTTAGACCGGATTATATTTGCAGCGACCACTTATCCTTTTTAGGACTAGAGTTGGGCATGATTAACCTTCTTTTTACTTACGATGAAAACGTCATCAATTTGATATCCGATGAGATAAGTTGGATAGTAGATTTTGGATCTACCTCACATGTCACCCCAAGAAAAAAAATTCTCATCTTATACTCCTGTTGATTCTGGAGTGTTAAAGATGGGAAATGCCAGTGAAGTTAAGGTGTTTGGTGTTGGCACTGTTTGTTTGAAGACTAATAATGGCTCAATATTAGTTCTTCAAGATGTCAAGCATGCTCCAAACTTTCCTGTCAATTTGATCTCTGTAGGAAGATTAGATGATGAAGGTTACCATAAGGCGCTCTTTAATGGCCAATAGAAGCTCACCAAGGGATCGTTAGTAGTGGCTCATGGAGTCAAGTCCAGTTATTTATATGTGACACATGACTCTATTCTTAATGACTCAATAAATTTGTTGGAATGTGATACTTTGTTAAAATTGTGACACCAAAGATTAAGTCATATGAGCGATAGAGGGATTACGTGTTTGGCTAAGAAAAGTTTGCTTTCTGGATTGAAACAAGAAAAGCTGAAAAGGTGTATCCATTCTTTAGTTGGAAAACAGAAAATGGTTTCCTTTCATAGCCGTCATCCCTCGAGAAAGCCCGATTCATTGGAGCTACTACACTCTAATTTGTGTGGTCCTTTTAAAGTAAAGTCAAAAGGTAGTGCACTTTACTTTGTGACCTTCATTGATGATCATTCACGTAAGCTCTGGGTGTATCATTTGAAATCTAAAGATCAAGCACTTTGCTTATTTAAGGAATTTCAGGCCTTAGCTGGGAGACGGACTAAAAAGAAATCAAAATGTATTCGCACTGACAATGGTAATGAATATTGTGGTTCCTTCGATAACTATTGTAAGGAATAAAGAATTTGTCATCAGAAAACTCTGCCAAAGACACCTCAATTGGATGGTTTGACTGAGAGGATGAATAGAACTCTAGTTGAGAGATATAGATGCTTACTTTTAGAAGCTAAACTTCCAAATACATTTTGTGCGGAAGCACTTAACATCGTTGTCTATGTTATAAATATGTCTCATGTTGTTGCTTTGGATGGTGAAGTCTCAAACAAAGTTTGTTCGCTAAAGATGTTTCTTACGGTCACCTGAGAGCTTTTGGGTGTAAAGCTTGTGTGCATGTTCCTAAAGATGTTTATCAGTTATGGTCTAGATGCATTCGGGTATCGTTTTTATGACCCGATTGACAATAAACTTATAAGAAGTCGTGATGCAATATTCTTTGGAGACCAGACTATTGAAGATATTGACAAATCTGAGAAGATAGATTCTCAGGGTAATGAGAGATTAGTTGATATTTATCTAGTTTCAATTGCTAAGGCACCTATTGCACATGACGGAACCCAAGATAATGATGGAGATAGTGATCAAGATCAAAATAATCATCATGGTGTGGATGTTATGGATGCTCCAATTGATGAAGTTGTGGTTAATAAGCAACCAATTCCTGCACAGGTAACTACTTCGAATGCTCCTAAAACCTTTCTTAGAAGATCTATAAGGGAGAAGCAAAAATCCATGCGCTATCCTCCCGATGAGTATGTACTTTTGACTGATATGGAAGAACCTGAGAATTATGATGAAGTCATGCAAGATACTCATAAAGATCATTGGATCGAAGCGATGGAAGATGAGATGAAGTCACTGCATGAGAATGGCATATACGAGTTAGTGGAATTGCCGAAAGGTAAGAGATCTTTATCTAACAAATGAATATTCAAAATAAAGCAAGATAACCATACCTCTGCACCTATACAAGGCGAGGTTAGTTATTAAAGGTTTTGGCCAGAAGAAGGGAGTTGACTTTGATGAAATTTTCTCCCATGTTGTGAAGATGTCTTATATCCGTGTGGTTCTAGGCTTAGATGCAAGTCTAAATTTAAAGATTGAGCATATGGATGTAAAGACCGCTTTCCTTCATGGTGATTTAGATGAGAAAATTTACATGGAGCAGCCTGAGGACCTTATAGTTAAGCTAGCATTTTCCAAAAAATTAACAGGCATGAAACCTATCAATAGTTCATCTACTTGAAGACATATTTGGTCTCTTGGCTGGAGGGGAAGCTTATTGGGCACCCATGTTGTCCAGCCAAAGTCCCAATGGCCTAATCGTATTCTCTTTTGGTTTCTATTTCTATCCGGAATTGGATTCGGTGTATATTCCTATTTTGAGTGAGTTCTGGCTTTAAGAGAAAGCTTCACTCATGCTCTATAAATAAACCTTGGAGAATTATTATATGCTCATTAGTAGAAGTCTTTAAAAGACTTGAGTACATAAAAGTGAATTTTGAGAGAGCTTTCATCAAGAGAGAAGAGAGAAGAAAAGTATTTCTATTACTGCAAATTTTTATTCCGACCAGCCAACTTCAAATCATGTTTATCAATTCGTTAACCGTTGGATCGGGCTGAAATTTTGACCGAGTATTTTTAACATCTTGGTATTAGATTTGAATGTGCAGATCAGATTTAGGGCCCGTAGCATATGATTTCGAGCCTCGAGCAGCAGCTTTATTTTTGTGGATTCTCCTCTTTCTTCAATTGATTAGTTGTTGTCTTTGTTGCTCTGTGTTTGGCACTTGTTGTGTAGCCAGTTTGGAGAACTTTCATAACCCTCTTATTATTATAGTAAATCTTTTTGGATCTTTGTGATCCCGTAATTTTTACCTTCGATTTCAAAGGTTTTTCACGTTAAAATTGGTATTCTTTATCTTCTTTATTTTTGGGTTTGACTCTTCCTCGATATAACACATAAAAGATTGTCCATGTGTTTGACTCGTCCTCTCCGTAACTCTTTTTGTAATTTCTACTATTAGATTTGTATGCTGCCATAAGATCTCGCATAAACTTCATGATAAAAGATCAAAAGTGTTTTTTTAGTACGTTTTAATCTTAAGTTGCCGTGGAGTTGCAGGAGATTACGTGATTTTTAAAATGAAATATGCTCATTACATATTTCTCGCGTGTAAGAGTAAGTTTAGATGATAAGTGATCAAAATATGATAATTTGATACAAAAAAAAAAGGAGAGAGATGGAAAGAAATGGGAGCTCATCCAGTCATGTGCGTCGCGTGAAGGCAGATGCGCTAAAGGAGACAACTGAAGAGCAAAAATAGTAAAGTGGAGCTAAGGTGCAGATCGCTTTACGAAATGAAAAAAAGTCAAAGGTTGGGAGTTCATCTATGACATCTCGATGTGCGAGCGTGGATACGTATTCCAGCTTTTTCATCTGAGGTTGGATTGATTAGTTCCATCCCATACAAATCCTAATCGATATAAATACATCCAAGAATGACTTTTTAAGGGTGACCCAATACTCTTGGAGGCAAGATTATATAAGGAGCAAGGCGGATGATTGTTCTATGAGTTTTTTACTCCATTTTCCTATTTTCAGTGTTGGTTATGAATTTTAGTATTATTTTACATATTATTATGAGTAAATACTTTCTTGTCTAGAGTTTGTGAACCTTTTGGAGGATGAATTTTCATTACGTTTTAATATAATTTTTCATTTGAATTTTAGTAATTGTTCAACTACATATTTATTTCTGTTGGTTGAGTGATCTTTAATTATTGTGTCTATTTATTATGTGTTGCTTGAAAAAGGTATATATTTAGGTGATTGTTGAATGTCACTTCTAGCACATGTGAGAGTTCGATATGTTTAAAGATGAATTTAGGAATAATAAAGCCTAGATAATACACCGTATGGGGTCCATGCCCTCCACCATCTCCCCTGCTTCTTCTTTCTTTTTCATTAAACAACTAGTATAGTATCCGCGCGATGCGCGGATTAATTTTAAGAAAAGAAGAGTTTAAAGAGATAATAAAACTATGTTTATTGCAATTAGAATTAGCGATCGAATACAGAAGGAGTTATTCTAAAATTAATAGACGAATTTTGTTGAGAGTAATATAGGTTGGTACATAAGAATGAATTGCATTACATTAGCATTTGAAGAAAGTCGGAAAACCTGTGAAGCTACTTAAGATGTATGGTAATCTCCAACAAATATATGTAGATATTGTAGTAATACTTTTTTTTGTTCTCATCCAAAAAAAATACACTTGATTTTCCATTATATCAGAAGTTACACTCTTGTAATGAACACAAATAGGTGTTGCAGTTAATATCCTTTCATGGGAAAAAAATTGTAAAATTAAAGATTTCAGAATGAGTACTAAACAATAATCAAGTACCTATGTTTGCGTCAAAGAGAAAGAAACGGAAATTCGTGGAGCAAATAATAAGCGAAACAAAATATATCAGATAACTTATTTTCAAGAATAACTTGTATGATATAATGATATAACAATTTGGATGAGCAAAATAAATGAACCCAATTAGTAAGGTAAAAATAATTAAAATACATTTTCATCTTGTAGAACCAATTCAATCAAGAAAATAGTGCATGGATTAAAACGATCTGGTACATCCCACAAACGGACAACGCGAACTTTTAACTTCCATTGCATCAAATAGTTATATCTTTAATGAAGTCAATGTGAGTAGCCATCTTTTACATAGGACGTAAGTTTTGTATAAATCTTTATATAAGAATGAACATTAGGATTGAAGGTTGTGTAGTTGTGGAAGATATATGTATTTCCACGTTTGTATAGTTGCAATACATATGTGTAAATCACAGTTGAGGCAATGGAATTCATGGGAAAGTGGGTTGAAGGTATGGTATTTTTCCAGCGTTTATTTAGGTTTACTTTAAGAGAAGATGGAAAGACGGTTAAAAGTCACGGTTAGGAAGGATTTTGATTTTAATTGTATTTCACCTTTCAACAAATTAAATAATTAAATAAAAAAACTCAGTATAATACATAAGTAATTCAAAGGTCACGGTTATGAAGGCTAATGAAGCGTTTACGTTTTTTTTTTAAATAAATATAATCTTCCTATCCTAATAATACTCAAAATAAAATTATAATTCCTATTTTTTACTTCATATAAATTTGGAAAAGAGTGACGGTTATAAGGCAAATTTAACCGTTTTTAATTATATTTAAAATAAATATTCTTCATATCCTAATCCTAACAAAAATAAATTTGTAACTCCTTTTTTTAACTTCCTATAAATTTGGAAACTGGTGGTTATGAAGGAATGGGTAGTTTTTTGATTTAAAATAAATTAAATTACAGTTCCTATCATAATCATAATCAAAATGCAATTGCATTTGGTTATTTTTTAATTCGTAAAAATTAAGAAAAAAAGTGACGGTTTTGCAAGGAGTGGAATCAGTTTTTTTTTTTTGTTTAAAAACAAAATTTTTTCTTCCTCCTAATCCTAATTAAAATAAATTTGTAATTGATTTTTTTGTACTTCCTATAAATTAGGAACAATGTCCTAATGAGCCACGTGTTAATTCCTTGCTTTGACACTTGGCTTCATGAGAAGCTTTTGTCTTTGGCTTTTAATATGTGATATACTTAAACTATCATTTAGTAACACTGTTTCAGCAAATTCAAACTCATATCAAAAGTTCAACAATTGAAACAATTGGCCTTTTAATCATACATGGAGTAGTAAATACCAAAGAGAAAACCAGTAAACAAATTTAATAGCTAAACATGATGGCTCCGAAATTCAAAAAAAAAACCTATAACACGAATAAATTCAAATTTTAATTATGAATTCGATAAAGGGTCATATATGAGTATGGATTACCTCAAAGGCTCAAACCAAAAATCGACAGAAAAATGACCACATAAGGTCAGAAATAGCGTGGAAAATCTAGCAATAGAAACAACACATCAACAATGAAAACGCAATGACTTAACTTCAAAGCGAGCATGCATACGCAGATCCGAATCTGAAACACTTCAGATCTCAATTGAGTGACGCAAAAAAGAAGCTTAGAAGTTAATGTCGAAATGGAACTTCTGAGAACAGAACCGCCGAGAGAATCAAACTGTCCCCCCTCCTTTCGTCTCTGTGCGTGTCCTATATTTATAGAATATGTGGATGTGTTGGTTATTATGTGTAGATGTGTGGAGGGAGTGAGAAGTTATTTTTAGGTGTGTGATGTGAGTGGGGGAAAGACATGAGTGATGTGGGAAAGTGGGGAAGTTGGGTGTGAAAAAGTGGGGGTAAGGCATGAGTGAAATGGGGAACTGGGGAAGATGGGTGGTTTTATTTATTTATTTTTTTTTTTTAACTCTATATATATTTTTTTAACTTTTCCTAAAACTTTTTTTTATTAAATAAAAGAAGATAAAAAAAATACACACACACACACACATATATATACCAACTTATTTAAGACTTAAAGAAACTATGTAAATTAGAAAACTCAATATTTACACTAAAGTTTAAATTATACCAAGAAACATACTACTATAAATTACATCTAAATTAAAAGAAATCGAATATATATAAATCGAATATATTCATCTAAGAATACGAATATTTTTTTAAAAAATAAATATAATTTTCCTATCCTAATAATACTCAAAATAAAATTGTAACTCCTATTTTTTACTTCATATAAATTTGGAAAAAAGTGACGGTTATAAGGCAAATTTAACCATTTTTAATTACATTTTAAAAAAAGATTCTTCCTATCCTAATCCTAATAAAAATAAATTTGTAACTCCTTTTTAACTTCCTATAACTTTGGAAGAAATTCCGATAAATTTGGAAGAAAACTGATGATTTTGAAGGAATTGGTAGTATTTTGATTTAAAATAAATTAAATTACAGTTCCTATCATAATCCTAATCAAAATGTAATTGCATTTAGTTATTTTTTAATTCATAAAAATTAAGAAGAAAAGTGATAGTTTTGCAAGGACGGAATGAGATTTTTTTTTAAAAATAAAATTTAGTCTTCCTCCTAATCCTAATTAAAATAAATTTGTAATTGATTTTTTTGTACTTCCTATAAATTAGGAGCAATGTCCTAATGAGCCACGTGTTAATTTCTTGCTTTGACACTTGGCTTCATGAGAAACTTTTGTCTTTGGCTTTTAATAATACTAGTTTTAGTGTACGTGCGTTGCACGTGTAAATCATGCATTTATCATCTTCCTTCCCATAATTTCGGAACAATTAATTATATTTGACATAAATTTATCACAGAAAACTAATATCCCACCTTAATATACATCCTTTCTAAAAGAATGCAATAATTGAATTTAATTTATATAGATGTCAAGTCATCACAATATACATGTAAAAAAGAAGTTCCTCCTAAAATTTTCTCTATGCTATATGCTTTGGTTTATAAGCAACCAAAATAAAATAAAATAAAGAAGATTGCTATATAGTAATAGACTAAATACTACTATAAGCAAATTCATATGTATCAAATCAGTATCACCTCATCACCTCATATCAGTTCGAACTTAATATGCAACAATCGTACCAAAATTTATCATTCATGAATAAACATACTTCTTGGTTGCTATATATATATATATATATATATATATATATATATATATATATATATATATATATATATATATATATATATATATATATATATATATATATACATACTGATAATATTTCATAGGATTTTAAATAGAAGGAACTATGTTATTTAAGAAAGAGAATTAATTCACCTTGTACAACGTGATGTATCTACAGTTAAAATCAAATATTACAATAAAAATTAATTTTGAAAAAAAAAGACGACATAACAAAATTTGCCCAAAAAGGGATGAATGTAGAAAATTCGTGGGCGATACAGATTTATCCCTTTATGACATTTACATGTATGAATTTTAATTTACTTAACACTGAAAATAAAGTTCTTATTAGTCTAAGCAATCTCGAAATTTGGCACTTGGCAGAAATAATTTTCTCCATTAGTTGGAGATTCTAAAAAATAGGATAGCAATATCTAAAAAAAGTAAACATAAAATAACTTAGTGCGGAATTGTACATGAAGAAATCTAAAGAAATATTTCTAGAAATTAACAACAAATACACATATGAAGTTCAGAATTAAAAGTGAAAAATATATAAATCAGAAACCTAAATAGATCCAAAATCATACATGCTGATTACAATTCCATTTTGATGCGAATAAACAAAACAAAACTACAAAATAAATAGAAAATCAAGTAAATTTAAGTTATAAGTACTTATCTTGACTTTAGGTGCGTAAATTCTATTGTAGGTTTGCAAAGTAACCGAAAGACCTGCCGTTTGCAAATTACAAGTAAGTAAAAGATGTAGATTAATTGAAAAAAAATTCTCATAAATTGGATAACAAAAATATGCAAGCAACAAATTTGGTACCCAATCTACTAAACAAAAGTAAGTAAAAGACGTAGATTAATTGGAAAAAAAAACTCTCATAGATTGGATAACAAAAATGTGCAAGCAACAAATTTAGTACTCAATCTGCTAAACAAAAGTAATTCATACACATGGATCATATCATATGAACAAATTTCTAGTATTGGGTTCACTCGCAAAGATGTGCAATGCAAAAGAGCATATATCGTTACAATTCAATGCAACTCAACCAAAAATTATCAAAATAGTGAGTTTTGCAGAAACATATTTTCTTTATATAACTTATTTCTACTTAATCAGACAATTATTAAGAGCATGAGATCATGACTTGGGTAAGAAACAAATAATTTCCTTGTATACAACTTATAAGTACTAATGAATGAGATCCGCAAAAGTAGATTCTCTTTATATAACTTGTTTTTACTTTATTAGACAATTATTATGAGTAGGAGAATGGACTTGTGTAAAAATCAATTAATTTTCTTGTATAAAATTTACAAATTTTAATTAATTAACAAATATAAAGAAATAATAATAAAGCTTTTATAAACTAAAGATGCAATGTATGTGAAAAAATAGGACTCATACGTAGTTAAAATAGGAAAATCATTTAGTAGTCAATATTTTAGTTGATTTCAATTTTAAAGTCTTAAATATTAGAAAAATAATTAAATTACTATTTTGCCTAGTGTGAAAACTATTTTAAAAGGGTAAAAAGGACGAACGACATTTCACTAATGGCCTTCGTGCTTTTAATATAATATAGATATAGATATAGATAGACATAGAAGATTATGAGAAGTTTTATTTCTAATAGTAATTTCCTAATTATTAATTAGTTATTTGAATTGAGTAAATAACTACCCCTTTCCAATAATAGATATTTAAATATTTTAATTTAAATTAAAAATAAATAACTAATAACTAACTATTATCTTATTAACTAAATTTTGTCCTAAAACTAACACTTGGCATTCTCCTACAATGATACTTGTCATAATTCTAGGCTAGACTTTCATCCTTTTAATTATATATAGATATAGATATAGATATAGAATATAGATATAGTGTCACGACCCCAAAATCCGGTCGTGATGGCGCCCAGCACACTGCTAGGCCAGCCCGACCAATCAACAATAACCACGGAGCCACAAGCTCACTTTATCCAATTTAAGCACAACGGTGATAGATATATTTAAAACAGGGAACCAAGTCCCAACATGTGCCGACTCCCATAGACCGAAGGGTCAATAGTCATGAGCCTCTAAAGAACATAAGTGTAATAAGGTTTACAACCAAAGCTCAGAGCGGAAAGAAATAACAATACATAATCAAAGACAGTAGGAAGGAATATCGGGTCGTGCGGACGTCGGCAGCTACCTCAAAGTCTCCATAGAATGGCGATAACACAAGCAGTTGCGATAGCTCAACTGCCCTCCTAATCTTGTATATCTGCACACACAAAAATGCGGGGGAGTGGGGTGAGTATATTTCAACTCAGTGAGTAACAAAAATAAACAACGACTGGAAGTGAGAACACCTGTACTATCACTATACAGTTCTAAGGGTAACCTCACAGGTACGTCATCACTATAATGAATACCCCCAATGTCCAGTCCACATCTATGCCATCTAGGTCCCACACTGACCACATTCTCACTCATACCACTACGGTATACAGCTATCTCAATATATATGGAGACATATACATATGTCTATATCATATCAGTATTTTAGTATATATATGAATATACATAAGTATAATGCTGCGGCGTGCAGCCCGCTCCAATATATATACCGCTGCCGCGTGCAGCCATTTAACGTCGACGGCGCTCACTGGGGGTGTGTGCAGACTTCGGAGGGGCTCCTTAGGCCCAAGCGCTATGATACAGTGGCGTGCAGCCAGGTCCACCATATATTACTGCGGCGTGCAGTCCGATCCAAATTATATATATATACATAAAATATTATACTACCGCGCTCACTGGAATGTGTGCAGACTCAGACTCCGAAGGGGCTCCTACAGCCCAAGCGCAATAATACTGCGGCGTGCAGTCCGTCCCACATGTATATTACTGCGGCGTACAACCCGATCCAATATATATACTGTTGCGGCGTGCAGCCCGATCCAATATAGGTATATATATATATAATACCTCGCAATGGGTCCTCGACCCTATCCCAGCCAATATAGACCTGGCCTCTCAGGCTCACTCAACTAGAATAAGGAATGTCTACCTCCAAGTACACATCTAGTATTGGCTCATGATATGCTATACAGTTATAACTATGGCTGAGTTTATGTATCCAACATGATATACTACGGTTGGGTGTATGTAGCCAGCATGATTTAAGGGTCGCCTAATTCTACAGGTCCCCTAATGTTCTACAAATCGGCACAAGGCCCCAAACATGGCTATTAGCCCAACTACACATTTATAATCTCATTATCAGTCATAATACACAGAATACTATTAGTCGGGAATGACCAAGTCCAATCCCCAAATCACAATGCCACCACGCCCGTCTCATGACGTGTGTCTCATCTCTACATAGCATTGTAAAGTGCAAGTACGGGGTTTCAAACCCTCAGTACATTATTTATTACCACCACTCACCTCGATCCGATAGAAGCGCTCGCCTCGCAATTCAATCACCTTGAATGCCGAATCTGCTCAAAATCAATGAGAATACATCAATATAGGCTAATTAAACACAACCCGGTCGAAATAACTCAATTTACATCAAAATTCCCAAAGTTGCCAAAACCCGAGCCCCGGGCCCACATTCCGAAAATTTACGAAATTCACATTTCTGGAACCCTCGTCTCGCCACGAGTCCGTACATATAAAATTTACCAAAATTGGAGTTCGATTGGCCTTTCAAAACCCAAATTTTCGTTTTCAATATCTAGGCCACAATCCTTCACAATTTCAACCCAAATTCATGAAGATTGATGTAATTCTACCATAAAGTGATGTTTTTGAGTCAAGAAACTTACCTCCGATGAATACCCGATGATTTCCCAGCGTTTTCCCGTGATTTCTTCTCTCTAGGGCTCAAAAATGGTGCTTTGGGGTGTATGAACCCGTAATGAAATGTTTATGGACTTAAACTCACTGCCTGGGCCATTTACTCTACGCGATCGCAGCACTGGGCGTGCAATCGCGATGCACAAAAATTCTGGCTGCCAACTTTCCTCTACGCGATCGCGTGAGCCTGGACGCGATCGCAGTGCTCAACTCAGCGACCCTACGCGATCGCATCAAAGTGGTCGCGATCGCACTGCTCAAGAACACGACCTTACGCGATCGCATCGACCGACCCGCGATCGCGATGCACAAACACTCAACCTCACGCGATCGCATCACTACTCCTGCGATCGCGAAGAGCAATCTCCCGGCCTCATCTCGATACCCTACGCGATCGCAGTCTCAACCTTGCGATCGCAGCACTTCCCAGCTTAACCCTACGCGATCGCAGACCTAGCTTCGCGATCGCGAAGCACAAAAATCTTCTGCACTTATTGCAGCAGAAACAGCAGTGCCTTTGGCACAAATTGGTCCGTTTGGACCCCCGAATTCATCCCGAGGCTCCCGGGACCCCAACGAAAACCACCAACATACTCCAAAACACGATTCGAACTTGTTCCAATCATAAAAACACCATCCTAAACATCAAAATCACCAATTACACACGGATTCAAGCCTAAGTTTCTTCAAAATTTCTAAATTGCTCATTCAATCCAAAACCCGATCAAACGATGTCCGAATGACCTGAAAATTTGCAGACACATCCAAAATCACATAACGAAGCTACAGAAATTGTCGGAATCCCATTCCGACCCCCGGATCAAAATATCACCTACCATCCGGTTTTCGCCACAAATCACTCTTCGCCAATTCAAGCCTAAAACTACACCGGACCTCCGAATTCAATTCCGATTGCTCTCCTAAGTCATAAATGATCCCCGGAACTAGTCGAATCATCAGAATCCGGTTCCGAGCACTCTAACTCAATAGTCAACTCTTGGTTGACTTCTCATATTCAAGTTTTCTTTAAACATGCTATTTGCTTCATTTTCAATTCAATTCATTCATAACTCATCCTATAGGTTCTAACACTGATATAAAAGCATAAGATATGTAATTGCAACATGACGGAGTGGTAAATTCCCGTAACGACGGGTCGGGTCGTTACATATAGATATAGATTTAATTTTGACAAAGGCTCTCGCCCCCATCCATCCTCCCCCTAAAAAAAAAATAATAATACAAAGCAAAAAAACAAGAAAAGCAAACAAAGGGAAGACTTTACTAATCTTATTTACTTCTCCTAATTGTGTCTTGGATGATTCACAAAACCATTCAACTGCAATATTGACATTTGAATGATTCAACTGAAATTAAAACAAAAATATACATGCTTTTCGGTAGACAAAGGTGTTGTCTCCATTTGTAGTCATAGCAATAACAAGTCACACACACACCACTCGAGGTATGATTTAATCTGACTTAAAACCCATAGAAATAAAATAATGCTTCATTCCTTTTCTATTTTGAGAATTAATAAATTTCAGCTGAAAGATATGTTGAATTTGATCTTGCGTTAGCTTCACATATTGTTACTGAATTTTATTTACTGTAAATCGAATCGATATAGATTATTTTCAATGCTTTTGGCTAGTATGAACTCAGCCAAGATCAACATGATTTTCTTTTAAATCCATTTTAGCCAATAACCTTTGAGATAAATTATCTCTCGCTATTAAAACGGCTAGGCTGCCTTTAATTTTATTTAATCCCAAAAAATGTTTAGTGGGTCAGCTAAGGAATCTAATTCCACTGCTAGGGTCATCAATCAGATCATGTCAAATAAGTCCATGATTTTATCCACAAAACATAACTCTTGTAGTATAATATATGGGTGACAAATGGGCGGGTTGAGCTGAATTTGGGCGGGTCAAGATGGGTTAGTTAATAAATGGGTCATTGTCCGACCCAGCCCAAAGTGAACTTGAGTTAAGATGAGCTGGGTCAAGATGGGCTAAACAATGGGTCATAACCCAACCCGCCCGACATGACCCATATTTTAAAATCATGTTCATCTTGCATATAATTTGTTTTAGGGGGTTTGCGCCTAGGATGAGGGTGGGGGAGGGGGGCATGGGAGGGGTACGGGTAGAAGGTGTAGAAAAATAAAATAATAGAAAATTAAAAATACAACAAAAAATGAATTTTAAAGGGATTTTGCGTGGCGGGGAAGGGGTAGGGGCTAGGGGATAGGGGGTATGGTGGGGTAGTAGAAAACTTAAAAAACAAACAATAGAAATTTAAAAATAAAAATAAAAAATAAAATTTTTTTAGGGGTTTGGCATCGTGGGGTAAGGTGTGTGTGTGTGGGGGGGGGGGTATTGATAGGATGGGGTGGGGTGTGGTGTGGTGGGGTGGGGTGGCAGAAAAACTGAAAAACAAAAAAATTGAAATTAAAAAATTAAAATAAAAAATAAAAGTTTTTTAGGGGGTTCGCGCCGGGAAAAGGGGTTAGATGGGGGTTATGGTGGGGTGGGGTGGGATGGCAGAAAAACTGAAAAATAAAAAATAGAAATCTAAAAATAAAAATAAAAATAAAAAGTAAAAAAAATTTTAAGGGGTTTGCACCGGGGTAGGTTGGGGGTAGGGGTATTGGGGGAGGGTATGGGTACGATGGGTGATGTAGAAAATAAAATAATTAAAAATTAAAAATACAACAAAAAAATTATTTTTATAAGGGGTTTTGTGAGGGGTGGGGGTATAGGAGGTTGGGTGGGATGTGGTGGTGTGGGTGAGTGAGTGGCGTAGAAAAACAAAAGAATAGAAAATTAAAAATACAAAAAATAAAATAATTGGAGCAACTAAGTAAATTTCTAAATAAGTTAGGTTGAGATACTTTGTTTTGGGTGAGTTTCATGGGTTATATTTGGGCTGTTAAACGGGTCAAAATGGGCTATAAAAAATAATGGGTTAACCTGGGCTCAACCCAAATAGACCCATAAGCTAAAATGGTTGTAGCCCAACCCATTAATCTCTAGGCTAGTTGGACGGGTTAGATGGGTTTGAACTCAAATTATCACCTCTAGTATAATATTATATTTTCTTTTGTTTCAATCTTTTGGGTACGAGAGTCAAATTGACCAGTTTTTTTAAGTATGAATTCGAGCATGGATTCTTTCTGTTTTTTGGAATAAAATTTATATATCTAAAGACTACAGAAAAATATTATATGTCACAATAAAAAACTCAAAATAGTTTGATAAAATTATTTGCAAAAGATATGGTCAGCGAAAAACTTGTTATTTAACTTCTCAATTTTTAAAAAGTTCATTCTTTATGAGACGGAGGGATTAATAAAATATTTAATGGTAATATTAGTAAGCTTTCAAGTAATTGGTTTCCTATACTTTTGACAAATTCCTATATTCTAATTTTCATTTTGTGTATAACTCATACATTAGGCTAATTTTAATTAGCTTGAAAATAATGTAAGTCACACCGACAACCTCAATATGTTTCAAACAAGTATTGAGTGTGATAATTAAAAACCTTCTATTCTATGCTAGTTGATTAGTAATAAAAGAAAGCACACTGATTTCCCCATTAATAAAGATAAATTCCTTACTTAAGAAACCTTTTTTTTAATTTCCTTCATAGGGTTCAGTTGACCTAATATAAATTATACTAGATAATGCGCCCGTGCGATGCATGAGCCCAATTGTTGTTTCTTTTTGTTTTCTACTTTTTTTTTATCTTTTTAATATTTCTTGGTCTATTATCAATTACACACTTTATACGTCTTTAGGGAAAGAAGAAATGGAATAGGCTTTTCTATAATAACGTATAAAACCACAATTACATGTATTGTTATTTATCTTTTGCATAATGTGCATTTTAATTTTTCTGAAATCGTATTATTATACCAATCACTTTGAAATATTTGTCGAGTTTAAAGCTTAATTATACAGTGATTAGATAATAATTCAAGTAGAATTCTAATTATTTCTACATAGGGCCTCTTTTATTTTAATATTTTTTACATCACTAAGCCTTAAGTTAAATATTATTAAATAGTAATTAAAAAGTTAGTTGAGAAATAATTCGTCATATAGTTTTTTGATTTTTTAAATTGAATGATATATAGTTTTATTCTTTTAGTATTTTCAGTGTGTTAATGCATTATCTTTTTCTTTTTTACTAATCATAAGTTAAATATTAATATTATTCCCAAATAGTTGATGAAAGGTATTTTTTGGTTCTTTTAAATAATAATTGTGATTTTAATTATTAAGAATTTTAACAAGAAACTTTGTGATTTGTTCTATAGGAATGACATAATATTTTTTTCTAGTTTCATTCGATATGATTGAGATACTACTTAGGGTATTAATGCAATCATCATCACAATAATAGTATTTGTTGAGACTATTTTAAAAATATTAATTGTATATTTATCTATTTTACAATTTTTATAATATTGAATTCTAATTGAATAGAGTATGTACTCAACTAACTTCGATCATAGAGGGAGAAGTATAATATTGTATGACGATACTTCTCGTACTTCTTAATATATAACAATTTTTAAAAGATAATAATTTCACAAATTAGTTGTCTTCGTTTTTATTTCAGATATTCTCAACTCATATTTTTAGAGAGGGGATAGTTATTATAATTTTTTATATTCTATAATCAAAAAGGGAACTTGAAACTATATTTTATTCTTAAATAAAAAAATTTCCGAATTTTATGAAGTATTCCAATTGAAATTTGTATAAAATGATATCAATTGATAATGATATAATAACATTTGAATGTCAATCTACATATAGTATCATTAATTTTTTTAATAAAATCTTCTTTACTGAAATAGTTAATAAATAAAATGATATTTCTTAAGAAAATAATAGAATTGTCATACATAAATGTATGTGACCTTAGTATTTTTAATCGGGCGAACATTTGAATTATATATTATCAAAAAAATAATTATTCTAGTTCAAAGTACTTGTTGAAAAAAATAATAATAACAATCAAGTAATGAATTTAATAAAGATAGTAAAAGTTGAATGGAAAGTGGGGTCCACCTAAAGAATTTAATAGCTTATGGACACGTTAGTTTTAGTTTTTTCGGTTATTAAGAACACATAACAAAATTTTTGAGTCTAGTATACAAACAAACAATGCACTAATATATTTAAAATGACTATTATGCCCTTGGTCAACCTCATCTTTTCTTTTCTATATATCTTTTCTATATAATAGAAATAAAGATGTTTAATGTTTCACTCCACCGAATTTCATACTAGAAAAGTAAGTGTTTACGTCAATGAGTGGGACCTATTTGCTGCTTATTTCAACTGCATATCGTTTACTCAAAAAAGACTTTAGCATTACCATTAACTTCCCATAATACGTTTGGAATTCTTTTTAGTAATTGTCTTCCAAGTAGCGTTAAATGATGACTTAGTGAAGCAAAAGTTTATACCAAATGTCTCGGGTTCGAACCCTGGATATAAAATCATCTTTGTTAGGGAATATTTTATTCCTCAATATGGAATCTCCCTGGCGCGAATCCGGATTGTTGGGACCCAACGCGAGTACCAGATACCGGATGAGAGACCAAAAAATAAAAACTTTCTGGTAAATGGGAATCTAGTGTTATTCTCCATGCCAAAGTGTTTCCTTTGTTAATAACACTGCAGAAATTAATTTTTTTGTTATTTGTCTAACTAGGGAAAAGATTAAGGACAATGTAATAATTAAAATTGTAAGTATTCCCTTGGAAAACTGGAAATTCACGTTTGTCCGGGCCCCAGCAGGGACGTCAAAATAAAAAGTTGAAACTTCAAAATAAATGAATATTCTTCATTGATTAGAGTAGGTGTTGAATTTTGCATGAGGGTTTTTTCTGTAAACGAATTTTAAGAAAATAAATTATATTCCTCCAATATCTTCTTTTTGTTTTCCAACCTAATTTAGAACTGGAAATGTCAAAATACACGCCATGGAATTTCTCTGTTGTCCAAGGCAAGTGGTGTTCAACATTGATTACGTCCTTTCCTTCATTTGCAAGTTCTAATGATAAACATCAAGCTAAAGCAGAAGAAAAATAAGAAAGAAAAGAAAAAAACGAACTCAATAAGAATAAAGACCATGATACTTAACTATGTTCGAATCAGTTTGTGCAACACTGTATGCCTTAGCTTATTCACATAAAGATAATCATGTCCACTAAAAATTGAACAGATATAGAGTCGGACCAAATGTTTTACATAGTTGAAATAAAATTTGAAATATAAGCTTTGGGAACTAAAAAAATTATAATATAATATTATCAAAAGAAAAATTAAGTTAGCAAAAACTCGTTCTCTTGTATTTTACTATGTCTAAAGTTTGGGATGTTACGCACACCAGACGGTGATGTGGGACGGTTTGCCACATCGCATATTGGCATGGCTGACGCAAGCCGATCTGTCTAAAGTTTGGGTTGTTACTGATGATAGGATATGATTACGTATTTTAGTCGCTTATTACACTCTAATTTACTGCACTTCAATTGAGTTTGAGCTTTAACCGGTAGTGTTTTGCACTAATTATGTATTTTATGCCTTGTAGGAGGGATTCCGAGCTATGTAGATGTTATGGAATGGATTCAAGTGATTTAGAGCTTTGAAGTCCGAGTAAAGCCCAAGGAATTAAGCTGGGATCGTGTTTGGGGATCAACGGATGATAATTAAGAACGAACGACGAATCAAGTAGGCATATTGCGCATTATCTAGTAAAAAGCAAATAACTTTTAGCTCAAAACTCAATTTGGGCTCCATAATGTATGGTTGAAAATCTTACTCAAAGGGCTACAACTTTCATGTTTTACATTTTTCTAAATTCCCAACATAACAGGGTGAAACGTGCGCGTCAAGTGCGCAACCGCGCTCCTAAGGCAGAATCAAAGTGGATAAGCGCGGTCCAAGCGCGGCCGCGCACGTCATGTTTGAGAAAAGTGTCCTTTTTCGTGTAGGAGAAGGTATAATTGTTTGAGCCCGACCCTACTTGGTATATATACATGAAAAATGGTATTTTGAGGAATTTTGACATAATTTAAACCTAAGGAGGCTAAGGAGACCGGGGATTCGACCTAAGGAGGCAAGAACACACTAGGAGCAAGGTGGAGAATACTTCTAAGTCTTCACTTCTTTCTTCCTATTTACATTATTGGTTATGAATTCCAGTATTGTAGTTATGCATACTATTATGAATAACTAATTTGTTTTTGATGTAATCTATTGGAGGATGATTTTCCTGCTACGTTAACATAGATTTGCCATAGTATTTTCTTTATTTGTTCAACTATATTATTATTGTGGTTGGTTGAAGAGCTCTCAATCGACTGTGTCTATTTAGTGGATATTACTCGGGAGAGAGTACATATTTAGGTAGTTGTTGAACAACATCACTCCTAATGTATATGAGGGATCAATACTGAGGGTTTAAATGTGGTATTAATGTGCGATCCGAGTGAGCAATACTTAATGCCAGCTAGCGTAATTCGAAAGAATATTTCCAGTAAATTGTGGTAATTACTCAAGAGAGAGTTACGAGAGTTAGAGCGCTCATGATCGGTAGAGAATACTTAGGCAAATTAATAGAAAACTTAGCGAGAAGGATTCCGACAATAGGGAAAATCATAACTCTAGACCTCCTGAATATCTTATCTCTAACCCTTAGTATCTTTAGTTGTTAATTTACTATTTTAATTTGTTAGTTAATTAGTTAAACACAAGAATTTTAATATCTATAAGTTAGAAATTGTTCAAACTTGTCTTCTTGGTGATATTGAACAATTGTAGCTAAGTCTTAGTTCTCTGTGGGATTCGACTCAAGACTTGTAAACCAGATTATATTTGGAACGACCGCTTAGTCATGTTTATAAGGTATAGTTGGGTGTGATCGGTTACATACACCAGACGGTTTGCCACACCGCATATCAGCATGACTGACACAAGAATAGCTCTGTTACCATCTGTAACAGCCTAGCCTACTAGTGATAATGACTGTTTTGTGCCTAGGCTCTCACTACTTTAAAAATGAGTCACTAGAGTGTAAGACTTATTTATATAGCCAACATCACTTATGTTTTGTTGATGTAGGACTGTGTGTAAAGTATCATCAATTCCCAAAATTCATATAAACACAAGCAGCTAGTAAATGAAATAAAAATTGATGTAGTTTGATGTAAATTTCATGTGAAACTTCGTTATGTAGTGAAGCAGAAGAACACGTGGTTGGAAAAGTATCTATCTGTTACACTCCCTTATTTTCTGTCATTTGTCTCCATACTTTTTATTTTAATTTTAAAACTTCTTCTCTCTCTAATTTCTACCTTCCCTTATAAATATATGGTTTATTTGTTGGATTGAATAGACAAAGGACAGCTAACGTACATCACCATTCACCAACCAGTGTTCCTAGACTCAGTCACTCCATTCAAAAATCTTTGTTCAGAAAATTATAAGCTCCCAAATTTCCCTCAAAATCCCACATTTTTTTCTCAACTAAACTCTTTCTTTCTTCCTCTCCATTCTCATTGCTTTTTTCCTTTAGAATCTGACAAATTTGTCATAGTCATATCTATTTATTGTGTAAGGTAAAAAGTTGTACCCTTTTCTCATGTCATTATTTTTGTTTTTGTTTGTGCAAACTGCTAGGTGTTAAAAAGATTGCATTTTGTTAACATTGTATTCTGTTTCAGTTTTTGCATTTGTTTATGTCCTTTTCATATTAGATCAGACTTTTGTTCTTGAGAAAAAAAAATCACATTCTCCATTTTCTATGACATTATGTTCTTTTGTGTTTTTTTCTTCCCATTCCTTGCTATTTTCACAGAAATATGGAAATGGTAAATAATTTCAGATGATGTTTTCAAGGCATTCAAATGGTGGTATATGATTGACTTAAATCTAAGTCAGAAATTTAGAACTCCATTCTACCCAAATATTTAATGTGATTAGTTTTTTCATTTGTAATTTTTTATTTATGAGATTCAAGACCAGATAAGCTGGGTTTTTGGTTGAGTTACTATTCATCAAAAAGGACAATCAAATTCTAATGCTTTAGATTTATGGAATGCCGGTCATCTATTGTAAATTCTTGATTCTTTAGGTTTTCCATTGTTCTTTCTTTGTTAAGAACAAAGTTCACCACATTCTTATGTTTCTTTAGTAGTGTGCTTTTCTTTGAAATTGAGCATCTGTCTAACTGCTGCCTTTTTTTTTAAAGCATTGTTGGATTAATTAATGTCCTATGCTCTAATCCTTTTGTATTTATTTTTGCAGGTTTTCATATTTTGGAAATTCTTTTAGGAATAGAAATTATCTTGGTAAACTTATTTTAGGCAGATGGGCATATCGTTTTCCTGTCCATTTGCCAATTTGGATGATTTGAATAATAGGTTGGAGTCGTATTTAGTGAGAACGATAAGTTTTGGAAGTAACGGTAGGACTACATTGCAGCCTATAAATTTCGACAACCAAATTCCTGAACAGTCAAAAATGTTGAGGTCTTTGGGTTCTGGGAAGATGATCATTGAAGGAACTCTTAGTTTTAAAAGGAGGGAATTGGAGGCTAAGTTGGCACTCAAGTCTCCTGTATTTGATAAGGACGATAAGATGATGATAAGATCAGATAGCCGTAGGAGCAGGGACGAAACTCCTGACAAATTGCATAGCATCTCTGAGAAGAATAGTCATATTGTGCCACCAGAATACGGTGAACACAGAGATCGTGCTGCCTTAAAGTTGCAGAAGACGTATAAAAGTTTTCGGACTCGTAGGCAACTAGCAGATTGTGCTGTTCTAGTAGAGCAAAGATGGTATGATAGTTCGAATACACGAACATGATATTTTTCATGCCTATTCCTTTTGGTTCCTGATTTGAATGTAATTTACAGGTGGAAGCTATTAGATACTGTTGAACTCAAGCATAGTTCTATATCATTCTTTGACATTGAGAAACCTCAAACTGCTGTTTCTCGTTGGTCAAGAGCATTAACTAGAGCTGCTAAGGTATGCTTGGGACATTACTATCTACAAAATCCTTGTATCGTTTCTTTTCCCGTACTGATCTTTTTGGTACTTTTTGTCTGTGTTTTGTAGGTTGGTAAAGGTCTGTCTAAAGATGAAAAGGCCTGTAAGCTTGCATTACAACATTGGCTTGAAGCAGTAAGTTCCGGTCCTAACAAAATTTGAATAACAATATTTACTTTTATTATTTGTGGGATTTGTATTTATCTTTCACAATATGGAAACAGATTGATCCCCGGCATCGTTATGGTCACAATCTTCAATTTTATTACAATAACTGGCTCCAAGCTGACAGTAAACAGCCCTTCTTTTATTGGTGAGGTTTCCTATGATTAGCAAGAAATTCAAACAAACAACTTCTCTTCAATTACTTTTGCAGAACTAAATATTTTGCACGCGATTTGCCTTGCAGGTTGGACATAGGTGATGGTAAAGAAATAAATCTTGAGAAGTGCCTTAGGTCAAAACTTCATCAACAATGCATCAAGTATCTCGGTCCGGTAAGTTTAATCTTCTTTTGTGGAGATAAATTTCCTTTAGAGTTATCACATGACAATTAGAGTTTATATATGGCATGGATATGAACTTGTATGTCTTTAATCAGTAAGGAGTGCTGAACATTTGTGTTTTGCTATGGTTGTGTCTATTTTTGCATGGATCTGTGCTGGAATTCCTATATTCAGTTTAAAAAATAAACTAAAATCAAGGAGCTGTGTCAAATGGGCTGTAGATGTTCCCAATGCTTAAGTTATGTCTTTGCTACAGTTTTTAGGTGGAAATGTATCTTTAATGCAACTCATCAGAAATTAATAATCAATGACAGATGGAGAGAGAGGCATATGAAGTTGTGGTGGTAGATGGAAAATTCATCTACAAGCAGAGCGGGAAGCTTCTTGATACAAGGGGAGGTCCTCAAGATGCCAAGTGGATCTTTGTGCTAAGTGTGTCCAAGATCTTGTATGTCGGATTGAAGCAGAAAGGCACTTTTCAGCATTCGAGTTTTTTGGCTGGTGGTGCCGCATTGTCTGCTGGGAGATTAGTGGTGGAAGATGGCATTCTAAAGGTACGGAGAAATTGCCATGGTTTTGCCCAGCTTTGTCACAATTTTTTATCCTTAGACCTGGGAACTGATGAATCTAACTTATTGTATGAAATAGGTGGTCTGGCCTCACAGTGGACATTATCTTCCCACAGAGGAGAATTTTGAAGAATTTATGTCATATCTTGAGCAACAGAATATCGACATCAGTGTTATCCAGGTAATCCTTTCCAGCCTTTATCGTGTTTGGCACATTGATCGTAAAATAAGTCATATAGCTTTCTCAGCCACGTGGCTAAGATCAAGTGTAGATAAGTCGTGGCTAACACATTGAGCTTTATTTACTCGTGATTTTTCAGAAATCGCCCAGTGATGGGGAAGAAGCACCTTTTATAAGGAAAGAGAGTGGTTCCAGTTTGCGTAATAGTTTATCGGCACCAGATTTCACCAAATCTAGTGAAGAGAGCAACGCCAAAAACTCAGACAGGGAGAAGGCAGATTCTACTAGAAATTATTGCAAGGACGCAGAGAGCTCAATGCCACCATTGTCGAGACGATCCCGAGGATTAAGACCCCAAATTGCAGTAGAAATACCAGTAAAGGAAGGCATACTTGAGCTGTTCAAGAAGGCAGGACATGTGGAAGCGCCAAAGGACAGCATGCAGCAGTCAGTGGAAACTCCTGCAGATGGATACGAAACAGCAGAAGAATATTTATCAGATACAGAGTTGTCAGTTTCAAAGAAGAACTTATTTGATGAAAATGAAGAAGAGTATGGAGAACCTATCCCAAAAGAGAAGATAATGAAGAGAATAAATTCACACAAAAGAATGAAGTCATATCAGTTGGCTAATCAGTTATCATGCAAATGGAGTACAGGAGCTGGACCTCGGATAGGATGTATGAGGGACTATCCATCAGAGCTCCAATTTCGCGTCATGGAGGAGGTGCAATTGTCTCCAAGATCTCCATTCAAATCTGGTCGACTTCATACTTGTACACTTTTTTCTAGAGAAGTAACTGAGGAGAAAAGACCTTCAGGTTCTGAAACACTAGTAGAGGCATAGGCATATATGGTGATTAGTAGTTAGGAGGATAACAAATGATTCTTACAAATTTTTTCTTTCTTTAGGAAATTTCTGGTAGGATTCTTTGCAATTTAGGATTTTTAGGTGTATTTGATTGATTGATTCTTTACAACTCCCATGTAGATTTTTGAAGCAAGATGTAGCCATTCTTTTGTACATTATACAGAAGAAAAAGAATAATAAAGTCTCTCAAAGTCCTTTTTCAGCTCATCATTCTGAGGTTAATCTTGATACTAATACGCTTCTAGACATTCTTTGTGCATGTCCAAGTACTTCTGATCGAGTGGATCAATAGGGAGGCATGCTTGAGCTTATGTACCAACTGTGATGTACTCATACTATGCTTCTAGTCATTCTTTGTGGATATCCAAGTATTTCTGATCGAGTGGATCGATAAGGAGGCATTTGAGCTTACTGGAGACTTCAAGGTATCCCTGTTGCTCCGCTCGCATGGCTCGGAGTCACCTTCTAATGTCTTCCTGTGTTCATCTGATTACATCTTTTCTTATTCTAACACTGTCAATGAATTTTAATCCATTACAGCAAGTAATTGCCATTTTTATCAGATTATCAATTAATGCATATTACAGAATTTTACCCGTAATTACTTCATAAGTGATTTGACTTCAAATATCTTTTATGCCGCACTGTATAGAAGTAAAACTCTTTTAGTAAACATCTTGGAAAGTCAGAATTCCTGGATTCAAATGACATAATCTTTCCGTATTGAGCGAAAAAATTTGTTTTGTATCTCATGCAACTTACACTAGTTGTATGAGGCAACTTTTTGTCTCACAGTTTTATGGACCCAGAAGTGTAAGTTGGGATCCACAATTTTGTGAAGCAAAAAGAAACCTCATACAACTAGTATCAGTTGTATAAGACACAAAATAAAACTTCTCGTATCGAGCGTATGGAAAATTGCAGTACTATTGCTGTGTATAGACAAAACTGAAAGTGAGGGTAACAGCATCTGCATGATTTTCATACAACATTCTTATTCATTAACAATTAAAAAATGACTAAGACTCATTCTTCGATTGATCGATGAATGCCCTAGAAATATACAACAATTGAATCAAATTGCATAAAGAAATTCTATACTCCAGCATGTCCAGTAGATGATAGCACCAAACCAGAAATAAAAAACTTCCAATTCTCTATAGTTACTTTGATATTCCCCCGCCTTCTGGATGCTACTTGAGAAGATAAAGTCTACAGAACAAAAACTTTTTTTCGAGTATTTGTTAGATGAAAGGGAAGATAAGGTACTCAGCATAGAAGAGATTCCATATGAATTGATAGTATGCTGAGATTGCTTCCTGCAAAAAAATTACAAAATGCAAATATCAGACAGTGGTAAACTCCTCCTTCCTCGCTCCCAGGGACAGTGGACGAAACAATTGCAAGCCTAAATCTTGAATTGACCGAGCTTGTGAATTTAAAAATTAAACCATCGATTGCAATTGACTTGGTTGTGGACTCTATTTTCTTTTGCAAAGAACAAAAGAAGCCGTGACAAAAAGACAGTACGAAATTGTACAAAGTGATTAATGAGATCAATGCTTGCAAATTTTAATTGTTTACCATCAGAATAAACATAATCTTTAGATAACAGCCACACACTCATGCAAAAGTGCATCAATATTACCTTAGTGTAATTCGCTTTTTCCAACAACCATGCCTGCAAATAGATAACGAACCATTTTACATGTCTGAGGAAAACTTTAAGACTCTGAACACGGGACCAATCACTTACGCGAAACCACAGCTTGTCCGACAAAGAAGTAGCAAACACAATACTATTATCCCCAGAACATAATTGATAAAACATTACTGTGAAGGCGCAGAACCCGTTTATTCTTCCTTTGGCATTTACTGACTTTTTTAAGTCTGAGATAATCCAAATGTATGATGCAACTTCCCAAACTAAATACAGTAAATAGAGGAACTTCAGCTAACTTTCCAACTGTAGTTTATAATCTATAACAATATGATACGCAAATCCTATCATAGGTCAAGTTTCGTAAGTAACATTTTCCTTGTTTATAACCACAAACATGATACAAATGAGTGGCAGTTTGGTAATAAAGATCTTCTTCAAGCTGTACCAATAATTTAAAAATTACACATAGTTGAAGAGTATATTCTGCAATGGTATCTCAACGCAATGCTTGTAAGTGTTGACACTACTTGTCTCAAGCATTTATTCATACGCTTGACCAAATGAAGAAATGCTCTGATCTCACAGAGTAGAAATAAAAAGGGATCTCTTCACATAAACATTCAGCATACAGGCTTAACCAATTAGCAAAGATGAACCGATTATGGGACAAATGAAACTGGGATATATGGTACTCTCAGACTTCTAGGTCATCATTATAGCAACCAAGCATATTCCATGTCATTTACAACTTTACTCATATTACATAGTAAGTAATGGTTAGGTTTATAAGTCTACGGGAATCAGAAAATTGAAGGCAAGCATAAATTTTCCAGCAAATTTGTAACGAGTGTGAGAACCAAATGATAGAGCATTGTGGAAGTAAGTCTCACTCTGCCACAATAATGATTTCGACTCAAATCTTAAACTAAGTACCTGGAAGACTAAACACAACGCCAAGATGGTATGTACAGGTATCATTAAGCTGCTCCTGAATGCCTGTAGCGAGTTCAATAAAGAGAATGATGTTATTAATCATTTCCAGCAGAGAGCAAATATCAGGATTTCAGAAAATGCCAACATATATCAAACATAGAGTAAATATCAAACAACCCATATGGAAAAATGAACTCACTTGGGGCATGTAAATTGCAGCAACTACAGCACCAATGTAGTTTGCCAACAAAAGCCCAGAGCCAAGGAACGCTATGTTTCTCACACCAAGCTTCGTTGCCAAGGTAGATATCTGAAACCTAGAAAAGTACATGAAATGAAAAGGACGAACTCTGTAGATGTCAACAGTTACGAACTCTGTAGGTGTTGACGCTACCCAAGAGGGTCTCCTTATACAGCAGTTTTAATCTAGTAGGAATTATCCTCTACCCACAATAGTATATCATATAGATTGAATCTAGACACATTCTTCTTTTTTTTTTCCACCACAAATCTAGACATTGTAACAGTTAGCTATCATAATTTTTCAACAATAGTAGATCTTGAAATAGTTTCTTTTCAGTAAGTACGAGACAGTCGAAGAAATGCCTATCAGCAATGACAATAGTAGCTAAAACGATTGTTTTTGTTTTTATTGATGAGTCTAAGACAATCTTTTTACCAGTTCCATTCAGCGAATACATGACTCCTTTTCCTATCTATAAGTAAGTTAAACTTCATTTTATTAGATATAAACTGAATTTGTTGACTTATTCGAACATAAGGGAAAAACAATTCGATTGTCGTTATGGATAAAATAAGTCCCAAATAAACATTGAATGAATGGGGGAATTGTATAGAAAACATTTCCATATAGGGAACTCGGACACAATGTTCGTAAAAGCAGTGGAAGTAGGACAATTAATTTGACACAAAGAAAACACCATATAGAGGAAGGTTATGAATACTAAATATGAAATTTTAACATTAGGTGGTAAGATAAAAACATACTGCACCTGGTGATTCACACCCGATGTTTATTGTAAACCAACCTATTTAACTTTATCGGTTAACATTAAAGTAAGAATACATATAAATGTGTGTAGAAAGACCCATATCATGGAGTTATTAATTTGATGTAAACACCATATGTGAATATATTTTTATGATATTTAGACCATTTCAAATAAGGATACATGGGTTGAGCGAAACAGATTCACAACAGGTATAAGCAGTTAAAATATTATATCGATGTAAAATTCACAGTCAAATTTTATATCGAAGTAAAATTCCCAGTCTTAATAAAAACTGTTCCCACTGAAATAAGGGAACGAAGTAGCAAAATTGTTTAAAGTTTATAACAAAACTTACTTGCGGTCACCCTCCACATCTGGTAGGTCCTTGGTGATGGCAATGACCAGTGCAAACAAAGTCACGAAAGTTGTAATAAATGCAACAGGTGAGCTGCAGGTGAAAAGGTATATTATTAACTCAGATTATCAATAACAAAAATATACAAGAAAAGTTAATTCAGTCAGTAAAACTGATAATGTACTGCAATTAAGTTGAAAATTGGATCTTTTTTTTTTTACCACTATTTTTTTCTTAATTTGTCTTTAGAAAGGGGCTGGGAGGAAATTAAGACCCGGAAAGAGGCATCCTTACCATCTAACTTATTTTTACTTTTGATAACCAAACCAGCTCACTTATTATTTTGGCTCAAATTAGTATATGCAAACTTCATATCGGAAGTGCAAAAGAATAGTTTGAGCTAAATTCTGGGAGTTCATCCAGTGAACCAATGTATCAAGATCCTTTTTTTTCCCTTTTTGAGAAAAAGTAAGTATGAACCAACTTATCAAGATTATACCTCCTACTCTGTATAAGTATGTTTACTTTTCCATGTCTCATTTCACATGCATGCAAGGGAGAAGATCAACTTTGAGAGTTTAAACTCCTGCACTGCTATTAATTAATTTTGGTGCCAAAATGTGAACTTAAATTTATGTTTTTTCTACCTTTTGTTTATTTATAATGCCAACAGGTATTACTTAAGCCCTTCACTACCTGACGGTATAGTGGCAGCATCCATAGAATTGGTCTAATCATCCCATAACAATAGCAAAAAGTCATTTAAAACATGGGGAAGAGATTTGAAAGTTGGCCTATGCTGGGCTGTGTTTGCTTTCTCATGTATAACTAAATGCATTTTTAGCTTTGAGGAATTTACTTTCCTCTATGCAAGTTTATATGTTGATAGGCAGGCTTTGTTTCTTTAGTTAGATAAATAACATAGACAGATGGAGAAAAGGCAAATGTATTTTTCCGTAGAAATAAAGTGTGTAGCAGAAAAACATTCACCTCCACTGAAAGCTTAGCCCCAGAGCAGCCGTTGTGGCATAATACACACCATAATTAAGAAGAAAACCGCGTACCTGCAATGCATATCAATTCTTGAATCCTTTTAATTGTTATATTCTTAATTGGAGGTGCTATTTATTGGCCAATGCAAAGAGATACAGAGCCCCACCAAACACTCAAATTGTTTGGCACCACCAAACATTAAAATCCAATGAATAGCTGCACTACATCAACCATTTAGAATTGTGAAAAGATGTTAGACTTGTTATGGATGATAGAGTCTTATTGAAGGTAATGGAAGGTTCAACTAAATAATTCTTGATAGAAAGGAAGATTAAGCCATACAGAAGGATACGGTTTGAAACATTATAAGATTAGGGGGTTCCATAATTTAAACTGCTTACGACTAATGATGAGGACATCTTCAAATGCAATTATGAACAGCTGCAAGAATACCTTAGTAATGACAGTAAGTGTGGACCAAGATACAATTATAGTGGTTGCTATTACAAAATGCCTCTAGCAGTCACAGGTAGAAGCTGTTAGAAATCCTAATTCAAAGATGGTAATATTGTTCACTAGGCTGCACCAGTACATTGGATTGGAGTCAATTTGGGTAAATGCCCCTCTTTTGAGTTATGGTCTGAAACTGATACAGAGAGCAAGAGCTATTTAAACACTGAAGCAAGGAGAAACGCAACTTTGGGTAACATATGTGGTCGTGCCCCTCGGACAACCATCACCAAGCATAGAAATCCTACAAGCCATGCTTACAATCGGCTTCCTGGTGAAGAAATTTTTCAACTACCAAAATGGTACACACAAACCCCATTGCACTCAAGCGGACAGCTACACCGACTGTTGCTAGCCACCAGGTTCAAACTAGCACTTGGCTACCAGTCATGTTTAACTGGCTATCTTCTCTAAAAACTAGTGGCAAAAATTATTTTTAAAAGGCAAAAGAAGCGAAACAACGTACTGGGCACTAAATGCATTACCACCACCTGCCCTACACCTTCTATGCTTCATGTGAATACAAACTGTATCATGCTCCCTTTTCTCACGATGCCATAGTGCTTTTCTTTTTATGAACTGATAACATTTGTATATATTAATAAAATCAGTACATCCTATGTACCGAAACCATATTTACAGGTAAGTACAAATAAGAGAACTGGTATGCAATCCTAGCAAGACCCAAGAATATCTAAGATTGACACAGTATCTTCTGTGTAAGTCTGTTTACACCAAATACAAAAGAGTAGAACACAACTAAGTTTGATCTTCTCCACTGAGTTGCTTCTATCCTCAAAACATCTAGAATTACTCTCTTTCCAGACTGTCCACCAGATACATGTTGGGATAGTCCTCCATCTATTTCTATTTGTTGCTTCAGCTCCAACTTCATCCCAACTGAAAAGAACTTCGGTAATCTTACAGGGCATTGTCCATGAAATACCCTTGAGACTAATAAAGATTTTTCATAGTTGGTCTGTTATCTTGCAATGTAAAAATAGATGGCTAACCGTCTTAGCATTTTTCCCACATAGAAAGCATCTTGAGCACAATGAGATCCCTCTCTTTATGAGATTATCCTGGGTTAAAACAACCTCCTTTGCTAGTAGCCAAGTGAAACAAGCTACCTTGTAGGGAATCTTGATTCTCCGTATATGCTTTCATGGCAAATTAGTTACCTGTGAATTAGTGTGATTCAAAATCTTATATGCCGGCTTCACCTTGTAAACTCACTGTTGTGACTCTGCAACCATAGTGAGTCCGCCCTATTCTGTATTCCCTTAAATGCTTCTAGATTCTTGTAAAAGTTAGTCCATCTTATTATCTCCCAAGTCATACAACAGTCTTCTAAGTATAAGATATCATCCTTGAGAAGTCCACATGTCCGCTATTGTTTTCTGTTGGTTTTGAGCCATACCATACATATTAGGGAAAAGTTCCTTTAAACATCCATGTCCCATTCAGCTATCGTTCCAAAATGAAGTTTTATTACCATTTTTTATTTTAATGAAAGAGTGGTTCTTCATTATAGGCCAGGGTGACCTAATAGATCTCCACACACCAACTCCATATGATGTACTGACTTCCTTGGACACCCAGTTTTCTTCCTCACCATATTTAACTTTGATCACATTGTTCCATAAGGTTTGAGGTTCCTTGGAGTATCTCCATAACCATTTCATTTTGAGAGCTTTGCTTTGATTCTTCAAGTTTCTGATACATGAACCACATTGACCTTTTCCAACCGTGAGAGATTTCCATTTGACCAAATGGAAGACCTTTTTATCCTTATTCCCTTTCCAAAAGAAGGACCTTCTGAGTTTGTCTATTCTCTGAGTAACTCCGGCTGGAATTGGAAATAATGACATCATATATGTACGAAGTGAATTTAGTACTGAGTTAATTAGGATAAGTCTTCCTCCATTAACAGATATTGTGCTTCCCACATGGATAACTTTTTCTCACATTTTTCAATAACATAATTCCAAATTCCAAATCTCTTTGGATTTAAATTTTGCACCAAAGGCATCCCAAGATAAACAATAGGTAGAGTTCCTACTTCTCCTCTAAATACTAGTGTCAATTGTTCCATATTAGGAACTACATTAATGGTGAAAATGTGGCTCTTTTTCAGTTAATGTGAAGTCATGAGATACCCTCAAACAATACCAAAATAATTCTCAGAAAGCCCAACTGCTCCTCTTCAGCATCATAGAAGACTAGAGTGTCATCGGCATATTGGAGATGTGTGATCTCTAGATTATTAGTTCCATTTCTGGTAACCTCAAAACCTTTAATCCATCCATAGAATTTTGCTATCTTAATCATATTGTTCAGACCTTCAATGGCTATTATGAAAAGAAAGGAAGACAGACGATCTCCTTGTCTTGAACCTCTATGAGCACGAAAGAATCCTTGAGAGGATCCATTTATGAGGATGGAAAATCATCCAATTGATCCATTTCTCCCCAAAACTCATTTGTTCTAACATTTTCGGCAAGAATCTCTAATTGACATGATCATAAGCTTTCTCAATATCTAGTTTACACATAATTCCTGACTTTTATGTTTGATTCTTGAATCCACGGCTTCATTAGCAATCAAAACTGCAATCCATTATTTGTCTTCATTTGATGAAGCCATATGTTCTTCATCCACTAGCTTGTCTACCACCCTTTTTAGTCTTTCAGTCAAAACATTTAAGATTTTAGTCTTTCAGTCAAAACATTTAAGATTAGCTTGCAAAAAATCCCTATCAGGCTAATAGGGCTGAAATCTCCCAATTCCTTAGCCCCTGCCTTCTTATGTCTTCTTAGGAATTAAAGCTATGTATGTTGCATTGTAGCTCTTTTCAAACATTTCTTGGGAGTGAAAGTTGTTGAAAGCCTCCATAATGTCCTGCTTCAAAATATTCCAAAACTTGATGAAGAAGTCCATTGACATCAGGACCTGGGGGTCTTGTCACTTGCACACATCTTCAGGCAACTCAAGACCTCTTACTCCTCAAATTTGCTTTGTAGACACTCCTTCTCCTCTTCTGAAATTGTAGGACAATTATCAAATCTGACTAAAGGTCTCCACTCTTTAGGCTCTGTATATAAATTCTTATAAAATTCAATAATCTCATTTTTAATCTATGTTTGGCTCCTCCATTGTTTCATCTTGAATCACTAGTTGGTCAATGTTGTTGCATCTCCTGTGCATTGGCAGTTCAATGAAAAAGCTTTGTATTTCTATCCCTCTCTTTGAGCCAAAGGGCCCTGGATATCTGTCGCCGTGAAATTTCTTCATTCTTGAGGTGATCCTCATATTCCATGAGAACAACTGCCCTCCTCACTGATTCCTCCTCTGCTAGAGCTCTTGTTTGCTATATTGAATCAAAACCTGCCAATTGACTCAACACTTTGAGTTTTGCATTACCAGATTTCCCTTACTGCTTCTACTCCATTCTTTTAGCTTGCCTTTAAGAGCTTTAAGTTTACAAGCTAAAATATAGTTTGGCCTTCCTGAAAAATCAAAATATGTCCACCATTCTCTAAATTTGTCTACCAAACCTTCAGGTATTCCGCCACCAATTATAAAACTTAAAATATAATTTAATTTGCCCCCAAGCACCACAACGTAAGGACACAGGGACATGGTCAGAAATCAACCTTTGTTTGAGAGTTTACTTGATATTTCTAAAGTTGTCATCCCATTCTTCTGAAATTAGAAATTTGTCAATTCTAAAAGTAGTTGTATGATTATCCCTTAGAACCAGGTATAACAACCCCCTTCTAGTTGAGGATCGATAACTCCATGTCTTCTATAAAGTCTAAAATTCCACCATCGCTCTAGACCTCCTCAAACAGACCCTTTTTCAGTTGGGTACCTTGTGACATTAAAGTCAACACAAACTACCCAAGGACCTTTCATCAAACCCCTCACTGCACCAATTTCCCTCCATACTATTCTCATTTCCATTTTACAATTGGGAGCATATACCCCTATTATATGGCATGCAAAATTCTGTAAAAGAGCCTCAAATTTGCATTTCAAAGTATAAGCACCAATCTATAAGACCTCCCCTTTCCAAACCAGCAATTCCATAGCATTATAGTGCTTTTCTTGAGTCTCCAAGACTAAGTAGTATATAAATTCAAGAAGTCTAACCAAATGCAAAAAAGAAAAGAGTGTCCTAGGGAACGTGCAGATATGCAATAGAGTATCCAGATAACTTACTCAAACACGATTTCAAGCATAAAGCTTCTTCTGTGGAGGTAAGCTTCTCAGTAAATCAACAACGCAAGATGTATGGATGTATGTGACTATTTTAGATAGTTTTATGCACAACTATTGAAGAAGAAATAAGAAGCAAACAAATACATAAAGAAACAAGCATACCGTGGCAATTATTAAGAACGCTACGACAGCAAATCTCTTCATGCGAAATGGGGGGACCGAATAAATGGTACCTAGAAAGAGACCAAGACAGTAAAGAGAGGTAATGAAGGGGCCAAAATTAATCCCAACAATAAGAAGGCCAGCCACAGCGAACAATAGCACCAAGAGCCATGCAGACTGAACTGAAAGATCTCCCGCAGCTATGGGTAAGTATGGCTTGTTTACCCTGCAAGCATTGTGAAAAATTAATTGCAGTATCTCCGTATTGGGGGAAAATGGAAGAGGCGAGTTGTGATTCATTTATGCCCATCATGCATGAAGAGTCTGCAACTTAAAGTTACCAACAAACAATCTACACATCAATACCTAACAAATATTACCCCTCAACAATCACTTACTTGTCAATGCCAATGTCATATATTTGGTTGATGCCCACTATATAACCATTCCCACATATTAGAGCAATAAGACCAGCAAAAGCCTTCATTGCTAATGACCACCTGATTAGATTTGGATTCTCAATCAACGCTCTTGTAACCAATGAGCTGCCAAAGAAATCAAGTCGAACACAAGTTAGATCTGCCTGTTGCAAGTTCACCAAAGCACTCGCACATAATAAACACTTACAGGGATCCTAATGTTGTTCCACGTATAGTGTGGGGCCTCAGAAATCTCCAAAAGGCATCTTTAAATTGTGAAAGCTTATCCAATACTGGTTCGGATCCAGCAGTACCAACTTGAGAGCATGCCTAGAAATGTTATCTTTCATGAAAATGCTATTAATTGAATATTTCAAGTTAGTGATACCCATTACCCCTTTGTCAGAATATTTTGTCTATGTTGATTATTTAATGCATATATACATGTTTTCCATCCATAACTAGTGTTTCATAAGATAGATAATCAATCCAACATATATAAGCAAATGATATAAAGTTGAGCTGATGACACTGTTCCACAAGATACTGCAGTCGTCAAAATTTTGAAAGGCTACACTTAGTATATAGTGTCTTGTCCTCTTCAGGAGAATATAGGGTTTAACTGCAACTCTTTTCACATTCACTCTGTCAGCGGAGCAGCAGGGTAACAAACCGATTAGTCAGGTATCAAATTTGGTTTCTTCATAACCTGTATTTACTTGGGAGGTTGGCATCTTTCAAAGAGTTATCAAATTTCTTATTTTAGCCTTTCAAGCTGTTTGCAGCTGTACTTGACTAACACCATAAAGATGAAACTAAAAAGAATCATTTTACTGCAGAAAATTTACCAGAGTCCTCCCCCTCAACAATACCAAACTAAGCTGGAAAAGTTTGCAAGAAAATGCTAATTAATACTTTCACTTGTTTAGTCATTTGGGACTTCAAATTAACGCAAGAACTTGACTACCCTATAATATTTCAACTAATGAAAGACATGAAAAAGCACCACATTATTGAAATAATCCCAATTCTATACCATTAAATACTGAAATTAAACATACCCGGATGGAAATGAGCCTGTATTTTCTAGTCTTTGAAAAGTTTGTGTAACGAATGTGGAATCCAGCTGAACATGACAAGTTCTTGGAAGATTTGAGCACAAAATTAGCAGTTTTACAAGAAGGTGAAGTGGGTGGTAACTTTTTGTAGCGGGAAGCAGCAGTATCTTGGTGAGTTAAAACAGAGGAAAATCGAAGGGAAGAGCAGGATGAACAAGCCAGCTCCATCCCCAGATGCTAAAAATAGTTGGAGGAGAGATGGACCTTGTCTGTTCAGTACATCTTCAGTGGTGCTCCAAACTCCAAATTTTTGCTTTGGTAGTTATTCTGTCCGCTGACCCTTTCACTTTCTGGTATTTTTGTTTCCCTCCCTTATAATGCAACAAATGGTTCTCTAGTCCCTCTTTGCCCAAAACACCTTTTTCATTTTATTTTCCTAGGTTGCTTCCTATTATTTGGTGTAAATTAGGACTTATTTGACTGAACATAGAGTTTAAAAAAAATTATTTAAAATAACATTTCAAATGTATAGTTCTTAAACCTTCAATATTATTGTAAGCGGTCCGCATCCAAAAAATTTAAATGTGGTTTTTGTTAAAAAATATATATATAATTTTCGACTTTAAAATGACTAGAGTTGACCATAGTCAACGTTTTTGATAAACGGCCTCGAATCGGTGTTTTGACAATTATTGTAGGTCCGTATGATATTTTGGACTATACATATGTTTGATTGGGGTTCCGGGTGACCCGGGGCCATTTCGGCGCATTACGTGAAAAGTTGGACAAATGAGTTCTAAACTTGATAATCTTGAGTTTTAGTGATTGTTTCTTGATATGTGATGTTACGTTGATGATTTGAACTTGCGAGCAAGTTTGTGTGTTGTTATAACATTTGTGTGAATGTTTGGATTGGAGCCCGAGGAGTTCAGGTGAGTTTCAGATATGTTGCGAGTATTTTTGAGCTATCGTGAAAAATCTGGTATTTTGAACCTGCAAGTTTTGTGAAGACATGTTCGCAAATATGATCCTTGCATTTACGAAGACATACTCGCAAATGCGATCCCACATTTGTGATGTCAGGATCACATTTGTAATATGGGACTGGGGACTGGGGACTGTTACTTCACTTTTACAAAGAAATAATAGCATTTGTGATATAGGGGAGCTTCGCATTTGCGACCTGGGAGAACGGCTTCTTCGCAATGGATATGTTTCTCTTGTATTTGCGGAAGCCCTAACTTCGCAATTGCGATGATGATGGCACATTTGCAATAACTATGGAGTTGAGACAGTGGTTCACATTTGCGAACGTCGCAATTCGAACAAGTGTTCGCAATTGCAATATCTGCAGCTGGGTGAAATATTAGAATTTCGAGACTTAACTTATTTATACCATTTTTCAACCCTAGACTCTTTAGAGGCGGTTTTTGAAGAATAATCTCTTCCCAAATTCATTGATTAGTAACTTCAAATTATTTCATTCTATTTCAATTACTTTTTCATGAATTTCAAGGTAGAAACTAGGGGTTTTGGTTGAATTGAATTTTTTTCATAAAATTAAGATTTAAACCTCAAATTGATGTCAGATTTCGAAACAAATCACATATCCGGACTTGGTGATAAATGGATAATTGGGATTGGCCCTAATTCCATATCGACCATGTGGGCGCTAGTTAATTTTTGTTGACTTTTGAGATTTTGGCTAAGATTGAGCCTTTATTGATTGGGGATGTTTTCTTTATCATTGTTTGACTTTCTTAGATGATATTTGACTAGGTTTTGTTTGTTTGGAGCAGTATTTCTAGGGAGACGGTATTAGATTGTGGAAATTGCTCTGGAGAGGTAAGTGTCTTGCCTAGCTATCACAACCCAAAATCTCGCATTAGGTGCCGTAATGGCACCTAGTCTCTAAGACTAGATAAGCCGCTTACTTACAATAATTAAATCAGTTAGACATGATATTTTAAAGCAATAGTTAATATGAAATACCGAAATAAAGGTGAAACAAGCCTATGCAACAATAATCACAATAACCTCCAAAGACTAGCTAATAGAGAGTCATGAACTCTACTGAATACATAACATAGTTCAAGTACAATATTGTTCGGATAGAGATTTCACAGTACATTCAAAGGAAAAGGACTCCAAGAGACTGTGATGACCAAATAGCTCTACCTTGAATCTTTGCGATCAACAAGCTAACTCTGCCTGAGTCCGATATTTCTAATGCCTGGATCTGCACAAAAGTATATAGAAGTATAGTATGAGTACACCACGGTCGGTACCCTGTAAGTACCAAGCCTAATCTCGACGGAGTAGTAATGAGGTGCAAGTAAAGGCACCTATTAGTCATAAAAACTTGTGCAGTATATAAGTATAAAGCTAATAATGAAAGCAAGAATTAGTAAATGACAACAAGGAATAAACATGTGATATAAACAGTAAAGTAATCAGAACACTATTAAAGCACTAGTGAAGCCAAATAAGCAAAACAATGACAACCAACTAATCAAGACATTCTAACATAAATCTCACAACAATATTACTCCGAGATACCTCTTTTCAAAATCAGGAGTCATGAATCACAAAACACAAATCATGTGCTCACGGCATCTCATGCTCATATTATCAATCGACTACACGGACAACCCACGTGTCAATATCTCAATTCGCCCAGTATGGTCATAGGCTTACTATCATAATGGAAGCGAATAATACAAGAATACATGGACATGATCAATGAATGTCAAGTTTCATACTGCTAAACGGTGTAAACGACGTGCTACAGAATATGCCCGTGCGAGTATACTAGTATAGTCTAAGTCAACAAGTAACATCAACGACATCAAGTAGATCAATAAAAGTAACACAACAAGCTACGTAAGGTACACGATATACACAAGGAAAATTATACCGTCACACGAATATCATCAACAATAATGGCTAGCTTATAGTTATTTATATTATATAAAAACTCTTTAACAGTGCCATATATCTGTTAGGAACATCATTTATCCCATTTAAAATAAAATTAAAACACCAACTTTGGTAATCTATAAAAATGCATCATTTTTTCAACATACTATATTCTTGAATCACTAAAACACAAAAATATCTAGTATTTAATTTGTGTTATTTGATAAATCTATAAAGAATCATAATAATTTTGTTTTATGTGACTTGCTGCTTTGTCATAGAAATAACTACAATTTTCATAAGAGATTTCCACAAAAATCCTCAGAATCATAATAAAATATTTAAGAACTTTTGTAGGGCATATACCCACAGAAGTCCTCAGAATCTCAACAAAACATATATGAACTTTTGTAGGGCAGATTTCTTCCTTTATAGTTGTTTACCCTCAAAATCGGATAACAGTTGAATTTGTAAGTGAATTCAAGAATATGCAGAATAACCTGAAACAAATCGATAAAATTAAGTTGCAATTGAAACAAACAATGAAAAAGTAAATTCAAACCATACGAATTGAACAGTTACAGTTACAGTTTTGGGAGGTTGGTCACACTCGAATTGGATGCCCTTCGATCAACATCAGGATACAATAGAATAAGTGCTTATAGAGAAAAACTAATAGTGTATTGCTTTGGAGTGCATGTTATAATGTGTTAACTGAATTATCAGACCCCCTTTATATATTATAAAAGTCATACTTTAGAACAATTCTATAAAAAGGTAAAAAAATCTCTTGATTTACTTATTGTCAGTTCCTTATTGATACAAGTTGAGATTTCTGCCGTAATATCTGACCGTTCATGGATATTTCGATCTTCTGTTGGCTATGCTAATAATGTTTCTTCGAGCTCGTTCGAGGCTAGGATCGATTTTGGGATTACGACCTCAATATTTTTCGAAGGCATGCATTCCGCCCTTGGGTTCTAGCCCGGTGAGACGTGATGTCGATTTTCAGTCCTTTATTATCATGTTTCGATCCTGGCTTACTATGTCGCAGGCAAGCTCAATTTTGATCGTATACAGACAATCCCCTCATTTTTCGGAGAGTAGAGGATACATGAGCTTCCAATTCTCACTTTGATACCCCATAATAGAAATGACAAAACAAACAAAACATCTCGTCAGTCAAGTCTTCATTAAATGCATTTAAGTCATCGGTCCGCCATTCCTGGATGCGAACCGCCGCTGAAATACTAAAAATATCTATTCCTTTGTTCATTTTAACTTTATCTCCAAAACTTCTAGCCTTATATATTTGAAATTTCAATATTTTCTAGTAATTATACTCTGGTTTATTTGAGATCATTTGCAAGAACTTTTGTACATCTCCATCTCAAGCCAACAGGTTCGCTCCTTCCACTTCCTATCTTCTTTTATTTTTCCTCCATTTTTTTAAAAAATGGCAAAGACTTCAAAAACCATTCCCTAGAAAGAACTTATTCTACTTCGTGAGGAGAGGTTGACTCAGGCACTTACCATGGCCATTGATAGTATAATTAGTCGTGAATTTATTGAAAACAATAGTAAACTCAAGGAAATCATAAAGTAAGTAAACAATCACTTTGATAGTGAGAGATTTTCAAATTCATATTTCATCATTTATCAATTTATCTCAGACAAGGGAGGCAATATCATTATTATAAAATTCAAGACAAGCAAACCAAGCATGCGCAAATCATGTCGAGGTCGTACAGCCCGATCCAATATAATATTTAAATTATGCACTACAAGAGGGTCGAATGGCGCAGACAATAGATGTATCTATTTAATTTGCCGAGGCATTCGGTCCGTTCCACAAAGATAAACACATTCAAACAATCAATCAAGAATCATCAAGAGGAAATTATCCAAGTAAATGGCAATTTCTCTTTTAACAATCAAGAAATTATGTTTATCCTTTTAGAAAATTTATTTACCTAGTTCGATATGATTTAAGCATTTTAAATTGACAATAAGGTTGCAAATATTACAAGTAGAGCCTGCTTTTGGGTCCTAGACTACTCGGACTTAAGAATAATAGTAGCTATACATGAACTCTCGTCACCACGTACGTACGTAGCCGCCATAAATAGGAGCATGTATTGATTTATTTCATATATGGGGTAGATTACCTCTTACAAGGTTAGAAATGAGACTTACCTCTCTCTGATGTTCCATAACCCGCTTTCGATCCTTTCAAACAACTTGAATCGATGTTCAACGCTCCCAAACTAGTCAATAATTATGCAAATCCATTAATATATACTCAAATACTCACTATAATACAATTTATAAAAAATTCTAACCCGATCCAGAAGTTGATAAAAATCACTTTCGGGCCCACGTCCCCGGATTTCGAAAGATTAAAAGATAAGCTTTACCCATAATGCCACATACTCAAATATATAACTAATTCCAAGTTTCATGTTCAAAATCGTGGCCAAAATTCGAATATATAAATTCTAGGCTTTTCCACCAAAACCTCGAATTCTCACTAATTTCCCCTGATTAAATCCATATAAAATCATTTATTTAACTCAAATATGGAAGAAAGAACTTACCACTGATGAAGATGCCACTCCACATTGTTGCAAAATCGGTTCCCATGGACGAAATAATATGAAATTGAGCCAAACCCTTTGTCTTAAAAAAGACACTGCCCAACCCCAACCTTTGCACCTGCGGTCCAGTAGCCTCTTCTGCGGCTCCGCACCTGCGGAAATCCATCGTAGGTGCGGCTCTAACTCAACCCAGCAAATTCCGCTTTTGTGATCTCCCTTCTGCATCTGCGCCTCCGTTGATGTTGATCTTCCCTTGCACCTGCGCTCCAACCCGCTTCTGCGACTCCTAGCCCACTTCTACGGCTCCGTACCTGTGGCCAAAACCTCACATGTGCAATTACACTAAATGTCAACTTCCTAAATCCTTCTTCAAATTCAAAATTCGATCAATTAATCACTCGGAATCTATTCGAGGCCCTCGGGACCTCATCTAATCATACCAACCCATCCCAAAATATAATGCGGACCTGCTCGAGGCCTTAAATTACATTAATCAACATCGAAATCACGAATCACACCCCAATTCGAGCTTTATGAACTTTACAACTTCAAACTTCTTCACTCGATACTAAAACCTATCAAATCATATCCGATTGACCTCAAATTTTGCACACAATTTATATTTGAAATTACGGACCTATTCCAACTTACCAATTAAAAATCTGGCCCCGATATCAAAAAGTCCACTTTCGGTCAAACTTCTCAAAATCTTTAAATTTCTAACTTTACCCAAATGACTCCAAAATGACATATGGACCTCTGAATCCACTTTTGGACGTGCCCCCAATACCAGAATAATAATACAGAGCTATTCCCAGGCTCGAAATCCCAAACATACATTCAAAAAATTGAAATTCACTTCAACCCAAATTAATGAAATCCCTCCTAAAATGCTAACTTCCATAATAGACGCTGAAATGCTCTTGGGTTACCCAAAACCTAATCCGGACATACGCCCAAATACGGAATCATCATACAAACCTATTGGAACCTTCAAATCTCGATTCCAAGGTCATTTACTCAAAATCAAACCTTAGTTAGATTCTTCCAACTTTAAGCTTCCGAAATGAGAATTCTCTTTCCAAATCAAATCTGAATTCCCTGAATCTCAATTCTGACTATGCGTACAAGTCATAATACCTAAAGTGAAGTTGCTCATTGCCTCAAAATACTGAACTAGATTTCAAAATAATTGGTCGGGTCGTTACAGTAACCCCCCTCCCCACAAAGTTAGGCAAGACACTTACCTTAAAATATGCTAACTCTATCACTTAGTATGCCATTTCCGTGATTATCCAACTTCGAACAGCTTGAATCTAGCCAAAATAACTTTATACCATAAATATAAATTGTAGGAAACTATTCCGAACAACAAAGTTGCAATCTTTAAAGAAAAGCAAACAATCAACTCAAAAGGTCAACTCAGAACTAGCGTCTCAGAACCCGACAAAACTTCCGGACACCCATTCGATAACGAGTCCACTCCTATAGAAATTACTCAAAACTGACCACAATAGCCTTTCAAATGCTCAAAATTCGGTCTATAAATCACAAAAATTCCCAAATTATCCAACTAAAAAATCTAATTAAATGACACAAATAACGATAGATTCATGCACAATAGCCATATCCGAGTTAGAATCACTTACCCTAATAATTTTTCTTTAAAATACCTTTAAAATCGCCACAAATTGAGCTCTCTAGGTCAAAATATGAAGAATAAAATCAAACCCTTAAACTTATCCTTTTCTGTCCAGCGATCTCGCATCTACGAGCCATTAGCTGCATCTGCGGCTCTGTACCTACGGAATTTCCATCACAGGTGCATCCCTCACTTAGGCCCAGCTCCCTTCGCTCTTACGGATTGCTGCTCACTTCTACGATCCCCTTTCTAAAATAATTCAGTTGCACTTGCGGTCCTTCACAAGTCCCTCCTAGTTACGCTTCTTCAAAAGAAAATTGTGCGCCTGCGGACCAGCGATCCAGGCTTGGGGTGGCCCGCTCCACTTCTACGGTGAGCCATGACACACCTACGTGTCCGCACCTGTGGCCAAACCCTCCGCAGGTGCGATGACACCAGAACAACAATAGCCTTAGCTATTCAACCAAGTCTAAATGATCTAATTTCAATCCGGTTCACCTCGAGACCCTATCGATCCCATCCAAAAGTACCAAAAAGTCCCAAAATACATAGCAATCCTACTCGAGGATAAAGATCACATCAAACAATATTAATTCTACAAATCGCAACCCAATTCAAGCCTGTTGAAACTATGAGTCTGACTTCCAAAACTAACGGCGATTCCTACCAAAGCAACTCTGATTGACCTCAAATTTCATACATGAGTCATAAATGACATAGGACCTAGTCCAACTTTTGAAATTGGAATTCGACCCCGATTTCAACAAAGTCAACTCCCTATCAAACTTCTCAACTTTTAAACCTTCAAATTTCTAATTTTAGCCAATTCAAGCCGAAACGACCTATGGACCTCTTAATCAACATACATATACTCTCCTAAGTACAAAATCACCTTACTAAGATATTGGACACTTCAAAACTCCATTTCGGAGCCGTCTACACAAAAGTCAAACTCTAGTCAACTCTTACAACTTATGTCTCCAACTTAGGGGCAATGTCTCATTTCACTATGAAACTCACACGAAACAAAAACCAAACCTCGGCAAGTCATATAACCACAATATAATATATAGGTAGTAATAAATCGGGCAACAAGGCTAAAATACTCAAACCGACCGGCCGGATCATTACAATTGACATGGGACTTGACTGAGAATATGGAAGGGATTGGAGAAGTTGTCCTATCGTGATACTAGCTTGAACTAAATTTCTAACGAGCAAATTACATGTGCTATATTAATCTAGTTAGTCTTTCCAACAAGCAAGCGAGTGAAACTAGTAAAATCCAGTCAAGTAATGTGATCTGCCGAAGAATAAAGTTTTCGTATCATGTTCACAAAGTCCCCCGAACGATGGTTTCAGTCACTTAAAAAAAATTTAGAGTTACGTTTATATGCATACACCGGGGATAACAAAGCAAATTCTTCTTTTTGTCGAACAAATCAAACTTTATAAAAGGCAATAATAGCAAACATACTTCTTTATCTACCATTATGAAAGCAAGTAATTAAATTAATAAGAGATAAGAGGGTAGGCGAAAATAATAATAATAATAATAATAATAATAATAATAATAATAATAATAATAATAATAATAATAATAATAATAACCATCGTACCAATTCATCACAAATTTTTTTGTATTGAGTAACTTATAAAAGTATAATAACTTATCACGGAGTTGCAATCATTATAATTAAGAATTATTGCAATAACATATTATTTTCCTTCTCTGTAAAAGTACGAGCATATGACATTTATTCCCAGAAAGATTCTACAGAAAAGTATTTCCTTTAACGTTATTTTTCTTCAAATAGTAATTGATGATATCTGACCAGACTTCGATCTGCAAAACAGAATAAACTCAATTCTAGCTAAATAACATACAATTTTAATGTATATAGTCACTAAAATTCAATGAAGAAAAATGTTCTAATAAAAATTTACCCATTTCTTCATTTCGGCATTCTCTTTTCGCATTTTTGCTAGCGAAATTTTTTTTGCTATGATTTCTTCATATAACTTGGGAGTACAATGAGGACAAACTACATGATTGAGCCTTTCACGTAGTAGCTCATTTTGATGGAACATTTGTACATTATGAAGACGAAGTGTACCGCTATCTCTCCTATAGCTAATTAAGAAAAAAATTGTGAGCCCAATAAAATTTTAGGATAAATAGAACAAATGAAGAAAAAAAGAAGAAATATAAAGAAGAGTGGAGACTTACTCTTTAAGTCCGTACTTTGGCTTAAGACCTTGACTCCCAGATGCCATGGATTAAGAGTTAAAGTTGAAAGAAAATACAGTTGATCTTATAATCTTTCAACCTTTCAGCAATGGAAATTTAGATTAAAAAACTTGATTTTGACGAAACAAGAGTTATGATATTTATACTACTTACTAGTGTTAATGACCTACTAATTCCTTGAGAGGGACCACTTTTTAAATGAACAGATTTTTGCATGTCATTATGATAATAAAGATATGAATATTACTGTTGTAATAAAAAGATTCTAAAAAAATAATATGGTACAAATAAATTAAAATTATGGTGAGAACATTAATTCTTATGCTTTATATCATGTGTTCAGATTATGTCAACATGAAAACTCTAGGACTTTAATCAGACTGGTCTTCAAATGAATAGTGTAAATAATGAATTTATGATTACTTTCCAAATTGGAATAACTAAATAATATTAGTGTCTTATTTTAATTTTTTATTTAAATCATTGATTATTTTTGCACTCAAGTAATACTTGAACTACCAAACAACCTCATACCAATGTTCACACTATTAATCATTAAATTTAAATATTTCTAGAATTTCTATTTATATAAACATTTAACTTTATTTATCTAGCTTTTAAAATTTGAGATTTTTAATGGAAATCAGCATAAGGTTACTTCTAAGATCACACTATATGAAGGAAAACAAATATAATGAAGTTATGGAGATTTATAGGGTTGTAACTTGTAACAATAGCATACTATGTCCAACGTACAATACTATTATATGTGAATGTAGGTGGCTGATATTTCAGCTAAAGCAGGTGGTGGTCGGACATAGCTTTAGCTAAACAAATCGAGCATCTCACATTTTGGCAAAGGAAGCTTCAAGGTACCCAGTCTACGAGGCAGAGCTAGCAAATGACTTGTGAGTTCGGCCAACTCCAATAACTTTGATCTTAACCCTATATTTATCTTAAAACTTATTAAATATATATAAATTGTTAATTGAGAACCCAGTAATATAAACGAACTAAAATCTCGAACCCACAAACTTCAAATTCTGGCTCCTCCGCCCCTCTAAACCAAGCTTTGAGATTTGTAATTCCACCCCATTTTATGGAAACCCAATTCCTAGAAGACAAAGGTGGAACATACTTTGTTAGGTTAATTTCGGATAATGCATGTGCTAAGTTGGCTGAATTTAGAAATCAAAATAACCTAAGTGGCATCACTATAGAATCTAATATGAAAATTGCTTATTAGTATTAATATTATCAGCATTTTAATTATTCAACAGAAAAAAAACTTATAACAATAGCGAGGAAAGGTGAATTGAATAGTGAAAAGGAAAAAATATGAAGGATGAAGGAAGGACAAACAAATTATGCTTTTATATTTTTCTATTAAGTTTCTAAAATTTAGGCTCAACTCATCGTTTAATGGGATCTTATATGAAAAGATGAAATGGATTGGCCGACAATCTCTTTAATAATTTCAATAAGTCACATTAATTGAAAAAATAATTTGCAGGACCAATTATGACTTTAACAAAAAAAATTATGGACCTCTAAGATTATAAATTAAAGCTAAACGTGATGAGTGATACTGGCTCGGTTGTAGGTTATTTTTCTCTTTAATTTTGATGCATTAGAGGTTCGACTCACATTGATAATTCAAATGCGCTATTGTTTTATTTCTATATGGAACCAGTAGTATTCAATCTGATTATTTTTCGAACCAATAATTCGGTGCCTAATTATTTTGCACAAGTGCCTTTGTGGATTTCCCTCAAAATTTATTTGGTATCTCCAGGTCCTAGACATATAGCGAGCGTGCCTTGAATTCTCTTCTAAACGGGGTTCCGTCTTCGGACAAAATAAATCGAGCTTCCTTCATACGCAGATCCCTTGATTTTTTTGGATCCGAGGGCAATTTTGCGGTCTTCAGACATTCTATATATTTGTTTCTCCAGTCCCAAGTCAGGCTCGTTGGGTTTATCTCGGCTTGGCCTTCATCCACAATCGATCTCATAAGTTATACGAATGTCCCCCGAGTTGAACTCATCGTCCTCCACTGACGATCCTAAGTTAGCAAGGGCATCGACCTCAATTTTTTGATCCCGAGGTACATGTTGCAAAGTCCACTCCTTGAACCGTGTAATGTTACTTGCATCTTATCCGTGTACCTTTGCATTTGTTCTTCTCTGAAACTCGAACATCCCATTAACTTGGTTCACCACGAGAAGAGAATCTCATTTAGCTTCGATCACCTTCGAGCCCAAGCTTTTGGCTAGTTTGAGACCTACAACCATGGCCTCGTATTCGACCTTGTTGTTAGTCAATTTCACAATCCTAATAGATTGTCTAACTACATTGCCTACTAGTGGCTTTAATACGGTGCCAAGTTTGGACCCTTTTGCATTCGAGGCACCGTCCGTAAAGAGGGTCAAGATCCCCGAAGATGTCCCTGAGTTCACCAACAACTCTTTTTCGGCCTCGGGTATTAGGGTCGGCGTAAATTTGGCTCCAAAATCTCCTAAAATTTGAGATTTAATGGCGTCCAAGGTCGATATTCAGTATCGTACCCGCTGATCTCCACAACCCATTTGGCCAATCATATTAAGAGCTCGAGTTTATGCATTATGTTTCGCAATGGGTAAGTAGTCACAACACATATAGGATGACATTAAAAATATAGTTTTATCTTCCTAGAGGCGCTTAGCAAAGCAAGCGCCAATTTTCTAGGTGAGGCTACCTAGTTTCGACCTCATCTAGAGTCCTACTAACATAGTAAATTGGAAATTAGGTACCTTGCTCTTCTCGGATCGGCACTCCACTTACCGCTATTTTCGATACTGCCAAGTACATGTATAATTGTTCATCTATCTTCGACGTATGAAGTAGTGGTGGGCTCGATAGATATCGTATGAGTTCCTCCAAGGCCCATTGGCACTCCGGGGTCCATAAGAAGTTATTCTTCTTCTTCAGTAGTGAGAAAAATTGATGGCTCTTATGGGAGGACCTCGAGATGAATTACCCCAAGGCGACTATGTCCGATTAATCTTTGCAAGACCTTTACGTTGTCTACAACCGTTATATCTTTGATGACTTTGATCTTATCGGGGATGATCTCGGTTCCCCAATTTGAAATCATGTATCCGAGGAATTTACCTGATCCGACTCCAAACACACATTTCTCCTGGTTCAGGTTCATATTGTACTCTTTCAATATGTTGAAAGTTTCCTACAAATTTTTTAAATGGTCAACTGCTCACAGGGACATAACCAACTTATCATCAATATAAACCTCCATTAATTTTCCTATTTGTTCCTCGAACATTCGGTTTATTAGGTGTTGATAAGTGGCGCCAATATTTTTTATATCTGAATGACATCACATTATAGCAGTATGTGTCGTACTTAGTGATGAATGAGGTTTTTTCCTGATCACCCGAGTTCATCTATATTTGGTTATACCCGTAGTATGCATCGAGAAAACTAAGGATCTCGTGGCCGGCCGTGGCATTGATCATGCAATCAATGTTGGGCAAAGGGAAGGAGTCCTTGTGATATGCCTTAATCAAATCCTTATAGTTTACACACGTTCTTAATTTATTCCCTTTTTTTTGGGGCTATCACTATGTTTGCTAATCAATCTGGGTATTTAACCTTCCAAATGGACCTACCCTATTTTAAGGAGTTTAGATACCTCATCCTTGATGAAAATATGTTTGACCTCGACCGGGGTCTCCTCTTCTGTTTGACTGGGAAGAACTTCAGGCTTAACTTATGAGTGATTATCTCCGGTGTGATCCCTATCACATCAAGGTGGAACCAAGCAAAGCAATCTTCGTTAGCTATAAAAAATTCAATGAGTTTTTTCCTAAGCTCGGGGCTTAACCCTATGTTTGGGTATACCTTTCGATCAGGCAAGTGTTCGGTTAGTAGGACTTATTCCAGTTCCTCAATCATTGATTTTGTGGTGTCAGGATCACCAGGGGCTATGAAAGATCTGGGAGCTCCATAGTCGTCATCCGCGCCTACCCCTCGTTCCTCTGACTCTGTCGAGGTTGGTATCAATGATTTCTATTTGGCCCTATCTTTAACGATCTAATTCAGATCATCCGATGTTGAGAGTGTGGATACCAAGATCACTTCATCGACCGCGAACATCTCCTTGGTGGACGGTTGTACCCCATAAACTATTTTGACTCCTTCGGGTGTTAGGAATTTTCAGTACCTGGTGCAGCAACGAGTGTATTGCTCTCATGTTGTAAATTCATGGCCTCTTGGATATTGCATTGTATCTCATATACCCTTGGATTACATAGAACTTGGCTTCCTGTACGGTTCTTGCAATGTTTTCCGGTAATGTTATCTCCCCTTTAGTGGTCTCACATGCCATGTTGAACCTGTTCATGACTTGGTTTACAGGTACGATTTGATCTTACAGACCAAGTTATTACGCGACCCTTGATCTGATGATGTTGGCTAAGCTAACTGGATCAATTAACACGCTCTTAATTTGAGATTTATTTATGAGTATGGTAATACCAGTGCATCATTGTGGGGTTACACGATCCCCTCAGCATCTTCATTATTAAAAGACAAGGTTCCTTCGGGTACGTAATCTCGAGTTTGTTTTTCCCCTGTGATGGATAATTTGGTGCGTTTCAGCATCGGACCCTGGGGAATGTCGAATCCATTGATAATTATGTTGGTGACATGTTAAGGCTCTTCCTACTCGATCTGCTTATTAGAGTCCCTGTTCCAAAAGTATTCCTTGGCCCGATCACTCAGGAATTCTCGGAGATGTCTGTTGTTGAACAGTGAGGCCACCTCTTCTCTTAATTGTCGACAGTCTTCTATTCTATAGCCATAAGTGCCGTGATATTTTCACATTAGGTTGGGATCCCTCTTGGCTAGATCAGACAATAAGATCCATGCCAATTGGTATCTTTGATGCATCCGATGGTAGATACGATAGAGGCAGCAACAATGTTGAAGTTGTACTCCGATAATCTTGGCACTTTTTTAGGACCGACGGTCTTGTCAAAGCTATTTTTGCTCATGAGTCCCCTATTGCTCTGGCCTCGATCACTTCTCCGTTCATTTTGCATAGAGTTTCACCCCGACCCGCTACTTCTTCAGTCTTCACTGTACGGCTAATTCTGATCCATATTTGATCTTGATTTACGGTCGATGTCTATCTTAACTTTGTCGATGGTTTTGACAGGGTACATGGACCCGAGGGGGCCTGAAGCTAATCATCGTCGACCCTGATTTTCAATTGATATCAGTTATGGACATTGGCTCAGGTGATGGCCAGAAGTTCTTCTAGGTTTTGTTTCAACTGTTGTGAGGCCAACGAGCTTCGAATGTTGAGTCATTGGGTGAAAGCCTGAACGTACCAAACATTAATGACCGGTGGCTGATCTATTGGTTCCATTTAAAATAGGGACACAAACTCTCTGAGTATCTCATTATCCTTATGTTTTACTTTGAAAAGGTCCGACTTCCTAGTCTCGACCTTGATAGCCCTAGCATATTCTTTCACGAAAGAATCTGCAAGCATAGCAAATGAGTGAATAAAATTAAGAGGTATGTTGTAATACCATATCATAGCTCATTTTGACAGGGTATCTCCGAACTTCTTCAACAAGACAGAATCGATCTCACCATCCTCCAAGTCGTTCCCTTTGATGGCATATATGTAGGAGGTAACATGTTCATTTGGGTCGGTCATTCTATTGTACTTAGAAATCTCGGGCATACGAAACTTCTTATGGATCGCCTTTGGAGCCGTGCAAGGCTTTTGCACAAACTTCTTGGAATCTAGGCCTTTTAGTGTCAGCGGTGCTCCCGGGATGTGGTCGACCCTAAAATTGTAGGTTTCCACCTTTTTATCATTAGCTTCAATTTTCTTCTCCCATGATTCTACCAGTTTTGTCAGTTCCTCGAGCATCTTTATGATCTTAGGGTTAGCCCCTAATTCGTTTTCATTCAACCTCTCTGCGATTTCTCAGGATGGATTGAGTTGAATTCTGCTTGGTACGGGGCTTTGGTTTTGTAACTAAGCTAGCACCACATGTTGGGCTTGTAACATTTCGAAGATTATCTATATTTTAATCTCGTCTCCTCCAATATTTGTGTATTTTGAGCTGTCGATCTAGCACAACCACGAATACTATTCTCGAGGTCGGTAGACAGATTTGTGTCTATAGCCACATACGAGTTAGCATCATTCGAATTCGTGACCTGAATTCCGATGGGATCGACCGGCGGGACTATGTTGTTATTTTCATCCCGATGGCTAGACTAGTTGTCAACATGTATGGTGCTGATTGTGAGTTTGACATTTTGAGCTTTAACCTGAAATTAGAGGCACTTCAAAGAACAAGTGTAAAATAGGGTGTTTTGTAGAAATTTATATCAAATAACCACTATTATCCTTAGCCCCACGGTGGCCGCCAAACTGTTTACCCTCAAATCAGATAACAATTGAATTTATAAGTGATTTTAAGAATATGCAGATTAACTTGACACAAAGCAGTATATTAAGTTGCAATTGAAATAAACAACGATAAAGTAAATTCAAACCACACGAATTGAATAGTTACAGTTTTGGGAGGTCAGTCACACTCGAATTGGATGCCCTTCGATCAGTACCAAGATACAATAGAATAAGAGCTTAAAGAGAAAAAATAACAATGTATTGCTTTTGAGTGTGTGCTACAATATATTAAATGGATTATCAGACCGCCTTTATATAGTAGAGTAGTCCTAGTTTAGGTACAATTCTATAAAAGGTAAAAAAAATCTTAATTTACTATTTGTTAGTTCCTTATTGATACGTGCCGATTTTTTCACCGTAATATCCGACCGGTTACAGATATTTCGTTCTTTTATTGGCTAGGCTAACATTGTTCCTTCGAGTTCGTTCGAGGCTAGGATCGATTCTGGGATCACGACCTCGATATTCTCGACGGCAGACGTTCCGCACCCAGGTTTTAACTCGGTGAGTCTTTATGTGGATCTTCAGTCCTTTATTGGCATGTTTCAAGCATGACCTAGCATGTCGCAGGTGAGCTCGATTTTGATCGTATACAATAATGTTAGCTAAATGTGATCAACATCCAACACTTTTAAAGCTTAAACCTTCTAAAAGAATTACTGTAACGCAAACACATTATTTAATACTATCATTTATGTAATCTATACAATTATATATTAAGTGACATAAATACGAGCACAAAATATGTACCAAATTGCGTACCCAAAAACTAGTACATTAGTAATGTTGAACCAAATGATTGTACCTCGAAAACCCCAATGAAGAAAAGAAAAACAAAGAGAAAAGAAAGGACAACCAAATGGTAGTTGACAATATGTTCTTTATGTGGCCCTCTAGACTTTCCATTGAGAAAAGGGCACCAATGTAATTGCAGAAGCAGCTTCTGTATATATATACACACATCTCCTAGGGTTTTACCAGACCATATAGAGCAAGGCATTTTTTCTCCTCTTCGGCGGTCGTAGCAATTTGCGCTTTGTGCTCGCTCTTCTGCTCCTATCAAGGTTTTAGCCTTCTCCGTTTTTCCAAAAACTCTTTTAGGGTTCTTCGTATTTTTCTAATTCCCAAGCTGTTTTCCATGAATTTGCTGTTTCTATTTTGTGGTTTAATATGTTCAACGTGTTAGTAGTTTCACCAATTTCTGTTAGTTCTGTTCAAATGCGTAGTATGACCAATCTGTTCTTCAAATTTTGTCTCTTTTCCATGTTGATTGCAGAAAACTCTTAATTCGATTCTGTTTAATCTTTTGTCAATGCGCAGTATTTTATAGTTTTGACAATCTGTTCGTATCATTGAAGTGTGAAATCTATTCGTTTTGTGTGGCTATCGTTGGTTATGTAGATCAATACGATGGCGGGTCTGTGTCAAATCTGAAATAAATTCTCTGAATTAATGTTTTAGCACAACATTTTGGTCTTTTCTGCTAATTGTTTCACTATAATATTTGATCCATCCGAGGTTTTATCCTAGATATACCTATTTTTTGCTGTTGTTTAGGTTGCTGATAGTTTAAAGATTGCTTACACTATCACTAGTTTGAACCTGTGATTGCAGGTTTACAATCTTTACTAAACACCAAAATATGTGTATAAAGAGATTTGCCTTGAATTACCTGACCGATGACTTCATTGTGTACCGTTAGTGCATATAGCTAACTCTGGTAACAAATGTAGCAATAATATTATGTGATTTGCAGGATGGAATCTGCAACAAAGCATGCTATTGTGGTGAAAGTGATGGGTCGTACTGGATCAAGAGGACAGGTAACTCAGGTGAGAGTCAAGTTTCTTGATGACCAGAACAGGTTTATCATGAGAAACGTCAAGGGACCTGTCAGAGAGGGTGATGTTTTGACATTGTTGGAGTCTGAGAGAGAGGCTAGAAGGTTGCGTTGAAGGGGCACATTTTTGAATTCTATATGGAGCTGGTTTGATTATTATACTGTCCTAGATTTTGTTATAGTCTTTTAATGTTATGTTTTTTTGGCAAGACTTGTTTAATTGTGTGCAAGAATTTTAGTGCCAAGCTCAGTTGTTTTGGTGATGTTTGTAACCCATGATGGTTGAGTAATTTTGGTGGTATTGCAAGTTTTGGTAATATGTTACTGGCTTTTGCTCTCTATATCCTAACTTTGTCCTTGTCAGTATGCTGGTCAGATAACTCTCTATTGTTGCTAAGACCATTTCGCATTTCTTATTCTCTATTTTGACTTCCTTTGTTTTACTAGAGTGTAAGTTCTTGAGCATTAGCGGGCGCAACATTGTAGTAGAAAGCAAGAAAAACGAAGATAGGAAGTACTGGCTAGGAAATGGAATGATAAGAATGGGAGAGGGAAGTCTCAGTTTGTAATGAAAAGAGATCCTTTCTTCTAGGGAAGGGGGTGGGTGCTTTTTGAACAGGACAATATGTTCCAACAGAAGCAGAGAAATATATGGAAAGCATTTGCTTGTGTGTTTGCTAGAGTTGGGAGGTCCAATATTGGTGTGTTCATTGGCGAGCCTTCTGTTTTCTTGATTGCCAATTTTAGGAAGCGTCATGGTTCCAATTTCTTTCTCATTGATTTTTAAAGAAGTTCCTTTGAATCCTTGATTGGCCATTTTTCGTTTGGTTGCTTGTGAAACTTGATTGATTCCTCTTGTAATCCATAAACCTCATTTGGAACATTAACAAAAAATGGCTGATATGACCTGGTGCATCTTCACAGCCTCTTGCTCGAAATTTCATCTAAACCAATATATATGTATGGTTTCTTGTCTTTGCCTTAGAAGTCAGCGTTCTAACCATACTTGGATGGTATTTATCTTTGCTTTATATCTTTTTTAGAGGCATAGCCTTTTATTTGGGACTTTTACAATGTTTAGTACTACTAGCAGACTATATGCTCTGGTCATCCAATATATCAGCGGAATTAAAATAGACCCTGTAACTTTGCATCTTATTATCATTTTCATGTTTTGTTTTAAGGATCGTTGACAGTTAGCGAGAGGAAATAATGTGCCACTCGGTATCTTTTGCCCTTTCGTATAGCCTCCAAAATGCATACCGAGTGGAAAGCCAACAGAAATTATCCTTTCCGAAAAGCTCGTAAAATCAATAGCCCTACATTTCATCATCTTCATGGAACGAAGTTAAAACAGATGATCCATCAGGGAGGACTCGGATCCATTTCTACGCTTGTTTGTACTAACCAGTGAAAGACGGAAGGTTTCTATGAAGAAGTGGTCAGATGAAAAAATTTACACCTCTCGAACTCAACATTCTAGCTTATCAGTACCGACTTCACATATAATCATTATTAATATTAATTACATCTGGACAACTAAGTTTCTATTTGAACTTTACATAGTGAACATATGTCGGATATATTTGATCAATCGGTATATGCGATACCCTTGAACCGTCAATAGTTGGTGCATACCTAGTCACCGCAAGTCACACAACTAATTATTGATTGTTATTGGTCCTCATGTTGTGTTCATTTTAGTCATGAACATTGCTTGATTTTATTAGTGCATAAATTTTTGGCCTTACAATCATTCTCCTTGAAGCAACTTATACTTTATACTCACGTAGAAGATTCCTAAACTTGTAACCCGTAGATACACTATTTGCTCATGTAAGATTCCTAAACTTGTAACCCGTAGATACACTATTTGCTCATGTCATATCAAACTTAAAATCTATTAAAAAATCATAATGAACATTGTCTTATCATGAGAACGAGTTGAGGTTTTTGACACTGTTGAACCGCTACGCTGTTCATAACTTTGTTCTTTTTGAATCTAGATATTTGGATCTCTAGTCACTTAGGTAGAGTTACTGGTCATGATGACTCATCCTCGGTCGTAGTCTCATTCCCCTTGATGATCATTCAACCGCCTATATAATTAAGCCTTTTATAAGTGGATCCAACACATTATGGTTTAACTTTGCGTAGTTAATTATAATAATTTCACTAGAGAGTAGTTGTCTAACAATGTTATGTCTTCGTCGTATATGACGAGAATTCTCGTTATACATAACGCTCCCAAGTTCTTCCTACAACCACTTGACTATCTTAATGTATTCGTATGGGTGCTAACGATTTGGCCAAAATCAAATGTCTTCAAAGATATTTTAGAGCTGTTGTGCTTCTTCATTGGCTTTGTCTAAAGTTATAAAGCCAGACTCCATTATAGGGGATGATGCACGTTGTTTGAATAACTTTCAACTTTCAAGACACTGCTCCTCCACTAATAGTAAAAACATATCTACTTATAGATTCGGTTTTAGTCGATCCAGCGATTCAATTTACATTACTATACCCTTCAATAACATATTATAGTGCAAAGCAAAGTTTTGGGGTGTGTTTCAAATATTTCAAAACTCATTTCATTGTCATCTAAATGAATTTGGTTGAGATTACTATGTATCGACTCAGTTTACTTATCATACAAGGTATATTTGATCATGTAGAATTTGTGACATACATCAAACTTATTAATACGTGGGCATTATCTAAGTAAGACTTACTTTAACCTTATTCTTTGGAAGAGTAAGTTTACATCAATTGGAGTCTTTGCAACTTTAAAATCCAAAATAATTGAACTTAAATAGTACTATTAATCTATTGAAATTGAGATAATGCTAGAGCTAGAGGAGTCTTGTAACGACTCGACTGATCGTTTTGAATATTAGCATTCTTAGCTATTTGAAGTCTTGAGTAGCTTCGCATGATGTATTATGACTTGTTTGAATCATCGATTTTGGTTTTCAGCTTATTTAAAATTAATTTGGAAGAATGATTCCCAACTAGTAAGTTTTAAGTTTGAAGAGTTGACCAAGTTTGACTTTTATGTATTTGATCTTAGATCAAAGTTTTGATGGTTTTGTTAGGTCCGGATTGTGATTTCTGACATAGATGTATGCCCATATTTGCATTTCGATGCTCCTAGAAGGTTTTTGCACTATTTGACAAAAGTTGGCAATTTGAAGGTCTGGAATATTTATAAGTTTGACCGGGAGTTGACTTTGATGATATCAGGTTCAGAGTGTGATTTTGGGAATTGGAATAGCTTCGCTATGTCATTTCGAAAGTTTGAGTTCATTCCGAGTTGATTTGATAAGGTTCGGCACGAGTTTTGGAAGTTGAGATTCAAAGCTTATTAAGTTCGATTTGAGACGTGATTCATGGTTTTGATGTTGTTATGCTTGATTTGAGACCTCGAGTAGGTCCGTGTTATGTTATGGAACTTGTTGGAATATTTAGACGGGGTCCCGAAGGGCTCGAGCGTGATTCCGAACCATTTTTCTTTATATTTGCGTTGTTGGTTTCTGCTGATATCCAGTGCACCAAATGTTCTTCATGATCACAAAGCTGGAGGTGCGATCGAGTAGAGGAACATCTGGAGCTCGCGATTGGAAGATCGCATTCACGTAGATTTGTTTGTAGTACGTGTTCGCATAAGAGTCATCGCGTAGCTGGGAGCAAAAAGATTCTTCAACGAGTTCGCATAAGATGGGCACGTTCACGAAGGTTGGGCGCCTATGTGCTTCGCATTCGCATTGTTAGTGTCGCGAACACATAGAGCTTTTGGGTGGCACTGGCAGTGGCATTTGTTCTCACGATCGCGAAGGTTGTTCCGCAATCGCGATGAGTATCCCTAGGAAGTTAATATAAAGTACTCCATCTTAGATGTTTCATTCATTTTAGCATATTTGGATCTATGAAGCTCGGATTAGGTAAATGACAGAGGGCCACATAATATCATTAATTCACAACCTTACAACACAACATGGCACCAGAAACTAATAACCAAGAATAACCACAATACATTTCCTCTGTTGCGGTGAGCGACCCGATCCATATATCTATACCAATAGCATTGTGTGTGGTGGGGGGAGGGGGGACCAGAGTGCACACTGTAATAACATTAGATATATACACATATATATAACTACGACATATCTTACAACGTAACATAAAAATTGAACTAAAGCATATAAATTCTCTAAGACAATTCAATATAACATAGTAAAGTGACACAATAAGCAAGTAAAGGCACGAGACACGTAAAAAAATCTATCTAATAACATGTACGGGCATATAACAAGTAAAGGCAGAAAATAACTAAAGGCATGAACAAATAAAAGCATGTAGAAAATGAAGACATGTAACAAATCAAGGCATGCAATTAACAAGTGAAGACATGTAGCAAGTAAATCATATTGTAAAATATAAATATGGAATAAATAAAGACTTGATATAACTAAAAAACATGCAATCAAGTAGTACACCCCACATGCTTTAACCTCATGACGATACATATATACTATCACCTTGTATATACGTCGTCCCCACATATAAATCACGTAGAAAATAAACAAATCAAGTCACAGTTCCATCAAATCAAGGTTAACCACGACATTTACCCCTTCTAAGAACAAAGTCAGCAATCCAACGCGACTTTTCTTTAGAACAAACCTTCAAACTTTTCGAATCTAGTCAATTATTGTTCAAACAAGTTAAAATAAGCTTTAAAAATTATCTCGTTACGATAAAGGTTGAATTTTTAATATAACTGAAAGTCAACTCGGGCCACGTGGTTATCCGAAGTTAAGATCAAATCCTGATTATCGGTTCATCCCCGTGTCCGAGTGTATGATTTGTTTCAAAATCCGATTATAATTTGATATTTAAATTCATTTTTACAATATCCTTAAATTTTATCCAAATCCCATTTTCTAATCTATGAAATTCTAGATTTGATGATGAAATTCATGAAAAAGTAATCAAAATTGAATGAAACAAGTTAAGATTACTAACCTATTGAGTTGGGAAGAAATTGCTTTCAAAAAATCGCCTCTAACAAAATTTCAAAAACAGTAAAAATGAGCTAAGTCTGAAAATCCCCACATTTTATCCAGCTGCAAGTATCGCAAATTGCGAAGCCTTGTTCGCAATTGCAATGTCCACAAATGCAAACAGCTGGCCACAATTTGATCCAGCCCCTAAGCCACAGAGGTCGCAAATGCGACGAAGCCATCGCATATGTGAGAGGCCCTTTCTGTAAAAGCAACCCATGCTTCACAGTTGCGAAGCTGTGCTCAATACCCAGCATCGCAAATACACATACACTGCAAATGTGATACCCCAGTTCGCAAATACGACTGATACTTTGTAAATGTGATGTCCAAGCTCCCTTCCCATTCATTGTAAATGTGAGCCTAACTTGGCAAAAGTGAAGCTCACGTTTGCGAACATATCATCATAAATGCGAGACTTGTAGGCCATACACACCAACAGTTGCCTTCAGCTACCAAAACCATCTAAAACCCACCCGAGCCCCTCAGGCTCCAATTACACAAGTGTAATAACATTATACAAACTCTTTCGCAAAATCAAATCATCAAAATCAAGAAGCGATCATTAAAACTCAAGATTTTCAAGTTCAAACTCATTTTTCCAACTTTCCACATAACGCGCCGAAATTGCCTCGGGTCACCCGGAACCCCAACCAAACATGCGCCCAAGTCCAAAATTATCATATGAATCTACCAAAATTATGAAATATTGATCTGAGGTTGTTTATCAAAACATTGAGCATGGTTAACTCTAGTCATTTTTAAAGTCAAAAATCATATTTTCTTTAAAATTTCACATAAAAACTATTTAAAAATCGATACGAACCACGCACGCAAGTCATGAATCATCGAGTTAAGCTATAAAAAGTCTCAAAATACAAATATGAGAGTTAATAATTAAAATAACATATCGGGCTGTTACAATAAAATAGGGGTTGTACTGTTTTTTCCTTAGCAAGATTTTGTTTTGCTGAGTTTTTCTGCCAAGATTTTCAATGAGATAGTTATAAATATATATTACTAGATATGTGTACTTTTTTTATTGACGAGGATTTTTCTCCAACTGAAATTTTTCTTAATAATGTGTTAATGAGCCATATAATCTATCAAAGCATAAAGATCCAAGGGGAAGTATTATGAAATAATAGTGCAAATGTCTATTTGCATCAGCTATTATAGTAATATGATACTCGCTACTATTTTATGTTGTGGGACTATACTGGATAGTGTTGTTGTTGTTGTACTATTTTATGTTGTGTTTATAACTCACACTAGTTTATTACTTATGTCTGTTACTTTTACTACCAATTCATGATCTCAATGATTAACACCATATTTTCCTTTGTATTACTTCAGTGAAATCCTACATATAAAAAATTTGGGCATCATACTGTATATACTTAAAAACACTTCGAAGAAAAGAAAAAAAACTCTCATTGTTTCTCTCTATATTTCTTGCTTTCATATTTGATATTATTACTTTTTAGCTTCATTTCTTAACATTATTGAAGGAAAAATTAATAATTCATGGAACAAATTTTTAGCAAAAGAACATGTAAAAGGGATGGGAGAAAGTAATGATTTTCAGTTCGGAGAAATTTAATGGACTTTTATCTAAAATGTAATAGCACGAGCTAGCATGTTTTTGGATAAGTCATTCAAAAATAATCAGCATTTGCAAGTCAATTAAAAATAGCTACTATTTTGCTGCAACACGAAAAAGTCCAGCATAATATATTGGAGATTGACGCAGCTATGTATGAACTTCCAACATATTATGTTGGAACTCCAACACGCGAAAAGTTCCAATATAATATACTGGATATTGGAGCATCGGTACTCCAATCTCCAGTATATTATGCTGGACCGGTATATTATACTAGAACTCCAATATAATAAACTAAAACTTCGGCATAATATAATGGAATTCCAATATATTATACTGAAGGATACTTTTAGATTTTAAACAGTATTTCATTCAAATTTATTTTAAATAAAAAATAATTAAATTTTAATTAATTTTGAAACTGCTAACTATTTTTTAACAATAGTTGTAAATCTGATTATTTTTGGTTGCGTGGCAGGCACCTGGCAGCTGACCCTTATACAAGCCCAAAACAAACACAAAAAAAATGGAGATAGATTCCGAATATTGTAGGGAAAAATGGGCGCCTTGAAAGCAGTGGCTGTCATCTCTGGTAACAATAGCGTCAAAGGCTCCTTACAGTTCATCCAACAACCCAACGGTAAATCCCCACTTTTGTCCCCCATATCTTATTATTATGCGCATCAATGATGTTTCTTCTTCTTCTTCTCTGTGTTGTAATCATGGATTTGGGTATATAATACAGGCTATACTCATGTGAGCGGAAGAATAACTGGTCTCGCTCCAGGTCTTCACGGTTTCCATATTCATGCTTTGGGCGATACCACCAATGGCTGCAATTCCACTGGTCAAATGCTCTACTTCTTTTTTTCTGCTTTCTTTTCCCCCCTTTTTTTGTAGTTCAAGATGCTTGCTTTTTCTTGTAATACTTCAAGATTCTTTTGGGGTTTCTGTTTAGCTGTAAAGCCACTGTTTCTATTGTTATTTTATGGTGCAATTTCTTTTTGGGGGTGGGGGGTGGGTGGGTGATTGACTTCTGTACTGTTTTGTGTACTGATAGTGTAATAATACCATTAGTATAATTTAAACTATTATAACAGGTTGCTACCAATTAAGTAAAGATTACCCTTCAATGCTGTTACAGTGAGTTACCTGCAATTAACTTTTGTATTACCTGATTGTGTAAAATACTTTTTACATCATCAATGCACACAACTTAAAACTCCTTGGCGTTTAGGACCTCATTTTAATCCACTTAAGAAGGATCATGGAGCTCCCACTGATGATGTGCGTCATGCGGGTGATTTAGGCAACATTGTTGCTGGTCGTGATGGTTAGTTCTATTATGTTCGTGCATAATTCATATTTTTTAACTTCCACATTGAGCTCTAGTTTCCATTGAGAGAATTATGATTTTTTTTCTCTTATTTTTTTTTTCCACTCAAGGGGTGGCCGAGATATCAATTTCAGATATGCTGGTACTACTATTGGATTTTTTTTTTTTTGAAGTTCTGTAGTTGGCTGAAAATTCCCTGACAATACTAATGCCAACTTTTTATTTTTGTAATTAGATTCCACTTAGTGGAGTACACTCAATCTTGGGGAGAGCAGTAGTTGTGCATGCTGACCCTGATGATCTAGGAAGAGGTATGGTTTTTTGTCCAAACATATTTTGTGTTTTTCTAGTAATGTCTGATGGAAAGTCCATTCAAGATGTTGCACAGAGTCCGTTAAAATTTTCCTTTCAGCTTGCTGTATAAGCTGCTTTGCAGACCTTATGCACCCTTTATTGTGATTTCAAGATAATGTACATTACAAGTTACCACGGTGATAATTCTTGATGTTTTGTTTTATGGGAATTCACTTGAGGTTTCGTGCAGAATTGTATTATTAAACATTTTAATCAAGTAAACTAACTTCAAGTAAGGATTAAGTAGCTTGTTTGAGGCAAAGCTTTCTATTACTTCTTCCATAAAAATTTGTTTCATAGTACACAATACAACACCAATTTATGCTGCTTTAAGTTTCATCTAACCTTGTGTGCTCTAAACTGCTGCGTTTCTTCAATTAGATGTCACGGATTGTGACAAATCCTATCGCTCTCGTGCACTAAGCAGACCACGACCGACCCCCGGGGGGGGGGGGGGGGCTTTTCTCCCTTGAGGATGTCTGTTAGACTGTTGTACACCCTATCATCTATGAGATCTTCTACAGTTGGTTCCTAATATCATTTTTGAGACCTGCTCTATTGTTCATTCTCTTGAGGTTAAATGCACCATCCAAAGCCATTGTTCATTCTATCTATGTGTTTAGCATAAAAATCAAACTATTTTGAAGTATGTCTTTCTCTCTGAGTCTAGATCTGGCTAATTATTGTAACTCATTATCAGGTGGACATGAACTTAGTAAGTCAACTGGGAATGCTGGCGCAAGAGTTGGTTGTGGTAATTTCATTTTCTCTATATTCCCTATGATTTTGGTAATATGTGCATACTGGTTGTTGTTAAATTTGTCTCCTGTGTTGAGCTAGAGACATAAATACAGCATGTTATTAGCTCAAGTTAAATCTTAAGGGATTATGTGAAGAAAAGATAGAGCAACTCTAATTAGAACAAGCCTACTAAAATGTCTTACGGGTGATACTGATTTTCAAGCTAATTAATTAGCCCTGGTAAATTGTACGGCTGGATAAGAAGTTGAACCTAAATTGCAGTATTCTCCAACAAAGAGCCTTAGCTTGATGTCAAGTGCCAACCTAGGTCCAGCTAATGATTGCTGCTTATACTTGTAGTTCCAGCTTACTACATCGATGGAGAAGTACCTCTTTTCCGAAATTGCAGATATATTTTCGTCCTTATTTAGGATTTTCCCTTTTTGTTTATCTGTGGCACTAATGTCTGTTGCACCTGTCTTCTGCAGGCGTTATTGGGCTTCAGTCATCTGTTTAGTACTTGTGTTACTTGCTTCATCATGTTGCTCCTGTCAAAGCACTCGTTGTAGCTATACTTAACTTTCAGACATTCCTTACCTTTTGTATATTATCTTCAGAAATTGGCATCAGTATCAGTTTATCATTAGGGCATCGAACATAGAAACTGCATGCCTAAGAATGAGGATACATGTCTCAAAAATCCAAGAGAGAATATAATCGTTGACTAGTGTGATATATAGGTTGGCCAACGACATCTACTCGTGATCTTATTTCAAATCGGAGCAAATTTAAGCTTACAACCTTCGCTGCGCAACTTCAGAAGTTGCCTGTTTAAGTTGGCTTTAGATATTTGTGATCTTACCTTTGTACATTTGTCCTTCCCATGTACATCAAAGGAACGGAGCAATCCTTTTTCCTTTGTGGGGCAGTTTTGAAAAGTACACTCAAAATGCAAGCACGAAGGAGCTATAGCTGGAACTTGTTTGTTAACCTCTGCCAGCTAACGCTGTGTAAGAGCCCCTCCCTTCTAATATATGTGATGTAATTTGACACTATATAAAATTTAAGTAAAAAGGAAGACTTTTGAAACTTGGTCACAAGACATTTGAATCTTGTGGTCTTAAATGTTCTATACATAATATTTTTGTGATTGTGAAAACGCTTCCGATTTAGGGTAAAGTAATTATTATATAAATGTGTCACTCTTAATAAGTATGTCACATTAATTGGAATAAAGAGAGTATAAACTCCAAATGACGTTTCTGACTACCAATAGCATCAGTTGGAAGAAAAAAGATTTATTGCTGTGGTGAAAGTTACCAGAAAATTTAACTCGAATTGGACAGCAGGAACCTTTCCAGTACACCATAAGAACTGACGTTACCTCTTCGGTTGTGGAACCACATCCTGCGAGATTTAAGTTTCGCAGTTCCACACCCTGCGATGATGTTTTCTCCGCAGGTGATGCCCACTTTTTTGCAGTGTCAGGATATAGTTATTCTCTGCTTTTTAATATTTGTTCGACCTATAGTTTGATATTAGAAGGAAATAACCAGTTGATGTAAGGAGGGATCATTGAGTATATCAGACCTCCAAGGGATAGTAAAGCGCCAAAGTGACATGTAACTTCTATGCACTTGAGATAACATCGCTTCTTCAAAAACTAGTAGCGAATGCATATTACAAGGCAAAATTTCGCTAATATATCTTAGTACGAAGCATATAGAAAATCTAGCACACCAAGACATCAGACAGTCAAGTTGAATGACGTTTCTCCATGGTTATTACTTATTAGCTTGCACCAGTCGGCAATTTTCTGTCATGATTTGCGCTTGACCAAAGACCAACAAAAATAATACTTTGCAATCTGAGATCCTGTAGATTCAATAGCAAAGAGGGCGATTGCAAGTCTATCCTCTCAGCCAAGTATTGCGGTATGATGAATTGTCACGAAGAGAAGCATCATGGGGCTTGTATTCCATGACATAGCTACTGGGAAGCTTCAAGTGTCTTTTGATTGAATCTCTGAGTGCCATCACAGCCTGGCTAAGCAAAGGGATTTAAGCATGTTTACATCTTTCACATGAAAAAGAATGAGTTACATAAAGGTTAGGCATATAACCTGATGATCTGATGCATTGCGGTTCCACACACTCAATATATCTTCATTGGAACGAATACTTAAAACTGCACCACATATGTTGTCACCGTAATCAAGCTGATCACCCACCACGGACAAAACCTAGGTAAGAGCCACATCACATTAGAAGTTAAAGCAGAATTCAAGCCGCACTACAGACCCTGATGATCTGAGGATGTACAAATTAACTGTGCAGGCGGTCACCGATCTTTCAATGTTTTGGTGATCTTGCTATCCCTATACAGCTACTAATAGTTGCTGCTGTTACATTCAAATCACCTAGTTAATGGTTATCTAGCCCTTTTACTTCTTTTAGTTGACTAAGGAAGAAGTAACATAAATTCATCCAACAAGAATGTACACTTAAAATAAGACACTTTTCTCCATAATAAAGAATTATCGGTGTAAATTCACCAAAAGTTACCTAAGGTGATGGCTAATAAAATATGATGATACTCCTGATAGAAAGTAAAAAAATTAATGACACAGAGTGACTTCAGAACGATGATGGTTAAATATCCAAAAGTATCAATCGTAATACAACCTCCAACACCAACTTAAGTAAATTCACAATAGCGAGTATAAGAAGTCCAAGCAAATATATGAACTCTATATATGCAAAGGACATCTTATACAACAACAACAACAACAACTGCCCAGTATAGTCCCACAAGGTGGGGTCTGGGGAGGGTAATATGTAGACAAGCCTTACCCCTACCCAAAGGGTAGAGAGGCTGTTTCCAATCGACCCTCGGCTTAGAAAAGGAAAGGGAAAGCAACAACAAAAACAAAAACAAAAGAGCGTTAGTAGTTCCGGCAGAAATCGCATAAATAGTTATCTAAACATAAGAATTATACATAAAAATTTGGGTAGTATACTGGGTTGTTGAAAGAAATATGAAGCTGCCAGAAAGTAAGAGATAATAAGATGAGAAACACAGGTCTATGAATTACTGTCAAAAGTCATCTTTCAGTGCTTATACTCTCTGGCTAGATAGTAAAATCCAATAGGGGTATCTCAGCATCCTTAAGGGTCGTGTGGTTCGCGGAAAAAGTTATCTGGAATTAATAATTCCTGGATTATTTAGTGCTATTGCTTTGTTTTGTTCATTGGATTAAAAATGGGATATACTATGTATAATCCAAGACACGTGCTTGGTTTGAAGCTGAATAAATTTCTTGTTTCCAATTTTAGCATGAACCGACATATGGGTAAACAGTAATTATTGTTGGTATTTTTGTAATAAAAAGCAATCTTCACTTATCACAGAAGTATGCTAAAATAGATAAATATAATTTGTAAATTCATGGTCTTGAGATAGCAAATGCAGCAAAAATTTCAAAGCCATCCTTTAGATTGATTAGATATAATTCTTATATCTTGAAGTGGTCGTCCTTTTTTAATTATAAATAAAGTAGTACCAAATTTGAGTAATAGCAAAGTAAGTTCGATCAAATTTAATCAATATCTCAAGACCATTATTGAATTATCAGGGAATTCAACTTCTACATGCTAATGGCTCAAAGATAATGAATAAAGAAACCAATTTATTTTTCTCATAGTTCTATGTTGATGCAGCGAGAGCAAAGAAGGAGAAGTTGATTCACCTCTTTCAACCTTTATTTTTTGTCTCTCTTAGAACTAAAGATTGGCGAAAATCTTGTTGAGTGTAAGAGTAGCCGAAGAATCAGAGCGCTTTGAAATAAAAAAGCACTAAAGGGTCAATTGGTTTTGTGGCTCTTTACATGTTTTTAGTTTTAATATCCTACCTCTTTTTTTACACATAGATTTACTTTTCCACGTAAGAGATTTGTCTTTTACACATAAGAGATCTAAAAAGGTCATTTTCTTAAATTATAAATTGTAAAGGGGCATATGATGTACAAATAGCACTAAATTTAATTCCAAAATCTAAACCAGGATATCCCACGAACCAAACAACCCCTTAGGCTAAAAGGCACCGGTCTATTTTGGTATTCGATTTGGACATCTGGAAAGTACCACTACTAACATCATGGACACCGTATAATTTAATTATTAGATATTACACTGCTTCTGTGCTTAATATCTTTATCTATGACACTAGAAGTCTAGTTAAATGGAACTAACATTGAGGGTGTGTTTGGTACGACGGAAAAAGACTTATATTCTACAAACCATATTCCTGACAAATGTTTTCCGGTATTTGGTTGGAGAGTGAAAATTTTTCTTGAAAAATATTTTGTAACAATAGGATAGCTCACTTACCAAGTCTTCCCAGAAGCGGCCTGAGACAGCCTTTTTAAAACGAATTATCCACTTTCCACCATTGCAGTTAGCAGAATCCTTCATAAACATTCAACAATATAATCAGAAAATTAACTCAGTACGAGATGTCCATAATACAAACTTGTAATGAAATTGGAAACACCAAAAAGCAGCAGTTAACAGCATGATCACAAGATTTTACCTCCCATAATGGACGAATGCCATCCTTGAAAAGATGTAAATCAGCTGGGCTTGGCAATGTTGATGGTCGAGCAAAGTGGCAATAGCAAACCCAAAATCCTTCAACCTACAGAAAAGGAATGCAAAGTACATTTATAAAGGAGCCGAATTCAAGTACTTTTGAAAAGAAGATAATACTTCAAGTATAAACAAATTTTCTACAAATAAAATGACTTACAGTACTAAAATCAACAATTTTCTTGATATTGTCCTCGTACGATGTTTGAGTTCGAACCCCAGGTGTCCGCTGAGTGTACCAAAACACAAAATTGTGCTGATCATGAGAATGAAGAACGTTAGTACCTAGACAAACAAGAGATATTACATAATAATAGCAAAAAAAGAACAATAAAACATGAAAGATATATAATTGTACACATAGGATAATGTCATTATGATCCATGTCATATTAATATCTATGGAAGAGAACAAGTGGGCATAACAGGGTGCTTAGTTGTTGTGCAAGTATCCTCATAGATTTTGTGCAATTTGCAATCTAGATAATCTCCTACAACTTAGGAAAACAAAAGACACCTCTGCATCATCATTGTAGAAGATGAAAGAAAAGGACAGTCTGGTGTACGAAGCATCCCGTGTTCATGTAGGTCCGAGAAAGGGTCGCACCCTGGGGGAGTATGATGTAGGCATCGTACTCCATGGAGATTCTATGGCTCGAAAACGTGAAATATAGGTCACACAAAGACAACTTTACCATTGCTCTAAACGCTCCCCTTCATCATTGTGAAAGAGAGAAAAAGACGTCAAAAGGGACAACTAGAACATGTCGGGTATAATGATAGAAAGGTGCTTGAGATGATTTGATCATGTCCTGTGTCAACCTTCAGATGCACCAATTCATAGGTGTGAAACAATGGCCAGTGTTATAACGGGATGAGGTAGACCTAAAATCACATGGAATTAGTTTTCTCATAAGAACTACAATCTCTTAGAATCCATTTGGAATTAGCAACAAATAGGATACAGTGGAAGAAAAAGACATATATAAGCAATACGAATTAGTTAGGAATAGTTTTAGTCACGTTGGTACGTTTATTATAGGTCATATGTTTTCTAGGAGATTAAACCTATCAGAACAAAGATTTATATGACAATAGAAGATATAGAGAACTTGACGTATTTTTTTTTTTTGGGTATATTGGTCTGAGATGAGACATGGCAAGTGGGGATTCATATAGTCGACCCTAACTTGCTTAGATTTTAAGCGCAATTGTTGTATCTTTGTAGTTTGTAAAAAAGATGTAACTACTTTAAGACTTTATATGTGAGATTCCTGCCATGTGAAAACCAGTCTGCATTTAGAATTATTTGTGGCAGAATTGCTAGAGCATGTTGAACTGGATGAAGAAACTTCTCTTAATCATTTCATTTAGAATTATTTAAACATGCAATTCCAGACTAAAGAACTGGTCATTTTAATTAATCCCCGTCTTATTACTAATGATAACTCAAATAACTCGGAAGTAATTCTCATAACCCTATCCAATCTGGCCCTAAATATAAAGCATAGTTGTCAAAGGCGCGCTTAAGCCCTGAAGCGAGGCTCAAAACACATTGAGCGCTTCGCCTCGCTTTGTGGGCGCTTTAGTGTCGCATCATGCTTTAAGTCATATTTCTCCTTGCCAATGAGTGTAATCCTGAAATGGCAATCTTAAACAATTGATATTTCACTTTTATTGTGAAAGTTTTTCAATTTCTTTGTCCATTTAATTGTTATTCATGCTTATAATGATTATTAGTCTTGGACTACATGCATATTTTTTCTTTTTCTCCCGTTGAGCCTTTTTCATTAAAGCTCACGCTTTATTTGTGCTTTGCGCTTAAAAGCCCCAATGGACCTTAAAACTTTTTTGCACTTTTCGCCATTGATAACACTAATATAAAGGATGTTAGATCATGTTATCATGCAATCATCTGACTGAACTAGGCAAGATAATCAGGTTGCAATTAGAATAGACCAATTAACTTGTAGATCACGTATCAATTGCCATTCTAATTGTTGAACATATCTAGGCAACCTAGCAAGGGAATAATTATAAAAGTGTTCAAAAATAAAAATAAAAATGAAGGCAATAAAAGTATCTAAAAATAAGAAATTAAAAATGAAGGCAACCTAGGAAGGAAAATGTTCATACATGTACAAAGAACAGGAAAAGATTTTGGAAGCTCATCACTAAAATACTCCTCTAACTGATAATCGAATTTCTATTGCTTTTCTTAATATGTTAAGAAAGGCTAGTACATGCACCTAACTTATGAATAAATACTTAAAATGATAAAAAAAAGTGACGGTCCAACAGAAGATATTCAACTCCAAGTTGGAAGATATGCTCTCCATCTTGTTTCTATAGTTTTAACTTTTAAGTTCTACTAAATTTGTCGTACAAGATGCAAAACATGAATTTTGTTTCAAAGTCAAGGATCATAGAAGACAGTGAAGGCTTTATATCGCTAAACAAGCCAACTGGCAGAAGAAAATGAGAGAACCAGAATAGACGAAAAGCTATACTGTGATCATTGCCATTAAGATTGCCTTCACTTTAGGCAGTGAATCCCCTCGTTGGGTCAAATCGCTATTTCATATATATAGTCCTCAGTGAGAAATCACCAATCCATTTTCCAGAAGTTCCACTAGTCAGAGTGCTCCAATGTTGCAGTTCTTCATTTATGCTTAATGGTGGTGATTCTTTCGTTGAATCATTAGCATTCCTTTTTTTAATGACAGTAGTGTCCATGCTAACTTCTATGCACCTCGACTATTTGATTAGGTACCTGCTACCTCCCACCAACAAAAGTATTAAATAACTCTGACCGCCAAGGCTTAGCCAGATGGGACATTAGCATTCATTCTATTAACTAAGTGATTTCTCCGGGTTCATGTATTCTCCCCCTCTACTCAAAGAGGTTACTTCCTAGCTAAGTGCCCAGTAACAATTTCTCCGTCCCATCCAACTCCATAAAGGCATCAACGAGCATTTCATACACAAGTTTGACCTAGTTAACTCTCGCAATTCGTTCATGTATTCTCCCCCTCTACTCAAAGAGGTTACTTCCTAGCTAAGTGCCCAGTAACAATTTCTCCGTCCCATCCAACTCCATAAAGGCATCAACGAGCATTTCATACACAAGTTTGACCTAGTTAACTCTCGCAATTCAAAAGAGTAGCCAAACAGTATAGAGATCATTATATTGCATTCAGAACCATATTTCACAAAACTATATGGAAGAAAGACATACATATCATAAATTAATTCTATAAAAGAACAGATCACATAAGAATAAAGAATAAAAGCACCAATCCATGTCCCAACATATGAACAAATAATCGTAAATCAACAAACAATTTTAAAACAAAAAGAAAAAGAAAAAGAAAAAGAGAAGAAGAATAGCAAATTAAAAAGAGAGAAACCTTGAGAGGATGAAGACCGGCTTTGAGAGCGAGAGAAACGCGTTCGAGATCTTGGGCTTCTCTATCTGCCGTCAAGGAATCAATCGTCGAGGATGGAGTATTGTTCAAGTTCATCTTCTCCAACTCTGTCTTCTCCCCCGTCACTTCCATTAATCAAAACCCTAGTTTTATGTATATCTACAGACTACAATCTACAGCTATCTACTCGTCCATGTATAAGAATATACTTCACCGACTTCCTGGTGGTTGCCCTATTGGGTGTGATAGAATGAACAGTCTGCAAGATGAAAGCAAAGAAGACGGTTGTACTTTAACTGCGGCTTCCTTTCTACAAAATAAATCGGGTCGGATCACCCGCGTTATATTAACCATCTATTAGTCTTGATTTAATTAAAAGACTTCTATTTTCTTTTTCTTTTTCTTTTTTTCCCGCAAATTTGAAATCATGGAAATAACTTAATCGAATCAAGAAGAAGGTAAATTATCGATCGTAGGTTGAAATAGCATTCGAACATATAAATTTTTTTCAGCAAGAAAGAGGTTGATAGACAACTAAAAAAAATTGATTTGTGATTGATAAATGATCAAAAAGAAGATTGATTAGCGATCATTGGTTGATAAACGGCCAAGTAAGAGGTTGATTATCAATAATAGGTTTTGATTCATCATGAAGAAAGCAGCTTTATTGACTATAACTTACTAATTGACCATGAAGATGATTTGTACTCCACTGAAAAGAAAGGTTGATTATCGATAGGTCGAAAATCGGCCAAAGAAGGAAATTAATTAACAACCACTAAGTAATGTTAATCAAATAATAGTAGAAGAAAATTTGATATATTTTGTATTCTTTACTATAATTACAAGATCATCTACCTAATTGAAAAGCTTTTCCCAATTGAAGACTTAGGAGTCACTTAATTAAATGTCTCTATGCATAGTAGTTGATACATAGTCGTTGCTACTAAGTGATCTTTTTTCTTCTTGCTTTGTAGATCTTTTGTTAGGAGGTTTGGTTAATAGCTTGAGTTGTTGAACTATCTACAAGTTTCCTCCTTGAATGCCGTTTTCTAGATGTTATTCAATTATAATCAAATCCAAAAAATTGCACGCCCAATTTTCGAGCAACTTATCAAAATATGTGCCTTCTTGAATTTCGCAAAGGTAGATATCAATTTTTCTTCCGCAATGGAGGATGTATTATTGAAGCTTCTAACCTCCATCGGGTGGCATATCTTTGGAAAGACTCATGAGGTATTTTCTTACTTTAAGAAAACCGACCATGTGACGGTCGACTTCGATGTTGAACTCATTGTTTTATAAAATCGCGGCTCATATCCTCCCATATTTGTCATTTTATAAAGTCTTGTTTTGTATACCTGGTGACTATCAATCCAATTAAACTTTGAATGAATAATATCATTCGGATGACATTTCTATTCATAATCAATCTGCTATAATAATCCTTTAAATGAGGGCCGGGAAATCCAATCCCATTAGAAGTGTTAAACTTTGGCAGCTTGTACCCTGGCAAATTGGTCGAAGCTCAACGTTGGATGCAGACACAAATTTAGACTTCGATAATTCCTGGATGCAAATCTTCTTCAATGGTTTTTCTTAGATTGGGGATTTCATTGTCCAAATTCTTACGGCTACTTGGCTGAATTTTGTTTCTATGTTTGTGTATTTTCATGATGCATGTCTTGCTTGTTTTCCCCAAAAGAAACCACGATTGTGGAAGGTTGAATATTGAAAATCATCAAGATTTAATTGATAGTGTAGGTTGATAGAATTTGTGGAGAGATTGTGTAAGTAAGAGGTGTGCAAGGACATATAATTATGCAAATATTTCGTGTAGAGCTGGAAGCAGAGGTTGTATTTTGAAGAAGGTTGAAAGTATTTTCAGATTAACTAATATGTTTCTTCGCACTATATTTACCTTGGAACCACTAGTTTATACTTGTAATAATCACATACCGATAGCGGGTGTTTTAAATTGAACTGCTATTTTAGATTCATCCTTTATGTTCGTAGCCAAAAAAACATTCAAGGCAAGAAAACTTTTATAAGAGAAAATAAAACTATACGAAACAAAAAGTAAAGTATTGCAGTATTCAACCTATATGAAGTAAATTCAAAAAGAAAAAGAATAAAGTATTTGATGAAATATATTATTTTATAATTTGGTTAAATAGGAGTCATAGAAGAGATAGCCCGAAATCGTAAAACAAATAGACAAGAATGACTTGTTATCTTAGTGGAAGACGCTCGAGACTTAATGAAAGGAAGTAAATCCACTTGAAGTTTGTGAAAAGTTTACTAATATCAAAAGCCAAAGCATAGTTTCCAAAATTGCCGCAATCTTAAGGATGACATTTTTGGAGATTTCTCTAAGGCATCATATTCTATTTTATCATACTCAATATCTTCAAGGTCAATCAAATTGCAAAATTCTGCCCCTAGTTCCTTCGAATAATTTTTTTTTATTATAACGAGATCGAGCCTTATGTAGACTGCCTATGTATCTTGCCAAAGGAATCATGTCAAAATATTGTTCCAAATTCATAATCGTAATTTTACTAAATGTGATTGAATATGATGTGGACTGCCTATGTATCCCAGCAAGAGAATCGTGTTAAACCGTAGTTTCTTTTACATAAAAAGAGAATTTAGATATTTTTAAAAGGGCCAAACTCGTATGAGGCTGCTTACATATTCCATTACGATATGACGACACAGAAATCAGGGCTAAACCCGATGTGGGGTTGCGTGTATATATGACAGGCTTGGTGTAGTTCATTACACATTAGGAAACTTAATGATACAAAAAGTTTTCTTGGTTAAGCTTACAAAAACACATAATTATTTCCAAAAGATATGGCTACTTCAAAACTAACTTTTAGTTCACACCTCCCAACTATTCTTCTTATAGGAGGTACACTCATATGTTGAATGGTTCTTCTATATTGTTTGGTTGTACGGAAGAGCATGATTGGTAAATAATGTATATACTACTTGAGTGAAATTCGATATAAGGATGAGAATTGGAGGTTGAAACCACACAAACTGAGGGTGAGGCACTAGACGTTGAGTGACCCTATATTATCTAATAATGTAACGATCTGATTGGTCATTTTGAGTTCTAGTGCTCCGTTCAGCGATCGGAGGCCATGAGCAGCTTCGTTTCAGGTATTACGACATGTATGCGTGGCCGGAATTGGATTTAGGGAAGTTCAGGGTTGATTTGAAAAGAGGGTTCTCATTTTGAGGGCTTAAAGTTGAAAGAATAACTAGAATGAGAATTTTGAGTAAACGACCTCGGAATCAGGATTTGAAAGTTCTAGCAGATTTGTATGATTATTTCGAAGTTGGGCGTATGCCGGTTTGGGTTTCGGATAACCCAGGAGCATTTTGGTGCCTATTGTGGAAGTTAGCATTTTAGAAGAAATTTCGTAAGTTTGGCTTGAAGTGCATTTCAGTGTTATCGATATCCGTTTGGGATTTTAATTCTGGGAATAGCTCTGTATGGTGATTCTAAAGTTGGGAGTGCTATTGGAAGTGAGTTCGGAGGTCCGTAGGTCATTTTGGAGCCATTTGGCTAAAGATAGAAATTTGAAGGTTTTTGAGAAGTTTGACCGAGAGCTTGACTTTTTGATATCGGGGTTAGATTCTGATTTTGAAAGTTGGAGTACGTCCGTAATATCAAATATGACTTGTGTGCAAAATTTGAAGTCAATCGGATGTGATTTAATAGGTTTAAACATCGAAAGTAGAAATTTGGAATTCTAAAGTTCATAAAGCTTAGATTGGAGATCGATTCATGGTTTTAGCATTATTTGATGTGACTTGAGGACTCAATCAAGTCCTTAATATATTTTGGGACTAGTTGGTATGATTGATCGGGGTCCCGGGGGCCTCAAGTGTGTTTCAGGTGGTAATCGCGCTTTTATTTGATATTTCAACGTCGTTTCTTTGGACATAAAGGGTACCATATTAAAAAAATAAGATCTAAATTTAGTTTTTATTGAACCATCAGATCTGTATCATAATTACGGAGTCATAGCAAAAAGAATCATCGAATTTAGATATCGTATGAGAGAGTTATGCTCATTTCCGTTTCGAAAAGAATTGTTGGTTTCTGATATGAAGATTTGTTCTTCGTGAATGCGAGAGAAGTTACACGAAAGTGAAGAAGGATTCTTGGGTTGACCGGTCACCGCGAAAAATTACCCTCCGCGAACGCGATGAAGGAATATCGCCTGGACAGTGTTTTAAACCGAGAATTTTAGCATTTTAGGCATATATTGAGTTCTAGAGCTCCGTTTGAGGTGATTTTCGCGGCGTTGTTCTCGTCTCAACAAGGGGGTAAATATATGACCTTTATTTTAATGTTCTCCTCGATAATTTCTGTTGGTTTCTATTTTTATCCGTATTTAGATGGTAGAAATTGGGATTTTGAGCCCCAAAGTTGAAAAATGGTAAATCCTTGATTTGAGGGTCGATTAGTGGAAGACATTGGATGAATGTCGGGATATAAACCATATGAGTTATGGGTAATATTTATGTTGAATAATTTTCAGAATTTGGGCACGTCGACCCGAGGGCATTTTTGTCAACTTTTCTATCGGAGTTAGGAATCGCTATATAATGAGATTGTAATTAATATTTGAGCATATATTAATGGATTTGCATAACTGTTGGCTAGTTTTGGAGCGTGGTGCATCAATTTAGAGTCTTCGAAAGGGCGTGGAATGCTAGTTTGGATCTTCGGAGCGAGGTGAGTCTCCTTTCTAATCTTGTGAGGGAGAATTTACCTCATGGGTGAGTTAAATTGGTTATGTGCTCTCATTTGTGGGGGCTACATACGCACGAGATGACGAGAGTCCATGCGCAGCTACTATTATGCTATTGTCCGGATAGTCTAGGACAAAAAAATATGTTATACTTAGATTACTGTGAACCCATTAATTATTTGAATTGTTTAAATCACCTTGAGTTGGTAAATAAATTTAAAAAGAGATTGTTATACCTTCTTTTTACGCTACCGCACCCCGCGAAGGATGTGGTTGAGGGATTTTTTTCAATTAAAGAATAATTGAAACGGGATTCATTTTATTAAGAGATTCAGAGTCGCCACTTGGGAGATTCATGGTGTCCCAAGTCACCGATTGAACCCGAATTAATGAAATGTTTGGCTCTATTTAACACTCCGTGAACCAAAAATCCGGATAAGGAATTCTGTTAACTCGGAAGAAGGTGTTAGGCATTCCCGAGTTCCGTGGTTCTAGCACGATCGCTCAACTGTCATATTTGGCTTAATTATCTAATTTTATAACACGCTTTAACTTATGTGCAAATTTTAACTTTCAATCGCTTTTGATTATTATTATTTTATAGAAATTGCAACGTCGTGAAAACACATCTCAAACCACGTTACATCAATGTACCCGTGGTTATTCACATATCTCGACTCCGTTGAAATTTGAATTTGGGTCACATAAATGTGCACCCGAGTTTAAGAAAGTGAAATTATTAATATGCGCTTAAAGAGACTAACGCTTTATTATTTTGGAGAAGGCCGTGAAATTCGCTAAAACGGTACATCCCGAAATCTAAGTATTTATATATATATATATATATATATATATATATATATATATATATATTTATGAGCGCCACACATTTTACGTTATATTTGGCGAGGCTGGTCTCATTTATTTTAAAAGGACGATCCTAAAGTGACTACATTTTTTTTTCTATTTTTTTGTGTCTAGTAATAAAAAAAAGGTCCTAAATAATTACATGCTTACGCGTTGTTATAGTCGGGTTTTGAACACATTTTGTTAAATCAGAAAATATATTAAATATGGGCAATCCGTTTGTCAACATGGGCCCAAATCCAAACATATGTGGTATTCAACATGACCTGGGCCATCTTATTCCAAATTGGGCCTAGTTAATTATTTTTACACATATTCATAGTTTTGCACATGCCAGAATATAAGATGATGGTATCTAACTAAGCAAATTACATGCAAATTTTAGAAAAAGCAATTAGTTGGAATGAAGTAACTTAAGGGTCTAGTTTTAATCCTAAATTCAAATTATTGAATGTTGAAATTAGATTGCCATGGTATTTAAAATGGTCTACTGGACCTGATTCTATTTTACATGCCTTTGAACATATATTACCTAATGATTAAGATAAAATAGTAAAATATTATTGACTACATCACTATAAAAACTGTCCAGTTATACAAAGTGATCGAAAATTTCATAATAATAGTTTGAAGTTTTCTCATTTTGGGAATTAGCGGCGAAGGGCTTGGCACTTCAACAATCACTATTTTCACTTGTCGCAACCTAATTGCCAAACTCGAAAGTTGATTCTACTACTTTTCCTTGAGGTTCTTTTGATTTCAAACTCTTTAAGACTCTATGGATTCCTTTTCAATGGACTACAACTTCTAGGAATGTTATTGGAGGACCATGACCCATATTGCTTGACAAATCTTTTGCTAAATTATCCCAATCGAACCATTTTCATGTGTCTTGCTTCACAACCACATCAAAACTGTCCCTACAAGCATCTTAACAAAGAGCATCATCGTAAATTCATTTTCCTTTTTAACAACATAACTAGTTATTTTGAGTTCTATCATCCCGTTCTATGATTTGATACATCGAGTAGGTTCATATAATATTTTATGACTTGCATGTACGATTGGTTTGAATTTCGAGAGGTTTGAGAGTGATTTGAATACTTAGTTGGCAACTATAGGCTTTAAGTTAAAAAAAGGAATTACCAAAGTCAACATTATACTCAAACAAGCCCGGATTCATGATTTGAAGGTTCTAATAGGTTCATGTGACGATTTTGGACTTGTACATATATTCGGTTAGAGTCTCTAGTATCTCGGGGTTAATCCATCACTTCTAGTTGAAAGTTAAAATTCATGAACTTAAGAGAGTTCCATAATTTGGATAAACTTTGATTCTTGGTTTTTATATTGTTATTTGAATTTTAATCTCTTGAAAAAGTTCGTAGAGGATACAAATACTTTCTAGGATGATTAGACGGGGTCTCGAGGGGCTCGAATGAGTTTCGAGATGTTTTCAGAGCATTTCGATTTCAGTTGCAACTGGTAATTTTTTGGTGCATAGTAGTGCATCGCGATTGTGGAGCTAAGTCTTGATGTCGTCCAATTCACACATCAAATCAAGGTTATGAAACAATCGATTGCAATAGTATACTCAGCAAGAGTCGGGGTCGATTTTCACAAGGAGTTATATATATATTAGTACGTAAGTTTGAACTATCTCAATTTACACTTTCACAAATTGGTGTTGTTTCTATGTCTATTTTAAACTAAGATTGCAAAGTTAAAGAAATAAAACTAGGAAATTATTTTTGTTCTTGTTTAAGTCTTATAAAAAACCTAGGGCTATGATCATCACATAGGTATTGCCTAACGGGATATAAATTTTAATGCTTGTTTTGTTAATTCGAGTATATTATAGCTATCAATACTCAGATACTCACTCAATACTCTCGACCAGAGAGTAACAATTTGGCTTTCTCAAGTCCAAATGAGTATTGTTCAAAATGGTTGATAAAAGCTCAAAGTTGTGTTATTACTATCTCTAGGTCGAACCCTTTAATTGGAATTAACAATCTCTCGATTGACCCAATTTCTAGTTAGCCAAGTTTTCCTAGAATAAGTCTCTCTTTCTCAAATAGAGACTAAGTCAAATAGACATGAATTAATATTTATAATCATTAATTTCACAAATTAAAGCATAAACAAGGTTAACTAGAAATTGGGTCAATTATATGGAGTTCCAACAACGTATTTTTTTAGATGCAATTATAAAATGTTCTAACTATGTATTCCTTTTTTACTGACCAAATATATAAAATACTCAATTAAAATATTATAAACTTTAGCCAAATAAAAATTATAGTCAAAATAACATTGTTTTAAATTTATTTTATACAGATCTTGGCACTAAAAAAATTAAATTAGCTGATGAACTTATATATATATAGTTGTAAAAAATTTCACATGAATAAGAAAAATCTATGTGGTAACACGTGTGTCATAGTCCCATAGTGAGCATCTAGGGGTCGAGGCTATTAAGTAGTTAAATACGATGTAAACTATAAGGTTGAACTAAATAAAAGTTTCTATTCTTCTGCCTAAATAAAATGGAAACCCAAAAACATCATATCCAAAAAAAATACAGAGCTGTAATAATCTAATTAATTTAGTTAAATTAATAATAAAAGTTAACATCCATCATCCGCCTAGCAAGTCAGAATTGAGAAATGTGTCATGGAGGTCCCTTCTGCTACTATTTATTATGGATGGATGGGAAATATAGAATCCATAGGCAAAGAACGACTCATAGATACCCCATAAAGATTTATGATCAATAGATATAAAGAGAGAAACATCCTTTTTTCTGAAGAGAGAGAAATCAGATAGGTTTGACGAAGAAATCAAAGGCCTATTTGTGTTGTTATCTTCTTTTTTCTTTGTGGAATTTTTGTATTTGAAGCTGTTGAAAAATGGAGGAATTGAGGAAAAGGGTCTATGGATTAGTATTGTTCTTCTGCATTTGTTGTTTCATATCTTTTTCACCATGCGATGCGTCAGCACCTCCTCCATTTCTGCTAGCTCTTCGTTCTCAATGTCCTCTCTCTTTTTCTTTCCAATCCCCTCTTCAGGTCAGCTCTTCATTTCTTGCTTGTTTATATTTTTTTGTTGCAAATTTCTTGTGTGTGTATTTGGTGTTTCTTTCTGCCTTTTCCCTTTTATGCAATTTTTGGTTCTCTGTTGATTTTCGCAATTATGTGGGTTTTCTCTTGTTTTCTGCGTTGATTTTTGGGTAATAACTCATAAAGCTAGAAACTTTTTAACTTAGCAAACTGGGAAATATAGATTTAAGAAATTCTGAATTTTATTTATGATAACAGATTTTTTTCTCTTGAAAGTTATTTTGGATTTTTTTTTCAAGTCACTTGATTCTTAATATGGTTATTTCTTTATGAAATTCAAAATTTTGTTTATGAAATTTTGTTGTTGTTTATGAAATTTTGTTTTTTAAAAGCGTTTCTGTGTTGAGCATATTTGCCTATGTTTTGTTCATTTGTCTCTGCACTCAGGCACTTATCTTGGAAGATATATGTAGATACTAAGCCTTTCTAGATAGTAGGTGTTGCTAAAATCTTAAAGATACATATGATCTCAACAAATGGTTAAAAAATCTAAGAGGATTGTATTTCTAATTGCTAGTAATATCTTTGATTTCAAAAGTATGGTCAGGAAGTTTAAAAAGTTGGCGTTTGTAAATCTGTTTTGGTTTTTGGATGGAGACTATCAACAGTTTGGCTGTGATAGTTGTAGCTTTGTTGGAATTTGTCACTTGAGCTCTAGTGCAACTGTGTCTTGCGCTACGTCAATGATGTTAGAACTTAGAATGGTTTCATGGGTGGTGTGATGACTGATGAGGAATATTATTAGAATTTGATAACACCAGTTTGTTATTCAACATCTGGAAGCTTGAATCTCATACTAGATTTAAAGCATCCAGCATTGACCATTCGCTAGGATTATGCTGTTCCAGTTAGAGAAAAATGCTCTCATCATCTGTTCAGAATAGTTTTCTTATGAAACCAAGTTCCAACATCTTGATTTCTCTTTGACCGTCAACCTATATAAATCTCCGGGGGACTCTCTTTCAATGAATATTTCTGCATACAACTTGCGTGTTCTCTTGGTGCTGATATTTGAAAAGCCAGATGTTTAATTGACAAATATATAAGAAGTAGCTGGTAAGAATGTCAGAGTCTCGTTTCGCATCTCAATGGAACTGTTCTTTGAGAAGTTTTCCCAACCCCTCTGCTGTTCCTGTGGTCACACTTTTAGCCCACTTGCTGTCCCTTAACTTATTGGTGGTAGTCTTCTTCTTATCAATTCTTCGTGAATAATCAGGTAGGTTGGATTAATCACTTGTTTGTCTTGCACCCATCTGAAAAAAAGTTCTGACATTCCCTGAAAGTATGAAGTTTGACTCTATAGGGTATCAATGCAATGATAAAACTCTGAGCTTCAACCATTTAACTTGTTCAGAAAAATTTGCACATACTTGGGTTTCTCTATCTAGAAACTATTTGATCCCTGGCGAAAACGTTAATCTTATTGTTTCATATGCATGAGTTTTACTTTTTCTTTGATCAATCAAGCACTAGATTGTGCTGGTTGGTACGTTAGTTTTCTCTACCCATCATTTCTTTCTTGCGGTCTCCTGATTATTTGTTGTGATTTATGCTACTTTACATGGCTTCTCTGTGTTGTGATTCTTGTTTTTCTCTTCTTTAATGTGGTGCTTATGCTTCTCTGAGCCGAGGGTCTATTAGAAATAGCCTCTCAACTCCACAAGGTAGGGTAAGGCTGGGGTTATACTGGGTTTATTGTTGTTGTTGTAGTTTAGTATAGGGCTAATAATGTCTTTCAATCTATGTTCAGCATGTACATTTTACACCAGCGAGCTAAGTAATAAGACATTTTTTATTTTAAATGTCTAAAGCCACACCTCTACCCTCAAAGCGCTCTGGTTCCTTTCTTCCCATAGTTCAAGCACAAGCTGGTATAGTCCTTCATGTCTTCCTCAACCCTTTTGGATTCTGCATCCACTCCAGCACCTAAGGACCTGTTTAATTCTCTTTGGCACCATCCAATTCATCCCAAAAATGTTCACATAGCTCCCACTATTGTCTAGCTGTAGGACTATGCAGAAAAAGATGGACTTGCTGCATATCTGGATATCTCTCATCCGTAGATTATGCTGATCTAGAACTTAAGTGTGTTATCACCCAACCAAAGCCAGCCACCTTCTAAGGGGCTTTAGTCTCACAATAGTCTTTCTTGGCTAGTGTGGAAGATCAAAATTTACAGTTAAAAGAATTTTGATAGTACTACACTGTAAAATTTACATCCCCTGGTGCAGTTTATTTTAAAGGATCAGCTTTTGCAGGAAAATATTTTGTTGTCCCAACTCCAGCAATAACTTGGCCGATCTTTCAACTTCCTAGTCATACCAGCTCTTCTAAAACATATTTTCCTCTCATTTCCTGATCTTCTTTGTGCTATTGTGGCCTCAGTATCTGCAGCAAAACTGTAAAGATCCAGAGTATGACCTACGCTTGCATCCTGCCATAACTTAATTTTCCTGCTATCACCAACATTCAATCGCCTCATGCTGAAGAAATTCCAGCATAATTTCTGATATGCTTCCATCGTCCAACACCATTACCTTTCTGGTGGACCCACTCGTTGAATTTCCCATATTTTGTTTGCATAACCCTTCGCCGTAGCACCTGTTTGTCTTTATTATGTCTCTAAAGCCACTTTGGTTTTGAATTCCTAGGTTGTTCGGTCAGGTTCCCCTGCCTTCTTGCTTTGCAAATGTGTGTCTTACTTCACCAAATGGAAAGATAGGTCCCCTACCAAAAAAAAAAAAAACTTCTCCGAGCCTGTCTAACTGGTAAATTACCTTAGAAGGGATTGGGAAGAGTAACTTCATGTAGGTCCGCAGAGAATGTAATTCGTTGTTAATCTGACTAGCCTTCTTCCTAGAGACAAAAAACAGCATTAATGTCTCAACTCAAGGCGGATTGTAAACAGATGAAACAAAGTTATGGGGTCTGAGGTTAAGCTATTATTTAGTACTAAGATAAGATCATTGCTTGCTTCAAGTGAGAGTGACCTGGAGCCTGTCTGATCTCTGCTCTCTGGCTGCCTTCTTCATTCATAAAGCCCCTTCAGCCCCGTATCTGCTTGAAAATGAGAAAAAGGTTCGGTGTTTGACTTGAATTTTCATATAGAGGAGCCCTTGCCAAAGGAAGCAACAAGAATATCTTAGAATTCTTCCCTGATCCTTTTTCTTATTTTTATGGGTTTTAACAAGAAAGCTGATAAAACTACATCACATTCTGTGCAGCCATTTGGCTCTATTCCCTTCCGGTAAGGAACATTTAATATTTGATTCTTCTGTGCTGAAAATAATCCACGTTTTATTGCAGTTGTACACTGCTCTTGATTATGATGAATATAACAATTCACATTGAGTAAGTTGGCGTAAGGGAGCCTTGGAGTAACAATAAAGCAGTGTTATTAAAGGTGAAAAGCGCAAAAAAACTCGAAGGTCCATTTGGGCTTTTAGTGCAAAGTGCAAATAAAGCGTGGACTTTAATGAAGAAAGGCGCAACAACAATAACCCAGTATAATCCCACTTAGTGGGGTCTGGGGAGGATAGTGTGTACGCAGACCTTACCTCACTCTGGAGGCTGTTTCCAAATAGACCATCGGCATCCTTACCTCCAAGAACTTCCCACCTTTCTCTTGGGGAGACCCGAACTCACAACCTCTCGGTTGGAAGTGGAGGTTGCTTATCATGAGAGCAATCCCTCTTGTCTTTTAACGAAGAAAGGTGCAAACGGAGAAAAGAGCAATCCCTCTTGTCTTTTAACGAAGAAAGGTGCAAACGGAGAAAAAATACATGTGTAATTCAAGACTAATACTTAACAAACATATAGACAAAGAAATTGGAAAAAAATACGATAAAATGAAATATAAGTTGTTTAGAGTTGCCTCTTCAGGATTACGCTTGTTGGCATGGAAAAGTACGCCTTAGAATATTGATGACGACACTGAAGCGCCCGTTAAGCAAAGTGAAGCGGTCAACATGTTTTGCGTCTATTCAGGGCTTAAGCATGCTTTAAGCGCGCCTTTAACAACATTGCGATAAAGTTGTCTCCATGTGACATGTAGGTCACGGGTTCGAGCCGTAGAATCAGCCAAGCATCACGGTAGGCAGCCTACATCTAACTCCTTGGGGTGCAGCGGTTCCAGTAATCCTGCGTGATGCAAGATTCTTCATGCACCGGGCTACCTTTTTTACATCTAATAAGTTGTTGTGGCTCGCCTTCCGTCTAGATTCTCAATTTGCATTCTTAAAATTTCCAAAGATAATTGGCGCAGTCAATGTGTATTGCACAAGTGAGGTGATAATTTTAATCAGGTAAAAATGACAGATAAATACTCGCGTATTTTAAGGTTGATTATACCTTGAATTTACATAGACTTTTCACACATAGCGCGCATGAAATTTATGGACAACATTTTCTCTCTTGCAGCCCCTTGATGCGCGGAGTAGAATAATTCATGCATCTAAATGTACTGATCAGAAAGGCAAAAGAAGAAAGAACATCTTAGGGTGTGTTTGGTTGGCTTAGATGTTTTGGAAAATATTTTCCTCATGAACTCATTTTTTTCCAATTGGAGGAAAATATTTTCCGTATCAAGAAAAATGAAAAATATTTTTCAAATTTTTTTTTTCAATCTTCTCTAACCTATTTCCCATCCCCACCAACCCTCTCACATGAAACATGGGAATTTGGGGGAATATGGTTGAGGAGAATAGCATAAAAAATTATTTTCCTAAAAATTATTTTACTCTCTAACCAAACACTAGAATTTTTTTTTCGGAAAAAGTTTTTCATCCACCAACCAAATAAGAGAAAATAAGTGATAAAACCTCATTTTCCAGGCTATGGAAAACATTTTCCTTCGTACCAAACACTCCCTTAGTGTGCTTGCAACTGATTCTCTTAAGTTGTCACATTCTTTGAATTGATTCATTGTCTTCATTGGAGTTATTATTATTGGATTTCAACGTAGAAAATGAGCCTATGGTTTGGTTATCTTGCTCAACTTTGGATGTTAGCCTTAATGTTTCAATGATTATCATTTGAGTTTTCCTCTAGTACAGTGATTAAATACCTGCTCCTTTCATGTCTTTGTTGCTTTCAGGTTAGTGGAGACTTCATCGACAGAGCCTTGACCTCCATGAAACGGAGTACATATACTTCAGTTTTGTTCTATGCTTCCTGGTGCCCGTTCTCAAGGAGAATTTATTTCATGTTTGAAGCATTAAGTTTTATGTACCCTCAAATTGAACACCTAGCCGTTGAGCAATCTTCAGCCATGCCGAGGTAAGAGAATGCTCCTCTTTGTCAATAAGAAAGCGTGCTGTCATAATTGCTGGAATGGAGTATGACTGTGAAATCTTTGCTTTTGATATGATGGGAATCTTATGGTTTTACTGCTAAATCTGCTGGGGCTAGTGTGTCTGGAGAAGCATTTATTTCTTCTGAAGGCGAGGAACGGAGTTTCCTCTTTTTCAATAACATGAAATATTCAACACAGACCAACACAGGGAAACACTTAAGTTTTCCAAGAACAAAATCATTCATTTATGGATAGTGGTACATATTTGCGATTTTCTTTTTTTAACTAAACTGCTTTTTTATGATCCATGTTGCAGCTTGTTCTCAAGATATGGCATACATAGCGTGCCTGCGATACTAATTTTTAACCAAACGTCAAGGATGTGGTTTCATGATTCCAAAGATCTTGATTCACTTTCAAAATTTTACCGGAGAACTACAGGTACTTGTCTTAAATAAGCAAAAATTAGTATCGGGTTTTTGGGCCAAATTGGGGTTAGTTATAGTTAAGGCTTATCCGTGTACGCCATACACACTTGAATCTAGGTATAATAAAATTTCCTCATATTTAGGAGAAGTGGTAGAATGTGCTGAGTGAAAATCTATTCCCCCTCTCAACTAATTGCCAGAAAACTTTATATAAAGGAGTAATTAATTTTGGCATGTAGATATGATTCTGGGAACCAATGTATGTTCTCCATGATATAGATTAAGAGGAATTTTGGGGTCCAAGGAGATCAGTTAACAGCTTCTTTTCGCTATGTCTACTGAAGTATGAACTATAGCTGCTTCGACCTGCGTACCACGTCTAATTTCCTCTTCTGGTTATCTTGAATGCAGGACTTAAAGCAATTCAGTTTGTTGATGTTGATCAATCTGGTGTTTTAAGGAAAAATGCAAGATTTGCAATGCAGTCGAAGCTCTCCCTGCCGCTCAATGAAATGTTAAGTCGAGAACCTTACTTGTCATTTGCTGTTGCATTCCTTTGTTTAAGGGTAATATGGATTGTTGCCCAAAGACTCATGTACCATATCAAAGCTTTTTGGACGAGGTACAGACCCAATCCGAATTTAGACATCTTCGGTGAAACTGGCCAAATCTTGAGGCGGGTTGTTCACGGGATAGATATGAAGGGGCTTTGGACAAAGCTAAGACAGTGCAAGATCAGGAACTTGCACCATGGTGCAAGGAGTGCACGCGTGTGGGCTTCATCTTTGGCTTCTGTCTCCCTCGGTGAATCATCAACTTCTAGATAGTCACGCTTACTAAAATCTCTGACCGTGTATATAGTTGCTGTGAGGAGGGGTTGGAATTCTCAGGTTACTATAAAGAAAACCTCCCCGGTTTGAAGTAAAGCGAAGGGAGATAGAGAAGCCAAAAGGAGACCTGGACGTTTAACGGAAATGTATAGATCATGCTGGTCTTCCCCTTAAATTTGTGTCCTGTGGTGTTTATCAGTAAGAGTATGCGTCCTTTGTAGAGTTTCTGCTGTTTAACTTATGGACCGAGGCATCCAGGGCTACGGAACAACAGCTAATAAGAAGGTTAGAGTGTAAATCTTGCTTACAGTATTTGCAAAAGGTGTTCTACTTAAATGCACAATGGAACTAATTGTTGTTGTTGTAAGTCTATGAAAAGGGATTTGTGAGGTTGGAATAGAAGAAAAATGGTGAGTATCAACCGTGGCATTGGAGATTTCTACTGTAAAAAATGGTTTGATCTAGTCTGTAACAATTATAACTCTCTCTCAATATTTCCTCCTCCCAACCCCTTGTGTATTAGTAATGAAGACTCATGATATAGATTAGTTTGTTGTTGCTACTTGGTGTCATCGTGCGTGTGACAGAAGATGAAATATATTTGTTGTCTTTGTATGACACACTATGAAATTATTACTTTACTAGTCCACAGTGTCGTGGAGCTGATAATGAAAACTATTTTTTCACTGTGACTTTTGTGAAGAAGTCATTGTCTGATAAACCCTGAGGGGTAGCTCGGCGGGTAAAGGTTTGAGGACAAAGTCCTTCAGGTCGTCAGTTCGACAGATGTCACTGTAGACATTATAAACTGATCGTGTCTTCGAGGCAACATGGTGCACCTGTATTGAAATAGTGGGACCTGGTAGGTATAGGATTAAACTTTTTCTTTATGCTTTTCGTTATCGTGGTTCCTTGTTAGTAATACTTTAATACTATAGAATTGTTGATAAGCTCAACTATGTTTTGTAAAAGAAGAAAAAAAAAAGCAGCCGTTGAATTTGAATAAAGCAATAGTTAGATTTAATTTCTTAAAAGACCTTAATGCTCTGACTTGTCGTCCAGTCCACTATGTGGGCGCATATTCTAAATATCTAATCAACTTGCTCCTATGTTCCAAATTGATTAATGGCGTAATTGAATTGTATGGTGCAATACACTTTTCAAATGGTGTCGAAAAAAAGCTTCATATTTTATGGTGGTCATTTGGTTCACCGGTTTACCAAAAAATCTTTGGTTACTCTTATTTATTGGCTCCATTATATGGGAAAATATCGCAATCTTGCTTTAAATCTCCTCATGCCTCATAGTTTAATTTTTGTGATAGAGATGTGTTAAACCGGATACTAGAAACATAAAAAATCTTAGGAGACTATGAACATTTGTCTTTTATTTTAAAGTAATATTATCTCAATTTCTTAGAATTTTGAATAGATAAAGCCAACTGAATAATATAAAAGGGCTGAGTTAGAGAAAAAAGACATTCTACCACTGAAGCTAAAATAGATCATGGAAGTCTTAAGATTTAAATCCCAACATCGGAAAGAAAAAGATTAAGGTGATTTTTAAAGAAAGAGGCATTTCATATTTTAGTCAATGTTTTTTTTTCTCCATCCGGTGTTTGATATCAGCATATTGGACCAATTGATTCGAATTCGCACCGCGAAAAACACAATAGTGAGGAACGCATTCTAACATAAATATGATATTTCTGTACAACTATCGTCATTATTTTACCTTTGACGGATCACCAGAATTTCTTATACTTCAAAATTATAGCGATCAAAGTGCTTAAAATTCTGACACGAAGCTATTTCCCAATATGTTGCTTAGCGAGGTCAACATATAAACTATAATTCAGAAAAAGTCTATCCAGCATAATTTCTTGAACAATCACTATTAAGATTTTTTCCAATTTCAAGACTCAATCTCGAAATATTTTGTTATAAATAAAGACATCCTACTGATATTTTAATCAATATATCTAAAAGCTAGCCTAAATAATACTCCTTTCGGTCCAAAATAAGTGATTTTTTAGATGTTTTCACACATATTAAAAAAGTCACTTTTTAACATTAATTAACAATAGAATTGACCATTTTAACCTTACTATCTCACATAAACACTACTAACACATATTCCAATACTATTTACTCCAAGGACAATGTAGAAAAAACATCATTAAGTCTTCTTGAAATTCAAAAAAATTACTTATTTTGGATCATAAAAAAAGCTAAAAAATCACTTATTTTGGACTTTCACATTTTAATCTCGATGAAAATCCTTTTCACCTTGCAATCAATTAGGTAGAAATTGGTATAAGGTGGTCCAATGCACAGTAGCCATGCGTCATTAAATTTGAAGGTTCTCTTTAGCCTTTGCTCCACGTTTATTAGCTGTCCACCTTTCACTTCATGTCCCCATTGCTAGCTCTTGTAAGAAAGAATATGCAACCATCTTGATTTGGACCTGTTTGTAAGATGACAAAAGGGATTCTAGCATTTTATTTTGAGTGCAATGGGATTAATTTCATGTTGTTATAAATATATTAATTGTGGATGTCCATTATTGCTCCTAAAGCTTTCTGAATAAATTTGTTGTTGGACCATTTATGCTTATGGACTCAAAACAATTATTAAAACTAGAGGGCCAATCATAGCAGGTCGTAACATATACGAAATTTAGCAAAGGAAAAAGATAATGGAGACATATGTAGAGATAACAGAGGATGTTTAGTGATCTTTATTCATGATGATGAGTTAATCTGTCTCTCCATGAAGAGGTTCAGATCCTTACAATCATGCTTTTATGGATCTACTGCTACCCTGTATTGTTGATGGTGATTCTCACTCTACATTGTACTCTGTATTTCTTAGAGCCCCCATGGGGAGAGAATGAAACCCTTTTTTCTCATAATTGCTTTGGTATTTATAGGTCTTAACTAAGATAGTTGACTTTCTTTGGGGATCGAGTCCGTGTCGTAGAATTGTTGTGGGCGTACCCATAGGGCGTCGTCTCCGCCAAAAGAGCTTTAGGCGGCTATGGACGACAGCCTATGGTCGAGGGGCGACCTTACCGCTTATGGCGTCTACGCCAGATGGGGGCGGCCTCGATGTTTGTTGTCCGCATTTGAGCCAAGGGGAGCGATCGATTTATTGTCTATAGGCTGGTCTTTATAAGGCCGAGTTATAGCTCATACAGATAGTCCCTCCGCTTATCGCGGTTACGTAGGGACGGACCGGGATGAGCGGATATGACAGTTTAGACGACGTCTCCTTTCAATTGAGGGTGCGACGACCTCGTGGGGCGCCTGTTGTCGGGCGGGGATTCTGAAGATGTTCCCGCCTTATGGGGGTTTGGCCGATACGGTGCCATAAGGAGTACTTGTAATGACGGCTCGTGTTCCGGCGCACACCCCCCGATTTCGATCGTGGAAGCGACGGTTTCGATGAAAGTTGAACCGTTTCTGACGGTTGGGATTCACATTAAGTGGCGCCTGTCAGTTTCCCGAGGTTTTGATTCGATTTTTCTTTATAAGAAGGCCTGATATGTCAGATATTTCTCTGTTCTTCGCTTTGTTGATCGTTTTTCTCTCTAGCAAGCTCTCAGGAAATCTTGCTTTTTTGTGGCATAGTTGCTTCTCGTTCTTAGTCTCACTTCCCAGTTCTTCATCCTCCCGGTGACCCAAGAAAAATAGCTGGCCTTCCTTCTCGCGATGGTCTTGCGGTGGTGCTGCCCTCAGAGTCTTCGGTGATCGATGGGCTGTCTCCCGTGCTTCTGGTGGCTGACCGGAATGATGTTGAGAGGATGCCCTCAGTTGATGATATACTTTCAGGGGCGGGGAGCTTGGCGGTGGATTTCACCGCGGATGGTGGTGCTGAGCCTGTCGACGAGGCCCCGCTGATGGGGGATGTGAGCATGGCCCAGCTACGCGCGGAGGGGCTTATTCCTCCCCATGCTGACATTATATTGGCCCAACCCGGAGACAGGGTGCACACCGACCGTCCGGGGTTCTGTGTGTTCTTGGGGTGTGCATTCGATTTGTCGATTCGATTTTGACTCTTATCGATAATTACTTATCGATTATCGATTTGTACATATGCTTATCGTTATCGTTTCAATAAGGTTTCGATTTTTTCGATTTCGCTTTATTGACTTTTGGGGCTAATCGATTCGGTTATCTATTACACCAATAAGAAAATTTGCGGGATTCCACGAAAAGTATATCGCTATAAATACACCTAACTAATATGGACAAAAAGAAGCTAAAATAAGATGAACACTGTTTATAACATAAAAATTGTGTCAATAGACATGCAACGAAACTAAAGTAAGGGGATCAAATATATGTCACCAATACTCCAACAGTATTAAAAAAAATAAAAATACATCATCACTGCTAATTCTATTTTCCATTAATCTGAGCTTCATACCCTTCAGCTTTAAATATGATAATTCCTTAAATGTGGTAGATGAAATAATTAGGGGCGTGCATTCGATTTATCGATTCGATTTTGACCTTTATCGATAATTACTTATCGATTATCGATTTGTATATATGTTTATCGTTATCGTTTCAATAAGGTTTCGATTTTTTCGATTTCATTTATCGATGAACCGATAACAAATAATCGATTCGATTTATCGATAAACCGATTCGAATGCACACCCCTAGACTGTGTTATATTCTTTCCCGCTCAGGTTGGGGTTCAGGATGCCTCTTCCCAATTTATTAGTC